>VXBJ01003447.1:1683403-1797761 GCA_013400055.1 Nycticryphes semicollaris
TTGCCTTTGTCTTCATTATCAAAGTATTACTTTGAAATAATAGCTGTTGACATAGAAGAATAATCCTCCAGGATTCCAGTATCTTTTCTATCTGTGTGGCACACCCTTCGAGGAGAGAAGTTTATGTGTTTAAATAGAGAATATTATTTATTTATTTATTTATTTATTTATAGTTTTCACTGCAGCTAAGAGATTTGAAGACTTTGTAAAAATAAATATAGCAGTTAAGAGTTCATGTATAAGGTATGACCAAAATGAACACTGGGATGCAGTGCATAGAACCTTATTTTTTGTAACTTCAAACTGAGAGAAGGCCACATAATTTGCCATAGACCTCCAAGCATGGTTTCAGTGCTCAGTTACAATGATGTGATAATACAGTGAGGCTGCTTTTAGTCCCAGGGTACTTTACATGAACATGCTACTCTGCAATGAATTTCCATTACTGGGACAGGTATACATATTGCCAAGGCAGGAGCTGTCTGTGTCAACAGCATAGACATTAGAACACCCCAATTAGGATGAAATCTATTCTCCGTTTGAATTGGTATTACCTTTTTTATTAATTTCAGTAGGGTCAAAATGATAATCAGAATTTCACCAGGGCACAGCACCACACTAGAAGTGAAGATTTTTAAATCCATCCTTCCCCATTTCTTTCTGGACACATTAATTAATCTCCTGATGTACCTCATCTTCACCTTCTTATCACAATCAAAAGTTCATTATTTTTTTGCACATAATTGTCTTTCTTTGAGCACTCTCAACTACAATAAATATCATCACTAGTGCGTCATTTCTTTTCTTAAAACTATAGGTCAATTATTAAAAATGTTTACAGTCCTAAAAAAGAGCACAGATCAAAATTAGGTCAGTCCTAAAATCTAGAATGTTTTATTTTCTTTTAGAAACTAAAATGAGTTCCTTAGATTCAAATTTTTAATGGAATAATTGGCATCCTCTTATTTAACAGAGGTGAAAAGTGTTCATTAAAGTATTTATTGAAATTAAAAAAAAAATCTTGTTTTGATATTTCTCAGCTGAATATTTTCCATAGTTTAGGCTGCAGTTCTGTCCAGCTACATTTTAATTGCTAAGTGAAAGAAAAAGAAAAGCTAGCATTTCCATATCTGAAATAATAATAAAAAAAAAGTAATAAAAAAAAAATTGCAAAGCAAAATCTTGTTATCAAGTTATTAGCAGTGTCAGAGCTCTAATTTTTTTGGCTTGACCAAAGAAAATGTTTAACAGATTTTAGAAGGAACATATTCAGGAAAGCTCTAAAGAGGAATTGCTTGCAATTTTGATTACCTAATCAACACATTTATTTAGGTTTAAAGGAAGTTATGTTATCTCAGAACAGGGTACCTTAGTATCTTATGCATTGGAAGGTACATATTAAATCAGACCAAAGTTCCAGTTGACATAATATCCTCTATACATAGAATCATAGAATAGTTTGGGTTGGAAGGGACCTTAAAGATCACTGAGTTCCAACCCCCCTGCCAAGGGCAGGGATACCTCCCACTGGACCAGGTTGCTCAAAGCCCCATCCAGCCTGGCCTTGAACACCTACAGGGATGGGGCATTTACAACCGCTNTTCCCTGGTTGCTGTTTGCTATTGCAAGGGTACTTTTGTTACATTTATATATATATTATCTTGCAATATTTGCCTTTGTCTTCATTATCAAAGTATTACTTTGAAATAATAGCTGTTGACATAGAAGAATAATCCTCCAGGATTCCAGTATCTTTTCTATCTGTGTGGCACACCCTTCGAGGAGAGAAGTTTATGTGTTTAAATAGAGAATATTATTTATTTATTTATTTATTTATTTATAGTTTTCACTGCAGCTAAGAGATTTGAAGACTTTGTAAAAATAAATATAGCAGTTAAGAGTGCATGTATAAGGTATGACCAAAATGAACACTGGGATGCAGTGCATAGAACCTTATTTTTTGTAACTTCAAACTGAGAGAAGGCCACATAATTTGCCATAGACCTCCAAGCATGGTTTCAGTGCTCAGTTACAATGATGTGATAATACAGTGAGGCTGCTTTTAGTCCCAGGGTACTTTACATGAACATGCTACTCTGCAATGAATTTCCATTACTGGGACAGGTATACATATTGCCAAGGCAGGAGCTGTCTGTGTCAACAGCATAGACATTAGAACACCCCAATTAGGATGAAATCTATTCTCCGTTTGAATTGGTATTACCTTTTTTATTAATTTCAGTAGGGTCAAAATGATAATCAGAATTTCACCAGGGCACAGCACCACACTAGAAGTGAAGATTTTTAAATCCATCCTTCCCCATTTCTTNAAAAAAAGTAATAAAAAAAAAATTGCAAAGCAAAATCTTGTTATCAAGTTATTAGCAGTGTCAGAGCTCTAATTTTTTTGGCTTGACCAAAGAAAATGTTTAACAGATTTTAGAAGGAACATATTCAGGAAAGCTCTAAAGAGGAATTGCTTGCAATTTTGATTACCTAATCAACACATTTATTTAGGTTTAAAGGAAGTTATGTTATCTCAGAACAGGGTACCTTAGTATCTTATGCATTGGAAGGTACATATTAAATCAGACCAAAGTTCCAGTTGACATAATATCCTCTATACATAGAATCATAGAATAGTTTGGGTTGGAAGGGACCTTAAAAATCACTGAGTTCCAACCCCCCTGCCAAGGGCAGGGATACCTCCCACTGGACCAGGTTGCTCAAAGCCCCATCCAGCCTGGCCTTGAACACCTACAGGGATGGGGCATTTACAACCGCTCTGGGCAACCTGTTGCAGTTTCTCACTACCCTCACAGTAAAGAAAAACACAAGCAGGCAGTGATTCTTCTCTGGTATAACTTCCCAGTTTTAAGCTGTCTGACATCTTGAGTTACAATTGATATCTTTGTGCTTAATAGCCCTTGATATATTTGTCTTTCATGAATGTGTCTAATTTGCATCACTTGAATATGTGCATTCATCTTTAGGATTACATTGCCTTCATAAATATCTTGTCAAAATTCTTCAGTGTCATGATGGCCTTAAAAATATTCAGTCACAATCACTGGTGTCAAAAAACCACAACCTCATAAATATTTTATCAAAATCTCCTTATCACTCACTGTCAAAACAGTATTATTACTTACCCCATTCACATTCTAATCCAATAAATTAACATATGACAAAGCCCTGTTTTTTTCTCTGATAAAATGAGTAGAATATACAGTCATTAGCTTTACAACTTTCTTCCCCTCTTTTTTTTGCCTATATGTCCAAAAATTAAAACATTTAAATTATAACATCCTTGCAATTATTAACTTAAAATAAAATTAAATATTCAATGTGGATATTACAGTAGTATACCTCCCAGTGTGTGATATGGCACACTACTGCTCAGCCGTGCTGAAGTTATCTTCTCCAGGCTGAACAAGCCCAAGTCCCTCAGCCTCTCCTCATGGGACAAGTGCTCCAACATTAAGTCATTGTGGTGGCCCTACACTGAATTCTGCCCAGTTCATTGATACCAGTTTGTCTGGTACTGCAGGCTCAAAACTGGATGTAATATTTGATGCACTGTCCAAAGTGTGCTCAATAAAGGAGGATAATCTCTTCACTTGATCTGGTTCTCCTCTTTTAGTGCATCTTTGCTGCCAGGTGACTACTAGCTCATGTTCAGCTTACTGTCTGCCAGAGCCCCAGGGACTTTTATAGCTAGAGCTACTCCCTAGCTGGTCAGGCCACAGCCTGTATCTGTTATAAGGGACAGTTCCTCCCCACGTATAGGATTTTGCATCTAACCTTCCTGAATTTAATGAGCTTCATTGTTAACCCATTTCTTCAGCTTGTCTAGGTCTCTCTGGATAGCATACCTACCTTCCCCCATGCCATCTGCCTCCTCCCATTTGGTGCCATCTGTAGTTGTGATAAGAGTCACTCCACCTCCTCCATGAACAAAAATGTTAAACAGAGCAGTTCCCAGGGAAACCCTTGCATTACTCCACATGTTACAGCCTCCAGATAAATTATGACTTCCCGAGCCCAGTCATCTAACCAGCTTTTACCCATCTAGTTGTTCATGCACTGAGATAGTGCTGTTCTCACTTGGATATTGGGGAGTCCATGTTGAAAGCCTTGCGGAAATCAATCCATGATCCTGGAGTGACTGGCCTTTTTTGAAGATGGGTGCAATATTTGCTTTCTCCACTCCTCAAGGAACTCTCCTTATCTCCATGAACTTTCTAAAATGATGTAAAGCAGCCTAGCAAGGATCATTTATCTAGGCTTCCTTGAATGCAGCTTTTGGATTGTTATGGGCCAAGTAATTGATCTTAATCCGCTGCTATGTATTCTTTTCCTTGAACCCTGCTTCTAAATAGAGAGGTCTGTGAGACCTGGATGGTAAAGACAGAGACAAAGGTGGCAAGGAATACATCAGACTTGTCTGTGTCTGCTTTTACCACAAAATTAATAAAAAAACAATTTGACGTCTGAGATGACCTTTGAAATACCTAACATTGAATCATTTCCACTCATGTCAGCCCATATATCAAATTATTTAACAGCTATTTGTAACACATAGGTTTATAATAAAGCTCTAGATTTTAGTCTCCAATGCTAGATGTCTCTGATTTATTTAGAACTGAAGTGTATTTGGACTTTACTAAACTGAAATACAGCAGACTCTTTTTGTGAAGGCTTTAGTGTAATTTATTGTCTAGTGAACAAACTTTTTGAGAAGAAATTAAGAATTCAGTCATGTTCAGTTGGCATTTAGTTCTTTGTAGCTACAAAATCTGTTTTCTCATATAATTTCTTCTGCTTGCAATATTGTAATATTTTTTTTCCACTCATGTCAGCAGCTCCAGCACACAGCAGTTTATTTCAATTCTACCTTCCTTATTAATTTTACAGTTAGAGGAGAGGTGCAGCTTGTCCTGAAAAATAACAGTTAAAAATCTGTTTCAACATTGATCCAGCTTTGATATTGCAGTGATTTTACAGATGAAAAACGTTTGCTTGAAAACTCCTACTAGCCAAAGGAGACTGTATAAATATGCTGACTTGCCCCGTTATAATTTTCCCTGTTTATTTCTTTTGTGTATTAGCAGATGCTGGGAACTGAGTAATCTAAGAACCTATTCCAAAACTGGGACATCACTAAACACCACTATTTGCTATAATTCGCCATACCTTCCTATGGCTTCCAGGCTCCTCTGTGCTATCTGGACTGCTAAACTAATTTTCCCAGACACCTCAGTAATATCATTATTTTTAGTTTCTTCTCAGGTAGCCAAGGTCTTGTGCTGTAGAGCCTAGTAAACCACACACTGAAGCCCTCAAGATTATGTCTTTACAGTAAGAAATTCTGTAATCAGAAAAGTGCAGAACTATCTCAAGTAACTGTGAAATCAGAACTTCATGGTGGATTTTGAGCTTTCAGCTTGGTAGGTCACACTGTGTTCTGCTGTGTAGAGTCTCACAATCTGGGGGGGGGGAGGATATAAAGTACTACTCTAAGCAAGGTCTACACCTGAATGAACCCTTGTACTCATCATAAGTGAGGAGCACATAGGAATACCTCTGTCACTATAAGAATTCACCAAAAGGGCTGAGTTACAGTGAAGTCTTTATACCAGCTTTTCTTATACCATTTGGAATTATTACCACCTGCTGTGGGACTGCTCTTGCTGCTCCCTGGAAGAAAATTCAGAAGATATCTGGAACAAATTTGCCTATACGATTTTTGTAACCTTCTGCTGGGCTGATGAGTCTCTTCTTTTCCCTTTTACTGGAATCATGCATTAAGGGCCCAGTATACTTCATTAAAGATAGCAATAAAGACATTTATGGGTGCAGAGTATCAAGTTGTCTGTTCAGTGTGAGCAAAGGGAAACCTATGACCAAGAGGGAAGGAAGGGGAACTGGATCAGTAAAAACAGGTTGATGTAGCAACTGAGCTGAACCTCTCCATCTGTTGGACCTACCAGACCATGTGGTAGTGAAAACTGCTGGGGGTTGTTTTGGAATCTCAGGTTTAAGCAAACAAACAAGCAAAAGATTGAGTCTGCAGTTAATAAAATACATAAGTAACAAATGAATTAAATTAAAAAGTAAAACAAATAAGGAGAAAAAAAAAAAAAGAAAAGAAAACCAGTAGGATATTATAACTAGTAAGATGAAAAAACTGGAGAGGCTTGTGAAATAGTGTTAAATATGCTGGAAGATTTTTCCTTTAACTCAGCTTGTACTTTGGCAGATATGTCTAATATCCAATCTAAGATTGTCTTTCCACAGTTTAAGCCATTACTACTTTTCTGTTCTTTGATTAACGCGTCTTTCTTGAGATGTCCCTGTACATATTTCCAGGGAGAATTATCACCTCCTCTGTCAGTTATCATTTTGGCAGAATATTCTTGGTGTTTTATATTTTCTACTTCAAAGGTTTTATATTCTAAAACTGTTAACTACTTTTTCCTCCTATACAGGCATGTTGGTCGCTGATTCAATGAAATGTTTCACTTCAGGGCTGAAGTACAGCAGGATAATTGTTTTCTGCTCTTTATATTCACTTCTATTAAGACTAACCATTGTGGTAGTTTCTTTTTTCTGCAGTAGTTGCACAACTAACTCCTATGCAATCCTTTTCACCAGCTGAAGCAATTGCACCTTCCTCATGAACCAACTGCTTTTTGAAAAGGAAGTCGTTGAACTTCTCTGTCTCATTACCTTACTGAATAAAAAAATAAAGAAAAAATAAAGATTATTATTAACTTCTTGTTCACGAAATTAGCAGCAACAGATATTTTACAAGGAGTATGATCACTGATTTTTGCTGGTTTGATATTGCTGATCCATGACTTTACGACTCTGGAGACCCTTGTCTCACGCTGTTACTCGTCTTTCCCATTGAGCTCATTCAGAGGCTGAATTTACCTTCTCTACCTTTGCTTCCCATATCATACTGTTTTCCCAACAGCTGTTAAGGCAATAAAGAAGGACACAGTTGGAAACAATGCTGCAGCAAATCTCTGTTCACAATAAGCACTTTTGTTGTCTCAGAGTAGTGGCCTTCTTTTCTGCAGTTCCTATCTGGAATGGCCTCCCCATCTCTCTGCTTTGTTGAACGTTTGTGCCATATCATCTTGTGGCAGAAGCGCAGTTGGGACCTGTGTTGTGCCAGGATCCTAATCCAATTGTCTTGCCAACCTTCACAGCTGCTTTTGTTCCACTTAATGGCTCTGGCTAGAATCTGTATTCCTTGCCATTATAATGTACTTTCCATGCTTCCATACTGATGTCTGGGGCAGGGATCATCCCACAATTGATTTAATTGTGATTATAAACACAGCACCAAATAAAATGTGATAAAGCAACAAAGAAATCCATGAAAAGGAATAAGGAAACTTCTGAAAAATATTGGAAGAGAGCCATTCCTGAAGTTTTTGTAATTTGCTGCAATAGATTAATGTATTATTAATGCTTTCAGCTGATGACTAACTTTGGGGGTGTAACCGCTATTATTGATGTCAGTAAGACATGGGAAATTTGCCTCACCTATCCTTACTCACTTACTCAAGGAATGGAGCATCTATCACTGCCCAAACATCCCACCCCAGAGTGGCATAATTAGGCT
The DNA here is from genome assembly GCA_013400055.1 of Nycticryphes semicollaris. Classification (NCBI taxonomy): domain Eukaryota; kingdom Metazoa; phylum Chordata; class Aves; order Charadriiformes; family Rostratulidae; genus Nycticryphes; species Nycticryphes semicollaris. The sequence goes on from VXBJ01003447.1 coordinate 1,691,043, forward strand.
TAGTTCAGCATGAATCAGAGCTGTGTTTAATTCTAAATCAGCCACACACAAGGAAGGAAGAGTCCTATCCTATTTCCCCACATCACTGTCCCAAGATTAGGCACAGCCTAACTTTAAATTCTAGGGAACTATTGCTTGAGTCACGCTTGAAGTCAGCCTCCTGAATAAAGCTGAGATGCATGTGTAACTCTAAGATACAATGGAAATAAATTGTTTGCAACTGTGTGAAACAAATAGGTAACTATGAAAAATGAGAAGATTCAGTGTGTAAAAAATATAGCTTTTTGTTAACTATAAACTCTAGGATCCTTTTTAGAAAAGGGAAAAAAATACCTCAAATCTCCCGAATTTAAGTGAAAAATCGCATGGAGAGAAAAAGAAAATAAGTTTGATTCAGGAATCCATATAATCACTAATTTTCATGTGCAATGACAGGACTTTAAATTCACAAATGTAATTAAATGTTTTATGATTTCCTAATGTTTTATGTGCTTATTAGGTTCATAAACAAGTTTTTTTTTATTTGAAATTGATGGGTGTTGAAACAGTAGCATAACAGAAGCAGATCACACTACAAAAGTGGGGACCTCAATCACAGGTATAGCTAACCCAGGTACGCAGGCAATTCTTCATCATAAGAATGATTCACATATAGGACTTTGTGGTTGTTAAAAAACCAGCCCAACAAAGAAGCGCAATACATGGAATCACTGTTAATAGTGTAATACACAATGTTTAAAAAAAAACAAAAACACCACCAAAAATTAATACTTATGCACTTAATGAGTGATAAGTCCTATTTAGAAGGTGAATTCATATTTTATTTTAAATAAAACCCTAATTATTTCCAATTACAAGTGTGTCCCCATAGAAAGGTCTTTGCATATTTGTTGGTTTGCTTCTAAACATTCATTAAATGGCTATAACATGCAGTATCTGGCTACTCACTTCTCCCTATGTCAAAATCATTCCAGTTTAGTATTTCTTCCAAATTGGTAGGAATAGGCCTCTCTTCCTTTAATTTTACAGGAAGTAACTACCAAATAAAGTAAGTAATGGTACTAGCAGTGACAAGAACCAGGATTCCACTTGGCCAGTTGAACATCCAAGTTAGAGAATTATATTCCTGCTGCTTTTTGTCCATGGATCACATAATTCTTTCTAAACAGCACATTGATTTCAACAAGAAGGCTACACAGCATATTCTACTACAGTGTTAGGATGTTGTCTTCCTACCAGCACACATTGACCATGAGGGTGAGGATGACTTGGAATCCAAGGCTCTGAATCCTTGAGAAAAGCTGCATCCATGTGGTAGTTATAAAGAGAATAGGAAGAAGATACTGACATAAATTCTTCTGGCTATGTTTTAGAAGGAAATCAGTAGCCTTGATTAGTCCTTTGGAAATATAGTTACTAGAAAAAATGTCAGTTTCTGTACAAAGTTGTTAGTGTCACATAGATTTGCCCCTAAAATTGTGAGGAGGGCTGATATATTCACTGGGTTTTTTTGGAGCTGATAATCATCCAAGTCCTTTATTGGATTTGTGTGCACTAACATATTTATCGAAACCAACAACATTTATTTTAACAATAACCTTGGAAATCTTTTGTGCAGCTAGCAATTGACAGTGACGAAAGCATGAGAGTAAAGCTATACTGCCTGTATATATCCTTCTTTCACAGCTCCAGAGCAATGTAAAAGATTCTTTACACCAGCCTAAGTGAGCACAGCACAATGGGCGACCAGCTTGGCCCGGTCTCTTAAATAGAAGCCTAATACTCAGAATTCACTTATAGTATAGCCCCACATGCACCAGAATAGGTGTTCCTTGTGCTACAGAAATAGGTCAAAGTGCACTTAAAATTACTTCCTACAAGCAGCTGAATGTACTTTTATATTTTTCCTTTAATGAAACAGGTGTGTCCCTCCCTGTGTGTGACAGAATCTTTAATGGCACAGAGCTATCTTAACATCACTTTTTCTTTTCTTTCAAAGGAAGTACATGGCATAATCAGGGACTGAGTCAACACTGGTTGATCTTTCTTGGCAGCATTTTCCTTGCATGTTGTAGTTCAAACATTCTTGATTCAAAGCTAAGGGTAGAGGGACAGTTTTCTATCACGTTGCAGCTTGTTATTTTGGAGATTACAACTGAGTATGGATACTTATTTCTGCAATAGCTGCTGTAAGGGGTTTGGTTAAGATATCCAAGGAAATCTAGTATCTCTACTCCTGTGTTTCCACTGATAGTAAACACAGGAAGAAAACAAAGAAATAAACATTACAGTTGCAACTGTGAAAATATTGTGTTTTTTAACATGACAAGTCATTAGACATGTGAGATGTCACTGATTCACCATTATTGGGCTAAAAGGTCTCTTTGCTGAAAGGGTTATATCTTTGGGATTGAAATACAATTGATCTTTATAACAGACTGATGTTACACTACGATGTTAATTTTTTATTCACCAGCAGACAAGGAATTTCTGCTGAGACCACCTACTATAATTATACAGTCTTTAAAAATCTCATACTCTGCACATGCTAATCCTTAGTGTAAAAGATTACTAGCTTTGTGCCCAGGAATCTTGACTCATGAATTATTGGTGAATGTGTGTGTCAGCTCCTTCCTTATTTAATATGAATCTCTGTGCATGAAAGTATATTAATCACAGATTAGTTGAGACGGCAGTAACTAAAAGGTGTGTTTTCGTTCATCTACAATTTTGCACCATAGTAGATATGGATAGAGATGAGTAGATAATAAAGTGAAAAAGATGCTAAGGTATCAGAATGAATTTTAGAAAGCTAAAAGTGTCACTGTAAAGTGAAAACTTCCTTACATAGCTTCCTTTGATGTTTCTCGTTAAAGAAAATTTGGATTAGAATCAGTGTTTGTTTCTTTTTCAAATGATATTTGTATCTGTACATAACTAAATATATGTGTGTTCCATATGGAAGTATATCTATCTCAATAGATTAGCATCAGAAATACATGCACATGTACACATGCAAATTCCTGCATGTTATTATTATATCTGAACTGCTGCTTCTGCTTTTTGTATCTTTCATATCAAAACACAATGTGGCACACAGGTGTCCTTTGGCTTTGGTAAAGCACACTCAAAATTTTGATCCTACTAGCAGTCTTGTGCTTGATTATATACAAATAAGAAAAAAGCTGCCTCTCAGCATGCAAGGCTGTTTACCTAACACATTTGAAAGAGCAGGTCTCCGTGTGACTCTTGCAGTTTAGCTTAATTAGGCAAAATTGTCACTGCGTCCAGAGCAAGCATCAGGCATCACTTAGATAGAATCAAGAGATTTAAATGGATGCTCATTGTGATTATTTCTTCACTCCTTACAGGTTCAAGTGCTGCCTTCCTACTCATGTCAAATTCAAACAGAAGTGTGATCCAAACAAGATAACAGGATCACAGAAGTGTACAGAAATAAAAATTTGGGAGCACTATAACGCATTTGAAAGGTCCTGATAACTAAATTTGACAAATGCCTACAGCCTCTTTATCTGCCCTTTCTTCAGCAGTTGCCACTTCTGGTTTTTCTCATCTTTTACTATTTCAAGATGTGACATTTCCTTTGGTGCTTTTCTCATGCATTTTTGTGTTTAAGTTTGAGTGCAAAATTAGAAACCTAGGAGCTGTAAGATGAAATAATTAACTTTCATATTAGAAAAGAACCTTTATAACACTTCTAATATAAATATTTCTAATATTTCATATATATAGTACATCATTGTGTCAGATAATGTTTTTTTTTGGTAATGATTTTATACCTAAATGGCAGATCTGCCCAAATTTCTATTGTATTGCTGTTTGTTACTCACTAGCTTATCATTGATACACTAAGTTTATTTAGAGTATTTCCTGTCTGTTTCCTATATTTATGTACTATGAATACATATTGCATGCCGTAAGTGTAGAAGCTGATATTTAAAGGAGTGTAGATTTTTAATTCTTCCAAATGGTTTTTATTTCTCTGTATATCACTCTTATTTTAACGTAGAATTAATTAAACTCCTCAAAACAAAGGCAAAAAAGCCTGCAATAATAAAGGTGGGTCTTATCTTCAGAATAATGGTGCCCATTATAGATCTCAGTAAATTATTTTTTTTTGTAATTTGGTTTTGATAGTGACATGTAGTGACAACATGATGCAATGAATGCAATGAAGATTTAACAGATACAGGATTGTTTAAATATGGTATATGTTATTCATTTTCCAGATAACAGTAACATCATGAGAATAGGTAGTTTCTGTACCTATGAAATTGGAAAAAATTGGTATTGACCAAGTAAAGGACCTTGCAACATTTGTGAACTCTGTGTCATCTTAAATTGCCACGTGCCAGTTGGAAATACTTAACAAAATCCCATCTGAATAACAGCTTCTAATAAGGTCTACTTTTCAATAAAGTTCCATAGCTTTTTGTCTGGTTTGGGTTTGGTTTGGTTTTTTTTAGCTAGCACACAAACAAATTACAGGATTCTTGTGAACTCATTTGCTTGTGTAGTAGTCCTCCATGGTAATTTTTCTAGCTACCACCAATGATATATACAATGAGATATACATTACAAACATATGCATCTATTATAGAATTATCTATTGAAATCTTCACTGGCTATAAAGCATTAGAGCTGCCACAATTAAACTGTATCAGTACCTAAAGAAACTATGAACCCAGTAACAAAGGTGCTTATTTTGGAGATGCATTTTAATATTAAACCTAGCTCTCCCATTTGTAGGTAAAGAAAACAAAATACTAAGATTGTAGGAAGGAGTGATAAAGTAGTCTTCCAGAGTATTTTAAAAGAAAACTTCACTGTCAATACACTTGCTAGTAATGATGTCAATATTTTAGCCTTCAGTATGCTTAATGATGTCAATAGTCAAGCCTCTAGTATGCTTTAAAAATTTCATAAGCAAAGCCATAGTCAAGCCAGACAAGCCACAGGAGAACAACACCTATGTCCTGGCTGGAGCATATTACTGAGTTTCTCAGCATATCAAGGCAGGTACTGTTCTGAGCATATGCAAAATTCTTCCTCTAGGAGCAGGAAACTGGAAAAAAAAGTTCAAATATTTTCACAGAAATCACAGAATACTTGATGTTGACAGAGACCTCTGGAGATTATCTAGTTCAGTTTCTCTGTTCACAGCAGGGTCACCTAGAGCAAATTGCTGGAACATGCATCCAGCTAGGTTTTTAATAGTTGCAAGAATGGAGACTCCCAAACCCAAACTCCTGAATACCTCTGAGCAACCTGTTACAATGTTTGACCACCCCTAGTGTAAAGCTTTTTTACCTGTTGCTTCTTGTTCTTTCATGGATACCACTGACAAAAGTCTGACTCCACCTTCTTTGCTGCCCCTTAATCAACCATTCATACAGACAAAACAGTCATCATTGCTGCTGTCACTTTTCCTATTGCTGTCACCCTTCTTCTACAGGCTAAACAGCTCTACTTTAAGAATGTCAGTTGCTTATCTGGTTTAGACATTTCTTTTTGCACTACACAAAATATTTATTAAACTATTTTTATTATCTCAAAACTTAGCATTAACTGTATCTACTGAAGACCAAGTAAAAGAATGGCTAGATAAAGAGAAATCCTCCTTTGATATCCACTGATAAAATTATTTTCTATATGTGCACTTATATCACATACTTCTGAGGCATGTGGCATTTTTATTTCCCTTATGAAAGGTGAGGACAACAGATTGTGATTGAATAGAATTGTCTTTGTTTGCAGAGTAAAGGTTTCTATTTGTGTGTGTTGACATGAACTATTGCTCTGCTTTCAAAATCTTTTGATGTTTGAGTAAATGTTTTTATATTTTTAATTTTCAGCTGTGAAATCAATGTAATCTGTTTGTCCACCTCAATTTGAGAAGATCAGTAATCCTTTGAACTAAACCCAGGGAAACTGCTCCTTCATTTTAGCAAACCATTAAAAAAGAGGGAAAGTAAAAAAAAAAAAAAAAAAAAAAAAAAAAAAAAAAAAAAAAAAAAAAAAAAAAGAAAATTCCATTCAGCATGCCTAGATCACGTCAGGACCATGCAGTAAAGCTGGGCAGCTGCTGTAAAAAAACATTGGTAGAATCATAGAATCATAGAAAGGTTAGAGTTGGAAGGGACCTTAAAGTCACCAAGTTCCAATCCCCCTGCCACGTGCAGGAACACACCTCCCACTGGTTCAGGCTACTCAAAGCCCCATCCAGCCTGGCCTTGAACATTTCCAGAGATGGAGCATCCACGACTTCTCTGGGCAACCTGTTGCAGTGTCTCACTACCCTCACAGTAAAGAATTTCAACTGTCAATAGAAATGCCAACTGCTTAAAATCTCAGTCCCAGACCAGACTTCAGCCATTCCGATTTCATTACTAGATATTAATTTATTTCATATTATTGCCATTAAAATAATTTCTACCAAAAATACTGATTGGAGGAATAAAAAGTAGTTTTTGTTTAATTCTGCATTTATAAAAAGTAAAAAAAAAAAAAAAGAAAGGTATATATTGAATCTCTTTACATAAACCTGTGGAATAGTTTTTAAAAGCTAGCTTCTAATTTTGACATATAATGATAGGAATTTTAGAACTGCAAACCCCAAGAACAGGACAAATATCTGGCGCTAAGCAGCTGGCACAGACAGTAGCAGGTATTAATGTCAGGAAAAGAATAAAAACATTGACAACAAGTCAAGAAGTGGTAGAATTCCTGTGGAGTCTAACTGCACTGTAAAGTATATGATAAACTTTGGAGTCAAGCTATCATTCCCCTCTTTACATAAGCTGTTAGTCTGCAGTATTCTATCATACAGTACCAGTGAAGCAACATTGCCAAAACCTCAGAGGGGTTATACCCACCAATAAATGGGTTGGGAAGAGCTGTTCCAGCTCCTTGCAGTGGGAGTTTGCCATATGCTTTATCTTGTTTCAAACTGACTTTCTTTTGATCAGAGTCGAATCCCCTCATAATGCCACTAATTCTGGGATTAGAAGTTCTGGTTGAGGTCAAGGTAGGGTGTTAAACACCCAGAGAGTGCCTGCTATTGTTCAGAAATACTATGAATATAATATTCTACTGCAGTGTGATATGGCAAGAAAAAACCTCTTCAAATATTGCCTTGAAATAAGGAAATATAGCTATGTTATATAACTATGTTATGTCTTCTCCAAATGAATGTTATTTTTATTGGAATTGCCTGGAAACTCCACAACACAGTAGATATTCTTTGAAACTGGAACTTTTAATTAAAATGAATCTGTTTCAGTTGAATTTTCCTGCTCCACAAACAACTTGAGTGCAAAAGAGCAGAAGCCCTTCCCTTCCCAGTTTACAAACAGAGTAAGCTTTCTGGCTCCCAGCACCTTCCCCAAGCTGCCGGACTTCAGTTACTATAGTTGCTATTACTCCTTTAGAAGCCAGGAAGATCTTCGTGTGCTCCATAGTGATGGTCAAGCTGCAGTTAGCTCAGCATTCTGGCAACATGAATTCCTCTTGCAAATTCAATTTAATGCATTATTTCCTAGCTCCCATTTTTATAACTTGTTGTGTAATGCTGTTACTCAAAAATTATGAGTCCAGGATGAACTGGACTTTAGAGTGAGTTATGCTTTCACTGACCACAACAATATATAAATCCAGGATGGACTTTTTCCTCTGAGAATACCTTCTTCTAGGAAAATTACTATTTCTATGGGTTCTGTGTCAAAAGCAGCAGTCATACCTCTAACACCCTAAGAACAAAAGGAAGGTGTGATTTGTGAACATTTGAACCCGACTCCTTCAGTAGTACCCGTTTTGAGGGGGGGTAATTGAAGATTAGTGGGTGCTTGGAGTGTAATTCTTCAGCAGCTTTTTAAAAGACAAGTGGAGAATTTTTTGCATGAATGGTTACACAGTCAGCCTTTATTCATTGTATATTTTTATTTGAATTCAAAAATACAGAAAGAAATACTGAGATACGTATTGAGAGATATGCCTAAAAGTTAATCAAAATTGTAGTGGAAGAAATTGGCAATCTCATTTTTCCCACTTTAGAGGAGATATTATAAAACATAATAAAGCACATGAGTACTCTCAGATCAGTGAGGACTGAAACGAACAGTCTTTTCATTTGCTTGGCTAGTTCTGCTTTGCCACGTGTCCCTGTTCCAGACCAGTCCTATTTCTAGCTTGCGGATCATTTAAAACCTCAGCAGATATTGATGGATATTTGATCTATTACGACAGTGAGCTACATATTTCTTTCACGCTCTTTTTCTGATAGTTTGTGGTTTATGTTCCATTTTATCTGAGTTGTGGCCTTTGTATGGTTGGGAGGTTTCTTCCCCACACCTGAGAGAAAACTCATATACATCCCCATGTTATACAAGATCAGGGCCTGAATGAAGCATTTATTTTCTACACATACATTACTAACCCTATTGAAGAGATAATCAAAGATCATTGAGATATTTTATACAGATTTTTTTTTCACTGAATAAATGCAGTTTCATCAGTAGAAATATCTAACAGGAACATAGTTCAGTAATTTTTTCACTGAAGGAAATCTGAGTTTATTATTTTAATGACATTTTGACTAACTTTATTCAGATAGATATGTATTATGTAATTATGAAAAATCAAGGTAAAATTAGTATCGTGTAGTTATTCTGTCATTTTATCGTATCATGCATATTTAATTTTCTCACGAATTTTTGAATTCTTCTAGGTCAAAGTTTGGGATTTTTTTCCGAAATGTCAGTATCACTTATGAGAGGAAAATGTTGACCCATCTAAATTGACTGGTAAATGTCAATGGCAGAAGAGGAGGGATGGATGAGCATTTTTACTCCTGTATTAGCAAACACAATAAAAGTTATTTTTAAAATATAGACAATATCCACAATAGCATTGTCCAAATCTTAGCACCACTCCCTGCATACTAGTAACTAAGACTAGGGTTGCAATTGAAAAGTATTTTGTTTCCAGCAGAGGGACTGTTAGAGCTAAATGTGAATGTGTTAATTGAATTATCTCCATGAAAATAAGAGCCTATCAAATTTTAAAATAGCCATAAAGGTCACTGAATTAAAACATTTAGAGAGTAGAACAGGTGCTTGGAAAGTTTAAGGCCTTAGCAAACAAAGCAAATAAGGTAACAGTAATGAGGACACTCAGAGACTGCTGTGTGTTATTATGGGAGGAAAAGGTAAGCTCTGTAAATTTTACTGAAAAATATTGCCATGATAACTCCACAAGTCCTTAGATGGCCACATACACTGTCAGATGAGCAGAATTAATATGTGAAATTGCAATGGTTCACCTTATTTTTAAATGATAGCATTTTTAACGCAAACAGGATCATTAAATAACAAGATGATTGGTTCAGGAAGATCTGGATATTTATAGGAGTAACAATGCAGCCTGCTCCGTTTACTTCTGTAGATGCCCCTGTAGAGACATTGTCATGTCTTTGTTCCTCTCTTTCTTCTTGGAATATCTTCCTTCTTGGTGGTACTTCAAGAGAAAGCAGTCTGTGGGTTCAAAAATTATAGCAAAAGTAGGGGGGTTTCCTTCCTTTCACCCTACTAAGCAATTACATTCTTTTATACATCATCATGAATACAGCCTTTCCAGTGCTCGCTAGAATAAAATTAGACTAAAGTAAGGTGCAAACATTTTCATTCAGATCATGGAAGCCAGGATTTTGATTCCGTACAGCTAGTTTTTCTTCCCATTGTTTTATATGAGAAGGCTTTTTCTCTCACTTAGAGCTATGTAAAATCATTGCATGCAAAGGAAGAAATATGGAAATCTTCCTGAAACATTACGATGATGTTTTTTCACTGACCATGCTGAGATATGCCCTTGGCATCTTAAGATGATATGGAACCAAGACCTTTGGTTTTGTTTAGACCACTTAGGAACGTGCTGCAGAGAAAGAAAGGAAAAAAAAAGGGACACTTTTATTCTCATAGGGAGAGAAAAGAGCATTTCTTTTATTGTGGCTTGATCAAGAATGCTGCATCCAGCTGAGCCTAATCAAATGGAGAGAAATACGTTGCAGTTTGTGTGCAGAAGGCACACACACTCCAAGACATGGTATGAGACATAATGCCTGCTGTCAGACTTTCTCCCCTCTAGTGTATTATTTTTAAAAATCCATTTTTTTCCATAAAGATTTGGTTAGTGATTTTTAGTGATTTTATAATTATTAAAAAAAAACCAAAACAACCCAAACACATTAATGTATCTAGTAATAATGTAGAGATCCATTAAACAGATAAAACTAGATTTCTGTCTCAGGGATGAAATGCAAGGATGACAGCCAGGAGACAGTTATTTCTTTTCCCTATCTCTGATGTCAATTTAGTGTGTTACCTTGGAGAATTCGCCTTCTTTCTCTGGGCCTCAGTTTTTAACATCAAAAACTAAAAAACACATGAAAACTGTAACATGGCTATCGGCAGGTATTTATGTGAGACACTGAAAAGAACATGAAAACACAAGTAGGTTATACCACTGCCTCCTGCAGTTTCTAGTGATGTGCAGTGCTCAGTAAGAAGAGGTGGCTAAGTTCATTCTGAACAAGATGGAAATCTCTTTTAATACTCCTCTTTTGATTTTCTCTGATTCTATGAATTCACACACTCCATGCTTGAATCCATGTAAGTTTTCAGCATCGACACTATTCTGTGCCAAGGATTTACACTGAATGAATGAATAGTTTATATACTACCTTCTTTTATTTTGAGGTGTTCTTTAGTTCTAATAATATTAATCTTTCATGCATTTGTTTATTGACACACATGACTTGATATATTTATATAATCCCCTCACTTTCCTCTTATCTGGGCTGGAAAGCTGTAATCTATTCAATAGTTCCTTCTATTGTTTGATATTTTTAAACATTTTTGTGACACATCTCCAAAACTTTTCCAATTCTACTGTAATCATGGAATCGTAGAATAGTTAGAGTTGGAAAGGACCTGAAAAATCATTTAGTTCCAACCCTCTTGCCATGGCCAGGGATGCCTCCCACTAGACCAGGCTGCTCATTCTAAATATATTATCTTACATTGGCATAAAGGGCAAAACTTCCTCCTCATCTCCCTTACCTGTCCTTCCTGAAAAGCCTGTATCCTTCCATTCCAACACTTCAGTGATAGAACCCATCCCACCAGGTGTCCATGATGCTAACAAGGTCATAGCCCTGCAGGCGTGTGGAGGACCTGCACATCTCTAATTCCTTCTATTTATTCCCCTTGCTTACATGTATTTGTATAGATGACTTAAGTTGGTCCCCGGATAAGGCTGGCTTACTGGCTGGAGTGGATGATATTTCTTTGTGTTGCACTCCAGATGCTCTCCTGTTGACCTGTGACCATTCTATAGGCTCTGGACATCTTTTATTGGCATTGACATTATACTGGTAAGCATGGGGTGGATTGAGGTTCCCCTCCCCTGGCAACTCTATTTTAAAGTGCTCTTCATGAGCTTGGCAAGACTCTGAACAAAGACGCTCTTCCCCTTCTCTGAAAAGTGGACCCCATCTTGCCCTAGTAGACCAGGTTTCTCAAAGTGAGTCCCACAGTCTAAGCAGACAAACCCCTGATTGTGGCACCAGTCCTGTAGCCCTTTGTTGATTTGCCAGATTCAATTGACTTTATTGGTCTCTTCCTCATACTGGTTCTTGCTGTCACAAGGTTTTGTTCTTCTGTGTTACTGGCCCCTCTCCCTTCTGCATGTACTGGTGGGGCAGTTTTTGCCTGTTTGGCTCTGTTGATCCGCTGCAGACTGCACTTGGAACCAGGGATTGATCTCAGCATCCTCCCTGATGCTATGTAGCCTCCTCATGCCCTCCTGCAGCTCAGTCACCTGCTTCAGGAGGTCCTTCACCTAGGAACATCTCCTTCAGGAAGATGTGCTGCCTATCCCTACCCCAGAAGAAAGATCTTGGCACTTCCTGCAGTCAGAGGTCTCTAGTGCAGCCTCTCCCTTCAGCAGCTCTGTCTGGGTGGAGGCATTGGCCACCACTGGGGTAGATGGTACAGACTCCCAGGGCAGAGCTGCACCCTTAGATCTTAGATGAGTGCCCACTGTTCTGCCTTGAGGGTCAAGTAGGATGAGTACTCTTGACCTGTACAGATGATCACAGAACAGTGCCTGGTGCTTGACCAGTGCAATGCTACTCATTTGAAGAGATGCTCTTCTCAAACACTCTTCCCTTGTGAACTGCCACACAAACTGCCATGCCAAGGCTTGGCTGATGCCCCATGCTCTGTTGGCCATGCTTCTGGTCACTTGCCATCCTTAGGCTGCTTTTTATACCTTTGAGGGTGGTCGCAGTGGCTCTGGCAATGCCCCAGTCTCCCCACTACCTCCTGCAAGAGATGTCAGCTCCTGGCGAGTCCCTCCACTTCCCTGGCTTTTCATTGCCTCAAGAAAACCCCATGTGCCGTAATGTTTTCAACAGTAGGAGCTGTGCAATATTCACATGTATATTTATCATGGATTTCTACAAAAAGGGCATAACGAAGTTTTCTATTTTGCTTTCCATTTCTTTCATAATAACACATAGAATTACATTTGTTTTCTTGACTGCTGCTGCACTGACCTGACATTTTCATAGAACTGTTATGACCCAGATATCTCATTTCTCAGTAATGATTGTCAGCTGTCAATCCGTCACTGTGTACACAAAGATTTGTCATTGTTTTTTCACTAATCTTGTTCAAATTCCAGTAGTGTTTTATCCATAATCTCTGACAAGATCCTAAGATTCTTCTATGCCCAGGGACTTTCCTAACTCTGATGTGGAATTGATTTTATTCATTATCTCCCAGTGACTTCTCTTGGAGGTGTTCCACTCTGTACAAACAGAGGGAGAAAGATTTGAGAGAAAAATTTAAATATTCAAGGTAGTTCCTCCGTGTTACACTGGGAACGGCTAATTATTTGTACAAAATGAAATAGTCCTGAAGGAAACAAGACAGACTGAAAGGAGGTTACTATTCATAGGTTTGCTGTATATTCAAGAGAAGAAATTTGTGGAAAGGACTATCTATTATGACCTAAATTTGTCTCCACTGACTATTAAAGACATTTTGCCTCCTATCTGAACATCCTCTTGACCCTGCTTCATGAACAGAGCATTCACCCAAGCATTTAGAGAGGTAACACAGAGATCCCAACAAGAATATCCAACATTCAAAGTAAAATCCCTGGCTATTGGAAAAGTCATCCTTTTAAAGAAAATCTTGTTCTTTTTCTGGCTTAGACAATACACTCTTTACTGAATCCCTGAAACTTTTCCTGATGACAGTTATGGGATATTAAATTAAGATGTACTAACACAAAAAAACCCTCAACTACAGAATATTAAGAAAGTAAAAGAGCAGATGAAAAATAATTCATCTGGAGTTAAAAGGGAAATAAATTAGGTATTATAAGTATGAAAAGTTAAAGGATTAAGATGAAACAAGCTCGATGTTATATCTGAAATGTTAAGATTACTTACAGCCACTGATGAGGCAAACTCAACCTTAAATCTGAATTTTTGGTTTTCATTTCTGTGTTTTGAGTAGGACTCTTGGTGAAGTCTTTGTAGTAAATGCAGCCCCAGTCTGGGGCATTGGGCATCTCCCTGGATCCCCAGGCTGGGATATTGGCCCACAGGTGCCTGCAACTCAGAGGGGCCCATAACCAGGCACATAGTTAAAAGGCAGCAGGAGCTGGAGGTTTGGCAGGACCAACATGAAAGCCTCAGCTGAAAGCCCTGGCCTCAGCTGGCTAGGGCTCAGCTCCATGGCACCTGGGAACCTCTCCCCAGGGGCTTCACTGGGAAGGGGACACCCTCAGCTTTCTTGGACTTGAGAAAGAACATCCAAGTATACAGCAGCTGATGTTTGCTGACAGGTAGGAGTGCTGTCAGGCTGAGATGAACACCGGGATGTGGTTTCTCAGTTTTCTGGAGACGTCCATGCCTCTTTTATTATGAGGGATGGCCTTGTCTCATGACCATATAGCAAAAAAGAAACCGGTTACAATTGCTTTTCAAGATAGGCCAAATTATATTAATTTAGATGGAATTTACGTGGTCCAACTTCAGGCACATAAGATTTTATCATGGGTACAAGCATTATCAGCATCTTGCAGTGGAGCTGGATACTGGGATTTATTTAAGAACCTTCAATACTAGAGCTTTTACCCTGTTTGATTATCTCACACATTCACTCACTTGCTTTAAAAAGTGCTGTGTTCACTAGGCTTCAAGTTCTCTTCCCCATAGGGAGGTCCTTGCTGCCCAGAAAGGTCAGGCATAAAGTCGTGCCAGTTTGTGCTGCACAGCTGCTTGCAGCTGCCAATTTCAGCCAAAGGCCCCATGCATCCCTCACCATAAACTCTGCTCAGCTCTTTGATATCCAGGATCATCATCCACTTCCAGTACCTTTCCTCCAGTCAGGAGCCTTCTGTCAGTCCACTGACTTCATTTCAGACCCTCTTTTTCTTTCTGAGACCACTTCTCAGGTGACCTTCTTTCAAACGCTAGCTTTCTTTCCAGAAACCCAAAACTTGGGTTTTCCCACCTAAATAGTGTATGTATAGATGCTTAGCTTCCTAATTGTTGGTTCCCTCTCATGTCTCTATTAATTGTAGGATTCAGGATGTGTCGCTTCTGTTCAGTCCAAGTGTTATCAGAATTTGCAACCAGTCCATAGCGGTTGCAGCCAGCAAGTAATAAGTTTCTGCTTGAAAATGCAAAAGCTCAATTTCAGAGATTCACCCATACACAAACACATACACCCAATTACCTACTGCCTGTTAGCATTTACAGTTTTAGCTATTTTTATCACCTACAACAGGTTTAGGCAGCTACATCTATAGTAATAATGGCAGAGTGTCTTTAAAGGCAGTGAAGAGGAAAAGGTATTTTCAGGGTATCTCATCTACTTTAAAAGTGCCTTTTGAAGATGTCATGGACTGAGTCATTGAAATGCCAGTTGTCTTCGTTTGTAAAGTAAAGGAAACACTGGGGGCTGACCTCCAGCTCACTTAGTGGCTGAAGGTGGCTCCACAGCTGACTACAATTTAAAGATGTAAATAACATTCTCCCTAGTTTTTGAAGCCAAAGAGCTGGGGTTTGACAAGGTCTGATCAGATCTGAACACACAGCAGCGTTGCAGGTGCCAAGAGAACGCTGAGGTAAAGAGTTTTCTAGGTGGCTTAGGCTTCTTTGCAGTCAGGCAATGGTTAAGGGAGATTCTTCTGGATCATATTTTGACATTTGAGAATGTAAGATCCTTATTTAATTCATCATGGTCCTTAAATCACTTTTCAGAATTGGCTTACCTGTTATTTTGTGTTTTGATTTGTTTTTTGGGGCTTTTTCTGCCACTGTTCTGTTTCTTGTTCTTTAGTAGGAAAAATATGACAACAAAAGTAAAACAAGGAAAAAAACACCTTTCCAATTCTCTTTATTTAGACCCTGAACTCAGGACTGTTGTATTCACACATAACTGTTCTAAGTTGAAGATTTATTTTTTCTTCTAAATTTTCACAGTAGTACAGACCATGAATAATTTGTGTTATATTTTAAGCATGTAGTGCAGCGTGGTGGACTGGAGAGTTAAAAAATTCCTTTTAGCGCAATAGGATTATTCGAATAATTATGTCTATGCCTTTGGCAGGTATTTTTACGTACAGAGAGATAAGGAGACACACACTCCAGTACAGGTATTTTGTTATTCCTGTTGACATTCATAACAGACATTAAAGCAGCTTATAATCAGACTGAACTTTTCTATTGGCTTTAGGGAACGACAGATCTACCTTTTTTCCCCTTTTTTTCTTTGGCTACTACTCAGACGTCTATTTATTTAAAATTCAAGGTGCATTTACTAATTATTGCCAGAGGCATGGCAATCTTAATAGGTCATATATGTCATACTGTTTTATATGCACCCATGAATCTCATTACAGTACATAAAAAATGAGATTAATGAGATTTTTTTAGTATGTCAGATTTGATAACAGGTAAAATTGTTTATACCTATGACTTAAAAATTAGAATGTGTGTCACATGGAAGCCCTATGTGAGCCCATTAGTATAAGGGATTAAGGTCTTGAATAGCAATACCGAGGGAACAGCTTAATATTTTTTTTTTCATATGCTTAGCATATGTAGTAAATCAAATTCAGTATATTTAAACAAGGATTTTGGATCCAAGTTTTTGCTTTCTGAATGGCTTTTGGACAGCATGGCTTTAGAATATTGGAAACAATGGGAAAAACAGACTCAAAATGACAAAATAATACTTACTCTAATTGCTGTAAAATGGTTACTTGGGAAGGAATGAGGAAATAAAAAGCACAATGTCATGCGATTTTTGTACTACATAAATGTATTAATCTACTTGTGCTACTAGCATAAAACATAGTCACTCTTTCTGTGCAAATATCAAAGCTCATTTTCTGGAAGAAAGGAAGGACTCTAGTTCTCACATTATCACTGCTGAGTTAAAAAGTGTATTCCAAGTCAGTCGAAGGAGGTCATGGGGAATGAGAGCACTCTCTGCCCTAAGACTATTTCACATGCTTGATGCATATACATGTGTGAGTTTGGAAGTTGGAATATTGGTGAATTTTAGAATGAGTGTTCCTGATGTAGAGTGACATGTGCCAAGGCTGTCACTTCAACCTTCTTCTTCCTTACTCTTTTTTGTGTGAATCATGTCCATTCCAAAGAAGGCAAGCCATGGTACTTGCTGTGGTAGTAGGGGATTCCTGACAAGTGAGCACACAAGAAATGCAGTTTTTCAAGTTTATAATCTGGCTATATAAAGACAGGTCTTTTGTGACTGGTAAAATACATGTTACTTTGCAAAGGTGACCTCTCTGTCAAATTGTCCTGGCATCACCTCAAAGGTAGGGTTGTTCAAAGAAAAAAAAAAAATTAACATGAGTAATGCCACATTCCTCTGGGGTTTATTGTTAAAATACTTTTCATGTTGGCTAAAAATTTTCAAAAATGTAGCATGACTCTAAGTCTGCAGATCATCAATGTACACATGTGCTGAGTACAGAGGGACAATCACCTCCCGAGTCCTACTTGCCACACTGTTCCTGATACAGGCCAGGATGCTGTTGGCCTTCTTGGCCACCTGGGCACACTGCTGGCTCATGTTCAGCTGACAGTCTACCAATATCCCCAGGGTCCTTTTCTGACAGGCACATCTCCAGCCACTCTTCCCCAAGCCTGTAGCATTGCAAGGGGTTGTTTTGACCCACAGGCAGGACTCGTCACTTGGCCTTTTTGAACCTCATCCTATTGGCCTTGGCCCGTTGATCCAGCCTGTCCAGATCCCTCTGCAAAGCCTTTCTACCCTCAAGCAGGTCTACACTCCCACCCAACCTGGTGGTGTCTGCAAACTTACTGAGGGTGCTCTCAATCCCCTCATTCAGATCTTTGATAAAGATGATAAAGAGAACCAGCCCCATTACCAAGCACTGGAGGACATCACTCATGATTGGCCACCAACTGGATTTAACTCCATTCACCACCATTATCTGGGTCTGGTCCTCCAGCCAGTTTTTAACCCAGTGGAGAGTACTCCCATCCAAGCCAGGGGCAGCCAGTATCTCCAGGGAAATACTGTGGGAGACTGTATCAAAGACGGTACTAAAGTCCAGGTAAACAACATCCACAGCCTTTGCCCTCATCCACCAAGTGGGTCACTTTGTCATAGAAGGAAATCAGTTTTGTCAAGCAGGACCTGCCTCTCATGAACCTGTTCTGGCTGGGCCTGATTGCCTGGTTGTCCTTCATGTGCCACATAATGGCACTCAGGATGATCTGTTACGTGACCTTCCCAGGCACCAAGGTCAGACTGACAGGTCTACAGTTCCCCTAATCATTCTTCTGACCTTTCTTGTGGATGGGCATCGCATTTGTCAGATGCCAGTCAGCTGGGACCTTCTCAGTTTACCAGGACTGCTGGTAAATTATGGAATGTGGCTCAGTGACCACTTCCACCAGCTCCCACAGTACCCTCAGGTGGATCCCATCTGGCCCCATAGATTTATGTCCAGGTGTTGGAACAGGTCCCTCGCTATCTACCTTTGGATTACAGGGGCTTCGTTCTGCTTCCCGCCCCTATCTGCTAGCTCAGGAGTCTGGGTACTCAGGGAACAACCTATTCTACTACTAAAAACTGAAGCAAAGAAAGGATCTTATCTTAGGAAGAATAAGCCATGTTAGGTCATCCGGATAATATTTATTCCAAATCAGGAATTCTTTTTCCACTAAGCATTCCAATGCTAACTGTACTCTATGTCCAGTCCTGTTTTAAATGTTTCAAGAGACAGTTTCTACTTATATTCTAGTCTGTGTCATGTTCTCACCTCAATTTGTTATGGCAATATGCAGTGAAGAGAAATCCCATGATGAACTAAAAGAATTAGTTAGTTTGAGGGAAAGAATAAGCAATATATATATTTTTCCCCCTAATTCACTATTGAGTATATTGTCTTAGTGAAAAGGGTATATTTTAAATTTAATTTTTAGAAGAAATTTTTTAAAAGCTGATTTTTGTGTTGATTTTTAAGAAGCATGTTAAATTAAAACCCTCTGTGATTCTGGAGGTAATGTATTTTTGTCTCTTCTTGCTATTATTACTTTATAAAATGCACCTAAAAACTCCATAATAACTTCTGGCACTAGATAAATAATCACATTCTCAAAGATTAAAAACCTACATAATGTCCTTGCACTATCCAATGAAAAAGACATTAAAAAAATAAATTAAGATAAATGAATAGCAAAAGCTTTTAGAACTTTTTGGCTTACTGTTTTAAAAATTGGAAACTGATCTTAAATTCATTTACCTGCAGCTACTGGTAACTTTCACTGAAGCATATTTTGGTACAGAAATAAGTGTAGAGTCTGTTACAGTAAAGTAGATTTCTGCTGCCCTGGGATGTTCAGCATTCCTGAACTAGAAATCTACACAGTTTCTTTCCTTTTCCTTTAATTCTCCAATATAAGTTTGTTGAGTAGAGGCTTCCACTCACTATAGATTAAAAAAAATATTAAAAAATCATTTTACAAGCCTAAACAGTTTTATTACCCTTTTACAGCTATTAAATGAAATTATGTCCCCAGCTATGCCAATGTAGCTGGCTTTGGCTCAGCACAAGTAGTCAAAATTGTACTTGTGCAAATGACAGTAGATTTGGAGCCAGTCATGTCAAACAAATGGGACTGAGAAAATTAACAGTGTCTTTATAACTAACTGAAATGGCTTTTGCCTGCTGCTAATGTACTTTATCTACCACTATAAATACAATATACCTTTACTTTAATGGCTGTTTTCCACTGATTTTTGAAGCTACATTTGTCTGAGTCTATACTTCCAGTCCTTCCTGAAGAGTCAAGTGTTGACATTTTAAAGCTGGAAAATCACTATTTTCCTATCCATTCCTGGACATGACAGTGAAATGCTTAATTGATCTGATCTTTACGTTAATGTTATGAATTTAAATTAATATTGTTAATATTAAATCAATTCCAGTTACCCTAATTAGAATACTTTGCCCTGATTTAAATGTATCACCATAGTAAAAAGATATTCTTTTCCTAAAAAACTTCAGTTTGAAATACTGTTCCTGTTTTGATACCTGTGTCATTAGGATTTGTTCTTTTTCCAGGCCAAGACAATATTTTTGCCAAAAATTTGTTAAAAATTTGGAAGTATTCTGTGGGAAAATATGCTTACAGACTACACTAGTCTATTAGGAACAGACTAGCAGATACTCTGAAATTCTGTGTTGATAATAATCTGGCTCTGTAGTGTTGCTGCTGGGTTAAGAAGCCAGCCATAAAACTGGCATTTTCTTAATTTTCTCTCTATTTTCAAGATCAATTATTGTGAATACTCCAATTTCATCTGGCTTGACACCTGAGAATAACATTTTATATTTTGTTCACTTTCAGTACATATAGGAAGTAGTTCTAAAGATAGTCAAATTTCCTTTACCTCACAAGGGAATAATTGTTATTGACAATAACAAGTCTTACTCAAGTTATACCCCAAAGCCTTAAGGGAGCTGTGGTCCTTTATGCTATGTATAGGCCAGAAACTTCTAAGACATTGCTTGATATGATTTATGATATACATTGGCTGACTTTAGTTTTGTAAATATTTTTGGAATACTAACTTTTATCTGCAAAATTCCATATGACTGAGGACCTAATTGGCTGAAGTGTTTTATGTTTAAGAAGTATACTGCATACATAACAAAATAATAGCAAAAGACTTCAATTTCCTCCATTTTTCTATTAGAATAGAAGTAGAATAGCCTACTACAAGAATCATTACTCGGTCTAGTTTTAATTTATATTTCATGCAGAATACAGTGGCAAAGCTGACTATATTATTTATAAGTCTGCCACTGTGGGTGCTTGCTAAACAGGGCATAAAATTAAAACTTTAACTTGTTGTGTTAAAATTGCTTTATGTGAAGATATTTTTTTTTCTATTTATTGGGCAAAGATAAATATTTTCAAAATAAGAAATAGTCATGATCTTCATTCAAAGTATTAAATTCAACAAGTTTCTTACAAAAGACCTGCCTAGCTGGAGGCCTTAGGTCCCATTGACTGCTGTCAGACTACCTTTCCTATGGACCAAACCAAGTAAGCACAATTATTTTAGTACGGCTGTGTTTCTAACTCAAATAGTTTAGGTCTGTTCACAGTGAAAAGAACCACACTGCCTCTCTGATCAACACTTTGAACGGATCATTAAGAGACGTGCTGGAAATATCTGACCTTGTGAATCATGTGTGGACAATTAACTTATTCAACTTATTCACATAAGCTGAATTAATAAAGAATCGAGTAATCAAAATAGTGCCTCAATGGCATCTGGAACGGAACTGTTTAGAAGACGTATATTTTGCAATAGGCAGTGCAGAAAAGGTCCTTTAACTTGTCAGAGACACACAGAAGAAAGCCAGCAAGTTCTTATGAGGTAACAGCCTTATGCAAGTATAAAGCTCACAAGCGAAGCTAGAATGGAGAGTATTTCTAAACTGTACTGAGCTGTTTCTGGACGTACGCTGTTGTACAGCTAACTCTTTGTGTCCCTACATTATGTTCACTGATGGTTCTAGTCCTACAGTTCATTTGGGAGTGGCCAACACAAGTATCTCAGCATATGCCATGCAGAACAGATTAATGATAGGAGGAACTGGACACATTTGGTGCATTTAATTGTATCATACAAGATCATATGCCGAAGCATCCACGTAAATGATCAATAAAGTTTCATAAGTCATTTTTTTAAAGCTTTGGGGAGTCCTGACTGTATAAGACTTACAGCTATTATCATTGTTCTGGACTGAATTTTTAAGAGACTAATATATTAATCTACATAAAACCTGTTACATTCATACATGGTGTTTCCCTTTGTTTCCCCATTATTGCCAGGTGTGTTTGAGAATTATATGTATATGGTTATTAACTGTGTGTGGTATTTCCTTTCACAAAGACTTTAGAACTCTCTTCCCTCCTTTTCTGTCTGTCTCCTCCAGAAAATTTTTGGAGCTTTGGTTGGTCCTTCTTTCTCTGGAAATCTTCCTTTTCCCCATAAGGAAAGGAATTTTAGATGCATTCAAGTATACAGTATCTACAATATAAATTATAATACCGTAAGAGGGAATAAGACATAAGCATAAGGATAGTGAACAAAAATCATATTATACAACCACAGATTCTCTAAAACACTGTGTGGAATAATCCTAAAGAAGTTTCCTTAAAGGGGACTGTCTCATTCTTATTGACTTTCCTATACATTAAAATCTACAGATTTGACACCTATTATGAATTTATATTTCATTAGTAACTATATTAATTTGTATTATTAGTTTTTATGACTTTGTTTATCTTTTAAAAATAACTTTCTTCTGTGGTAGTAAGTGACAGATTACTCTATATTGTGATGAAAGGCTCTGCTTAAATAACTTCTACAGGTATTTGTTGTTCATTTTATCCTTTTATTTTGCTTAAGAGAGTTAAAAAATCTGCTCCCTGTGCAACCCTCTATCCTCTGGCCATTTTATTTCTTAATCATTCCCTGCATGCTTTTTTTAAGATAAACCTCAAAAATCTCTTGTCACATAAAAATACATTTATATCTCTAGACCGTACTTTAAGTCCATGTTGTACCTTTGAAGGAGGTGAACCAAGTGAATAATAGGTCACTCTGCACTTGATATCTCTGAATTATACACAGTTTGATTAACATGAGTCTCAAAACAGATGGCCATTAAACATTACCATGGATAAAGTCATGGAGAGTCATCATCTGTTAATTTAATACATTTGCTGAGTTAATAGCTTCTGATGAGCTGCACTTTGTGGTGTAAGTGAAATCACCTCATTCATTCAGAGGCCCTGTTCAAGATCCTCTTATTTGGCTTAAGTATAACAGCAATTTTATTCTCACTATAATTTGTACCAGGGAGGTGCCCACCTCCATGGGCCTAAAACTGTTCAAACACAATATGGTGGATTATCTGTATCATGAAGATCCTGTGTTGTAAGTAGAGGATAAAAATAAAGAGAAAAGAATATGCCATAAGTCCAGAGAAGAAAATAATCATGGTTTCAAAATGCCCTTTTAATATGGAATGATCTGTACAGATACTGTATTGACTTAACTATACTGGTATATAGGATGTTATAGAAAACTCTTTGCAGCCTTGCACTACAGATCGCATTTAAAAGTGGTTTTGACACAACAACTACATTTAATGGAGGTTTCACAAAATGTGGAGCAAGCCTTCAGACAAAGAAGTTATAGTGCTGAATTCACAAGGCAATTTAGCTGTCCTTATTTTGTGTCCCAACATTGTTTTTTCCCTTCCTTCTTTCCTCCATTCCTCCTTCTCTCAAAATGGCCTTAGAATGAGAAAGTCTTCTTGCAACTTGATAGGAGGCAAAAATTATTGTGGCAGTGTATCCGCTAGATTCTTTATCTTCTAGATCTACAACATAACTGTGTGTATGCTGACAATTTTGGTTGTGCCAAATGCTTCAAGATGATTTAAACAGTAATATTAGGGCCTCCTGACATGGATAATTGGGAATAAGTGGGATTAAATTGGGATAAGTGGGAACCACTGAAAAGAGTATGACTCCATCCTCGTTCAACCCACTCTTCAGATACTTATAAGCATTAATAGTCTCCCCTCACCCTTCTCTTCTCCAGCCTAAAGAGTCACAGCTCTCTCAGTCATTCCTGATAAGGGAAACGTTCCAACCCCTGATCATCTTTGTTTCCCTAAACTGGACTCTCTCCAGTAGTTCCCTGTCTCTCTTGATCTGGGAAGCCCAGAAGTGGATGCAGTATTCCAGTTACGGCCTCACCAGTGCAGAGTAGAGGGAGAGAATGACCTCCCTCGACCTACTGGCCACACTCTTCCCTATGCAGGCCAGGATTCCATTGGCCTTCTTGGTGACAAGGGCACATTGCTGGCTCATGGATAGTTTACTGTCTACTAGGGCCCTCAGATCCTTCTCCCCAGAAATTATTTCCAGCAGGTCTGCCCCTAACCTATATTGGTGCCTGTTGTTCTTCCTCCCCAGGTGCAGGACTTGCCCTTGTTGAACCTTATTAGGTTCTTCTTTACCCAGCTCTCCAGCATGTCCAGGTCACACTGGTTGGCAGCACAGCTCTCTGGAGTGTCAGCCAGCCCTCCTAGTTTGTAATCATCAGTGAACTTGCTGAGGATACACTCTGTCCCCTTGTCCAGGTCATTGATTAATATGTTGAACAAGACTGGACCAAGTATTGACCCCTGGGGGACACCACTGGTTACAGGCCTCCAACCATGCTCCATTAATCACAACCCTCTGAGTTCTGTCACATAGCCAATTCTCAGTCCACCTCACTGCCCACCTAGCCCACACTTCCTCAGTTTCGTAATGAGTATGTTATGGGAGAGAGTGTCAAAAGCCTTGCTGAAGTCAAGGTAGATGACATCTGCTTCTCCCCTCATCCAGCCATCCAGTTATAATATCACAGAAGGCTATTAGATTGGTGAAGCATGATTTACCCTTGGTAAATCCGTGTTGTCCACTTCCAATAACTTCCTATTTTTCAACGTGTTTGGAGATGAAATCCAGAACGAGTTGTTCCATTACCTTTCCAGGACAGCGGTGAAACTAATTGGCCTGTAGTTCCCTGGGTCCTGCTTCATGCCCTTTTTATAGACTGGAGTGATCTTTGCTTTCCTCCAGTCCACAGGCACCTCTCCTGTTCTCCATGACCTTTTAAAGATGACGGAAAGTGGCCCCACAATAACATGTGCCAGTTCTCTCAGCACTCGCTGGTGCATCCCATCAGGGCCCATGGACTTATGGATGTCTAGTTTGGCCAAGTGGTCTCTAACCCGGTACTAGTCTACAGAGGGAAAATATTCCTTTCTCCAAACTTTTCCCCTTGTCTCCAGGGCCTGGGATTCATGAGGGACAGTTGTAGCAGTGAAGACAGAAGCAAAGAAGGCATTCAGTAACACCACCTTCGCTGTGTCTTCCACCACTAGATTGCCAAGCTCATTGATCAGTGGGCCTACATTTCCCTAGTCTTCCTTTTTATACTGATATACTGAAAAAAAACCCTTCTTGTTATCTTTAACTGTAGTGGGCAAGTTGAGTTCTGCTTGAGCCTTGGCTCTTCTAATTTTCCCCCTGCATAGTTTCACCACATCTTGGTATTCATTAAAAGTTACCAACCCCCTTTTCCAAATAGTTCCTCCTATAAAACCCATCTTGGCTTTTCCTTTTTATAAAGTATTCTTATTGTGTCATATTTCTCCATGTTTTATGTTCTTTTATTCTTTATTATACTTTGTTCTATTTTCCCTAATACAGTAATCTAGTTTACTGCTTTGTAGTTTTCCAGACCACTGATTCCTGTAAAGTACTGTATTTGCCGCATTTCATTCTACTGATAATGAGTTTAAGTGATATGAAACGAAATTTGACAATTTTGTTTTTTATTTCTTCCTGAGCAGTGGATAAATACTTGACAATTTTGATCTTATTTTTTTATTTTTTTTAAAATATCTTCTAGTAATTTTTTAGTCTGTAAAAATTTCTTCAATTTACCTCATTTAAAGAAAATTTCCAGGAAGTGAACTCAAATGCAAATAGTACTTTTATTTCTCTATTCTTATCTTATCTTTCTTGAACATCCCTATTACAACTTTCTCATCTATTGACCAAAAAAAAAAAAAAAGGTTTTACTGGTACTTTTAATGTATTTAGCAAGCTCCTATTCAAAACATCTTTTTATAATTTTATATTTAACCTTTATGCCATTATTTATTTTCTTAATTTTTATATTGCTGGAGGTTTTTTTGTTTTTTTTTTTGTTTTTTTTTTTTTTTAAGGAAGTAACTTTAATTATAACAATGTCCTTCAACTTGTCTTTTAGTCAAGAAGCTCATTGGAGAGTTCAAATATTAGTCATTTTGAAGTTCATTTTAGTTTGTCATATTTATGTACACTGGGTAAAGTGTAATTTTGAACAATGTCCACAGTGATAGCAGGTTTTTTAATCTTTTAGCACCCTTTTAAAATGATTATTTCATTATCTTTTTCATTCATTGTAGACCTTATTTTTGAATTTAAGAATTAGTGTTGGATTTTCTGGATTGCTTTCTTTTGCTCCTAAATTTAAGTACATTGAGGTCAGCAGACCTTTTCCCCTCTCATTAGTTTCTCCATAAAGAAATCTCTTATAATTTATGAGTATTTAATCTTTACATTATATCTCACCATGGGATTACCCCATTGCTATGGAAACACTGAGATTTTCTATTACTAATGTGCTTGCTGCTGTTGCTGTGATTTTCTTAGCATGTCATAGTCATAAGACATGCCATTTATGTACCTGACAGTGAAACTGTCCCCTTGTTCTTTTCCTATTTATGCATACAGTACATAAAATGTTTATATTACTTTCTAATTTATTAAGGAGTTATCTTGTTTGACTCTGCATTAGTGACATGTGACACTGCTGAAATGTATCAGTCTTCTACTGGACTTACACATTGTGACCAGGATAAAGAATTTTGTATGGTCTATAACCATTTTTATTATTCTCTTGGTTACTCTCTTCCTACCATATTTCTGATAATATCCTTTTTTAAAATCGGATGGTATATTTCACCCACACTGGGATCTTTAATTCTGGCATTGTATAGATGAAATAATTCATACAACACTTGCCATATTACTTGAGGATCCAGGGGGTTTGTTTCCTGTGCTAAAGGATGAGTTATCACAGCTGGGTGAGGAGGTATACTAACCGTAGTTTCTGTTATATGAGGAAGATTGAAATTACTAAAGACTTATAAACCAAAAGAAATATCTATGATCCACTCTTTTTTTTTCTCAAGCAATCTGTCAGATAGAGGACTGCTAGAATCAAACTAGTCTAATCCAAACTGAAATTTGGGTCAAAATGACAAAATGGCAGTGTAAAAGTCACTATGGAAAAACCCACTGATTTTTTGCAGTAGCTGAGGAATAGATGTTGGTTTTCATCTCTTTCCAATCTTTCATTTCTGTACCTGAAAGTTTAAAAATGAAAAAAAAAATGTTTCTTTGTTTGTTGCAAAGAAACAAACATACAAACAATAACAAAAGGAAGAGAGAGAGAGAGAGAGAAATTAGTATTTATTTGCTTTTACCCATTCTGTCCTCATAAAGGAAAATTTCTCACACCCATACAGCAAGAAATACTTTCTGATCCTTCAGTTTTGATTTACAAACACGAGTTCAGCATTTTCCTGAACTAGACACAAGGTGTTTCAAAGCAGTTAACCCTCTACTTCCAATATACAGCTCTTGAACTCCCCATTGTAAGAACAACTTCATACCAATTACTACATTTTATAATAATTTTCATAAAAATATCATAAATGCAGATCTAAGATTTAAAGTATTTTCTTTTGAAATAAAAGAATGAGATCATCATTCTTTATTTCTACTTTTTGCATTCACATATATATGATTATTAAATATATAGCAAATAGCATCTGTGGCCATGAAAAAAGTCAGTTGAGAGGAAGGGAGGAGAAAGAATGAGTGCTGACACTTGTGCACATTTTGACACTTTCATGTCAAAATGGAAAAAAAAATAATAACTTTAAGTAATGAACTTCAAGAACTTTCTAGTTCTTTTGTGTATAAACAAAACAGAACATACAGAAAAAAAACCGCATACAAAAACAAACATACAGAAAAGAAAAAAAACACATTAGGGGTTCAAGTACTGTATTGGCAACAGTCCTCAGTGGAATAGATTATACATAGGAAATTATGTTTTTAATGGATAGGTGTATGATAGATAGAATTGAGCCTGGAAGTATGTGTTTAGCCTAGCTAATAAAATAGGGTAATGAAATCACAATTTTATTTAAAGTGGAGCTACAGGTTATTTTCCTGGCTGCCATTTGAGAACACCATAATAAAATCTGATCTGGTTTTAGTTATGCTGTTCCTTGAGGGTAATGACTTTCATGGAATTGATGAACAATAATCACAAAGTACAGCATTGTATTGAATGAAAATTCTGTGTTAGTACTGTAAACGCATCATTAAGTGGAAAGTAACTTATGCAACTTCAGTGTATCCATAGTAGTGATGTGGTGCTTTCTCTCTAAAAAAATGAAATTGATATGAGAGAGGAATTTTTTATGACTATAAACAGGAATGTAAGGTAGAACAAACAGCAGGAATTTGATGGAGCTATACCAGAGGGACATACAGGATTCCATTTCAGATCCATAAGTGATCGTATATCAAGTGAAGCTGGTTCATGCGAGGGCTAAGAACTGGCTCAGGATATAGTGAAGGGAAAAAAAAATGAACACTGTACCTAATCAAGGACTATTGGTTAGGTTAATAGCAGGCTTTGCAGATAAAAAACTAAATTGTGGATACACATTGCAAGTATAACCTGACTTGAGAAATTGAACAATATGAAGAAGCAATGTAAAGAAGGAAAAGAAAACACTCCAGCAAATGTAACTACATTTTTTATCATGATTCACTGTCAGATGAATTCTTCAGTAAGGTTAGATCAAGAGCTTAACAATTTTAGAAATATACATAGTACCTCAGAAATACATGAATCTTGCTAATATCCATCCTAACACATTCACATGATGAGTTTAAAAGCAAATAAGTTTAGGTATGTCAACTTTCTAATTATTTTAAAACAGTTTTACAATCCTTACATTCAAGTGCAATCAGTGAGTCCAGAATTTTCTTTAAAAAAGACATTTTCCAAGCTGCAGACATGTTACAGGTCTTTCTGAGCCCCCATAGTTGTTACTAACTTCAACTATCTGTGTATGTAAGCATACTTCTGGAAAAGAGGCAAAGTCACAAAGAGCAGTGAATGAGTGGTGTTATTGAAGATTATTTTGTAGTGCTAGGTATTGTATATTACAAGTGTCATGAGTATTTCCTTGTCAAGAACGAAGGAGAAGATTTCCTTGGGTTCTCCATGATAAATACTGACTTAGGAGTGTTGTTTGGGCTGTTCCACAAGGCAACAGACAGGAATCCATCATGGTTGTTATAAGCCAGGATGTGATTTTTGTATAAACAGAAGATAAATGTTAAATACCTTTTCTTTTTTCCTAATTCTCAACTTATACTGAGGAAAAAAAAAATAATTACATCACATCTAAGCCCTGAATAAGCAGACAATTTGGGGGAAGCTGGAGCTCTGTTATTTAATTAAAGGTAACATCTTAATTACATGCAACTTTTCTTTAATAATGTAGGAAATTCAATCCCCTTTTTAATAACAATACTGATTGCTATACTGAAAAAGGAAATAAGAAAAACAATTAATTCAGTACAGGCTGCTACTGATAACGAGCTATCCATACAAGAAATTTAAAATCCTTCAGAAATAAATATTTGAAGGGAAACACAGCCCAAAGATTCTCATTTGGGGTTTTTATAGACATGATAATATTTCTTCCCCTGAGGAATTGGGAGAACACACTCTTGGAAGTCAGTCTGATACATAAAATAGTATATTATGTATAGAGACTCCATATTTTCTTACCCAGCCTTTGGGAGTCACCAATCCCGTCTCTGTTGCCCCTGTAATATCTACTGTCAGGGTAACCATCAGGAAACATAACTTTATCCCAGGAAATAATTTTTTAAAAAGCCAAAAATGTTCCCAGTCTGTGAAATAAAGGCAAAAATTCAACTCATTGCAATTAACAAATCCTACATATCACTCCATCTGAACAACGTAATTAAATCTCAAGTGGAAATTAAAACTCACCTACAGATTCATGGAGTTCTCAGTTTGGATTATTGCTATATGAAAGTGAATGCAGTTCTAACAGTTTAGACATAGTGGTTTTCTAGATTTCTCCTGATTGACTTAAAAATTATCAAGGTAAAAACAGAGCTGAATACTTGGAGGCTTCATTTTCAATCTGTGTACTTTGTAATAGTAAACAAGTGAATCAAGCAAGATAGCAAACAAATAACAACAATAACAATAATAATAATAATAAACTATAGACAGATAATAGCAGATAACAACAACAGACAAATCCCATCTGAAATAGGAGTAAATTAAGATCAGACCTCTACTCTGCTGACCTAAACGTTTCATTCTATACCTCCAAAGCCATCTGGCCCAAAAAACACCTGGGTTCATTCCCACAATCTGCTTCAGAAATTCAGAATTTTACTTACATTTTTTTTCTGGCAGTCTCTAAAGGGAATACAGTATGAGGAAAGCAGCCGAGATCAAGTTGTTTTTCTTCAGTAGTTCAAGACACAGGACTATATCTTTTATTCTAAACTATTCTGCAAATAATTCAGACAATATGCTTTCTCCTCTTTCACCTATACAAAGATTCTTTGGGGTTTTTTGTTCCCTTTTTGTATTACCTTTTGTGTCTTTCACGTGCAGAGCATTTTTACGTACCACATTATCATAATTTCTGCCAGCTGAGCTGGGAAAAACTAATCTTATGTTTGAGTCTGTGTGTCCACTACCTCAGTGAATCTCTGCTTTTGGGTGGTAGATTCTGCTTCTTAGTGACAAGAAACCTTACATTATTTCTCCTTTGTTATTATGGCATACACTAATTCACATTTCTATTCATTGCTAGCTAGTTTCTTGTCAAAACCTTCCATCATGAATTTCTTCTTGTCAGAAACAACAGACTGGCCTAAGGCTTTTGATAAATGCCAGCAAATTGTACTCCCTGTCATAATGGCTCGGAAAGGTAATTGTAAACAATTGGATTTGTTTGCGCAGCGTATGAATGGAAACGATGACACCATTTTTCTAGCTGAAGCACAGTTCTGGATGAATCTTTCACAAGAATGAAAAATCAACACGAGACTAGAGCAAATGCAAAAGCTGGTTTAGTGGAACTTTAGTCTTGTCATCTTAAAGAGTTTGTAATTCCATGATTTTATAAGCCTAGCTTTAGACCACATTTATTAAACAGAAATGTTCTTGTAACATTAGTTTGCTGTGGTCAGCTGCTATCTGCTATATTTCTTATGAAGACCAATTCAATGTACTGAAACAGCTTTCAGTTATAATTAGCTTGCAATTGTACATCCATTAAATATCTTATCATTTTAACATGTTTTTATATTTTAATAACTTCTCTAACTCTCTAATACACTCAAAATATTATTTGCAATGTCAACTAATTATTTATCTGCTGCCTATACATATAATCTACTATCATTTCTAATTTATAAATCAACAAAGTCAGGGTGTTCCAGACACCTTTCTGGTACTCCATTTATTCCAGAGCCTTGATACTCAATTTTGCAGAACTTTGGTCTGTTAATTCTTTCACTAACTTCCCTTTCTTTTGCTCCTCCCCTCCATGTGCTTTGAGCAATAGCTAATGGAATAATTCTCCAAATGGTTACAGTTTCCAAAACTACTGTCAAAAGAGAGACCATTAAATATTCTTTTTTCAAAGTCCTAGATGCTAGAGTAGTTTTATACTTGCATGTGGAAGACAATGTTCCTCTGTTATTGAAGTCTTAGAAGAATGAAGCAGCAAATTTGAAATGACACATGAATTGCTGAAATCAATGTTATGCAAAGGAAACAATCTTTGCGAGCATGGATAGTAAACTGATTTGACTTGTCATGTTATGGTTGGGTTTTCTCCTTCACTCTTTCATTAAATTGCAATTCTATAACCTCCTTTGATTTTGAAGGGTTTTTCCACTTTCTTATTGAATATGTGGTACTTCATCCATGCAATGAAGGTGTGAATTTCAATAAAATAAAACTGCTAAATGCTAATGAGGATCTGTTTGCATGGTTTCAGGCATATCAAGTTTAATAGAAGTTTCATTAGAGTTAAACAAAGTGATCACACCTAGGGAAATGGTCCTGTAAAAAAATTAATTCTGTGCACTCAAAGGTCCTGAATTAACTTTAAAGCAATAAAGACAAGTAAATATTCTTAGAAAGATAAATAATTATACTGATGGAAAAATCTTTCTTTTTCTGGGATCTATAAAAAGACTTAATTCCATTGGTCTATATATTCTTATAAGTCTGCAAATGTTAATTATGCTATTTATGTATTTTATAATTACAGCATTGTTTAGATGTTTTCACCACAAATTTTGCAGTACATTTGTAAATATCAGAGTAACAGACTGCCAACAGCTCTACTTAAAGACTTTTTGTTGTCCTTTTCTCATACACAAGGTGAATAATATCATCACTCTGTGACTCTATGTAGTAGACAGTAGTAGATAGGTAGAATCTATGTAGTAGATAATGCTAAAAGAACTGCCCTTTTCATTGCATCAGCATGAAATGAAGCATGAACTCCAGATCATGAATTTTCACTCATCTAAATTTTTGATTAATTCCTTTCCAATAGTAAAATACATTTCTGGGAACTCAGAGCACCAAAGAATAAATGCCGGCACAGTGTAGCACTGCGTTTTGAAAAGCGCTAATTTTCTTCTTTTGTAAAGTTTGGTTAGCTGATACAGATTATATATATCACAGAATCACAGAATTGTTACAGTTGGAAAGGGCCTCTGAGATCACCAAGTCCAGCCATACACAAAACTACAACCCACTCCCTACAGTCTCAGCCACTAGAGTATGCCCTGAAGTGCCACAACTACTTGTTTCTTAAATACCTTCAGGGATGGTGACTCAACTGCCTCCCTGGGCAGGTCATTCCAGTGCCTGACCACTCTTTCAGTAAAGTAATTCTTTCTAATTTCCAGTCTGAACCCCCTCTGCTGCAACTCCAGACCATTTCCTCTGGTCCTGTCATTATTCACTTGTGAGAAGAGGCCAACTCCCACCTCTCTACAACCTCCTTCCAGGTAGTTGTAGAGGGCAATGAGGTCTCCGCTTAGCCTCCTCTTCTCCAAACTAAACGTGCCCAGTTCCCTCAGCCTCTCCTCATAGGACTTTTTCTGTAGAGCCCTCACCAGCTTGGTAGCTCTTGTCTGGACATGCTCCAGCACTTCAATATCCTTCCTGTAATGAGGGGCCCCAAACTGAACACAGTATTCAAGGTGAGGCCTTGCCAGTGCTGAGTACAGAGGTACAATCACTTCCCTATGCCTGCTGGCCATACTATTCCTGATACAGGCTGGGATGCTGTTGGCTCCCTTGGCCACATGGGCTCACTGCCTGCTCATGTTCAGCCGGCTGTCCACCAGCACCCCCAGGTCTCTTTGTGCTGGGCAGCTTTCCAGCCACTATTCCCCAAGCTTGTAGCACTGCCTGGGGTTGTTATGACCACAATGCAGGACCTGGAATCTGGACTTATTGAATCTCATACAATTGGCCTCAGCCCATTGATCCAGCCTGTCCAAGTCCCTCTGTAGAGCCTTCCTACCCTAAAGCAGATCAATACTCCCACTTAGTTTAGTGTCATCTGCAAACTTACTGAGGGTACACTTTACCTAGATCATCAAAAAAGATATTAAACAAGACTAATACGATATTCTTAGGGTGATTCTTAGAGTATAACTTTACTATAAAATAATACTAATAGTACCAAGTTACTCTAATGTGTTTTTTGGTGTTTTTTGGTGTTGTTGGTTTTTTTTGTTTGTTTGTGATGAAGATAAATGTACAACTTCACATATCTTTGAAACATGGTTAACTAATTCCAGGGGTTAGTGAAAGCAGATTCTAGTGGAGCCTTGATGGCACTTAACACAATTATCAGCATCTCCATGACTGAACACCCGTGCTTTCTAATTAGAATGGTCTTCACTGATGGTCTCTACATTTTGAGCATTGTAATCTGTAACATTCTCTGAACCTTCAATGTCACAAGAGTGTCCTTGCATAAATATTCTTTTTGACACCAAGCAAACAAAATTCAGGTAGAAAAGCTTACACAAACCATATTGTTAGATAGGCAGGATTTTTGTTTTCTTGTAAGAAAGGTGTGTGAAGAGCTTTTCCTGTTGACTTGACTTACAGGTGCCCTATTCTTATGCCAATGATAAACAGAAGGTAGATCTCATGAAGATGGAATGAGATCAGACCAGTATGTCAGGGAAACAAGACAAACCATTTGATCTCTAAGTGAAGACTCTACACATTTACTTATGAACATTTGTGCGCTTTAAGGACTTTTAAGGATTTTCAAAAATAAATCTATAGAATAAATATAGATCAATATAGATAGCTCCATCTACATGTATGCTAGTTGTCTACCCACCTTTTATACTTAGTGAAGAGAAGCAGTGGCCTCTAGAGTGTGACTAATCTAATTTTACCATGGATGCTGTCACCCAAAGTGTTTTTCTCTTGATTCAGGTCTGCTGAGTCTAAATTTGGAGTTAAGTGTGGAAATCTAAGATTAGATGAATGCATTCAATGTCTGCAGGAAAACGTTTTCAGGGTTTCTTGTTTGGTTGTTGGGTTTTGGTTTTTTTATGTGCATGTTATAGACATCCTCTCTGAACGCCTTAGAACTAACTCTTCACTGACAGTTGAATCTTTCTCTTCATCACAACATAGTCTTACAAATGTATGCTCAGCACAACTCAGTTTAAATTTATAATGGTAGTGTATTTAAGTGAACTAATTACCCTGACAATCCTTCCCTCCTGGTAATGTAGTTTGTAGACCATGGCTTGTCAGATAATTACACAATACCACTGTTCTAGTATTCTGAGATGTAACTTAACAAGCTTGCTTAAGGAAATCACCAAAGTTATTTTGAAGAAATTTGTCAGTGCTGCAATTTTCTTGCAAAAAACTCCCCAAGAATTTCAATCTATTTTTGTTACAGAATGTACAGCTTGAAATTGGTTTTGTTACTTAAAATTTCATTTTTCAGATCAAAATCACTTTTCACTTTTAAATATATATTACAGTAGAAATCACGCAAGATTAAGGGAAACACATACTAGTGAATCGATTGGATTCACTGATTAACAACAAAAGTTTACACTGACTGATGTCTTGGGATATTTTTCCTCTTTTTTGCTTTTCAATGTTTTTTACATTTTAGCATTATCCTAACTTTTTAATTGGGAATACATTTTTTAAGTGTTCATTTTAAATATCAGTTAATTCAAAGAGTAAACTTTTGTAAAAACTTGGCATTTTAAAAATCAACTTACTATTCAGTATGTAAATTCCTTTCCTACTACATCAATCACAATGCATATTTGAGGGTTCTTTATAAATAAAGCACTGCCACTCATTAGAGGCTGTACCTTGGGTAAATACTACCTGAGTGAGACGGGAAAAGAATACAGTATCCCCATAAAAATTCTTCATATATGCACCAATTAAACAGTTCTTCCATAAATATGTGGCGATTCTAAGCCAGAACACTTAAAAATGTGTGCTTAAAGAAAAATATGGTAGTGTGTAATGATACTGTTTGAAAAAGTTTATATAATCTTTCTAATGCAATTATTGGTATATTTTCCTATAAAACCTTGATAAAAAATATGGTATATTAATTGCAATACATGATACATGAAAACAAACACCAACAAAAGCAAATGCATGTATAGAAGGGACTTTTTCTGATGCTCTTTTTACTACAGTTTATTCATATGTTAAGAGTACATTCATTCGCTTCAGATCATTGTCCTTGACTGCTTCCTCAGTTTCCATTGATTTGTTTAGTCATTTGTAGTAATGCCTGCTACTCCAACACTCACTGAAAAGGAAAATTGTGTTAAAAGTCTAACATTTTTAAACTTCAGAATTTCTTACCAACATGGGGAAATGAAAACTCCTCCCATAATATTAATATTTTAAATTGAAATATTGTAGCTATTCTCCCCATTTATTTCTTCTCTATTTGCTTTACATTTTCTTGAGTGTTGTACATCAAGTAAATGAAAATAAACTATTTTTCAGAGAAACAAGAGAACAGAGCATCCGGCTACATAACAGAGAAATCACAGGACAGTGTTGCAGGAAACTCCAAAGCTGTGATACTGTTTCCTTGGGGATATGCCAAGGAACCAAATGTTAAAAGCTGGAAAGGATTTGTATAGCTTAACATATGGCCTTCATCGTGGCCAATAAAGGCTTCTGGGTGTCCTCAGGTGCTGTCCCTTCTGCAAAATAAGGAAGGAATGGAAGGGAATCATGGCAAAAAGAGTCTCTTATTTCATTATGACCTAAAGCTATTCAAAAATAACTGTGAAGGTGACCTCTCAAGCCACAGTAGCAATGATCCGTAAGATCTTTACTCAAATATTCTTTGTTCACTTTGGAAAAATCAAAACTATTTCTGCTTATGTATACAATGTTCACTGATTATTGGTGATATTATAATATATTGAAGAAATACCTATAGTCGTTTACTCCACGGCCAAAGTTATTACTAATTTTTTAATCACAGATAGTTTACTAACCATTTCATTCTAAAGTAGTTGCAGTATATCTTGTATTTAAAGGAACTTATCATATAGTTCTACCTAAAACAATTCTTAAAAGAATTGTCTTCCTTAACTCTACATTTCATTACCTTTCCATTTTAGGTGGAATCTCCTTTCAGTTCCACACTGAAAACGTAAAGAACTTCTCAGAACACTCTGCTCAAATATGTTTCACTTTTCAGCTCTTATTCATTACTCTCATAATAAATTGAGACTACCTTTAATTAAAGAACTCAGAAAGAAAAGTATAATAGAAATGTTTAGAAATTAACAAAAAATTAATGAAAAAAGTTTCTGATGTTGAAATTTCCTTACAAGGACTTAGGTGGATAGAAGTAAAGGAGTTCTCAAAATCCTTTCATTCTCCTACAAACTCTGCTTAGTTCAGGAAATGCTCTACATCAAGTAGCAAGGGAAAAACAGCAAGACAGATTTATTAT
Source organism: Nycticryphes semicollaris (assembly GCA_013400055.1). Classification (NCBI taxonomy): domain Eukaryota; kingdom Metazoa; phylum Chordata; class Aves; order Charadriiformes; family Rostratulidae; genus Nycticryphes; species Nycticryphes semicollaris. The sequence continues at coordinate 1,727,502 of VXBJ01003447.1, forward strand.
TCTGCATCCTGTGCTCTGCTGCTTTATTTCTTCATTGACTCTTCTTTCCCAAGAGGAGGGAAAAAAAAAAAAAAAACACACAAAAACAAACATTAGAGCAAATCATCATGAAGTTTTTTTTTTCTCACCCAGCATTATTGGAAACAAATGTAAGTTACTGCCTGACAGAACTTTTGCTAATTTTTAAAGTATTCCTACTTTTTTTTTTGTTTCCCAACATCATCCATAAAGTCACTTTACTGGGTCATGGTTTTCAGTTAACATTCACACACAGTGAACTTAACAACTTCACATACTTTTTCAAACTGTCCTGTTATGTTAGCCCTGTGCATATAGCCTTTGAAAGCAGATTTTTCCACATCATCAACTGTCAACTAAAGCAGCTGTACTTAGTTCATTTAAGCTTTCTTTGGATGCAAACACTTTCTTCTCAGATGACTATGAAGATTGCTGTGTTGATCATGTAGTGGCATTGCATGAAGAAGTATTTAGCCGTGGTATATGTCCCTTATGTGACAGTATACTGAACAGTTCTCAAACTTCATTATGACAAGAAAACAAAATGAGAATGAACTATAAAAAGAAATGGGTTTTACCTTCAAAAGACAAACAATATATATGCACTACAAAGGAAATATCTCTTTCTATATAATGTTAAAAATGTCCCAAAAAAATACAGCCAAATTACTGGCAACTGCAATGTATGAGCACAAGATATAAATAAACTTCTCTACTGTACATCAATTTATAATTGGTAGTAACTGCTAATTAACTATGGTTTACTTTTATGATATATTCACATCACAACAAAGAAACAGTGCTACTCTTCCACACAATATATAAGGAAGAAAAAAAAGAGTAATTGATCTCATGGCAGTAGCCATCAGTAATTTATATTTTACAGAGCCCACATGCATTTATTTTATTTTATTTTTCCTGTGGTTGTAATCATCAGTGGAGCAGAGCAATGAAGAGGCCAAGGTGATAAAAAGAGAACTCAGTTTAATATTTAAATCTATTATAATGAATGTCCATTAAATAATAAATATTTTATATATTTTAAAATTATGAAGAAATTAATTTAAACTTTTTATCATACAACACCTTATTTTATGCCTTAGTTCTCCATAAGAGCATAAGAAGTCACATTCCGATGCTGCTACATGCTATCCAAGGCAATTTTCCTGATATAAATAACGAGAAGCTCAATAAACAATTACAAAAAATTTAGTTCTTTACCTATGTGTTTTCTTCCCCAAAAGTATGATATTCTAAAAGATTTTAATGTCTAGTCTTTTCTTTCCTGGTTTACACTTCCTTTCACCTCAAAGAATATTTCTTCTACTTCAGCGTGGAGTTAATTAGATCTGGTCTTAGCTTGAAGCGACAAAACTACTTGTGTCTGCATATAGATTTCAGTGGCAGACATCAAGGACATTCAAAGAACTCTGTTAATTTGTCAGCATTCTAATTCTCAGGCTATGAAAACATAACAGTTACTAAGCTCACTAAGTAATTATAAATTTACCTTAATAATGGAAATTATTCTGTTACATAAATGGGAGTGTTAGAAACACCACAGAGTAAAACATCAAGGATGAAATATTAAGAACTTCAGAAGGAAAGCACAAAGATACTTAAGTACCTGACTCCTATTGATTTCAGTGGTGCCTAGTACTTTTTGGATCTGGTCCCAGATCTTTACTTGCAACTGAAATATGCTCAGTTTGTGGAGCTGTGCTACATCTGTGTTTGCATTTTACCATTCTTAGGCACTTAAGGAAGGATGACATGAAGCATAATCTAGAGAAATTGCAAGCCTCTTTTCTACTATGTGCGCCTGTCCTAAGCCCCTGAGGATGTAGTAATAAGGCAAAACTCTTTTCCTCTTAGGACCTAAAACCTGTATCTTTGATACTTCAGGATTTCTTAGAACTGATTCCGAAGGAAGGATTTGGGTTTGAGACACTCTTAAGGCTTCTCTGTCATGAACACTGATGGGAATAGTAAATGTAGCTTTTCTGTGTGTGGCTTATCTTGGTCGAAAACTCCTATATATTGGGCAGTCATCCATAAGTTTGGTGGACTTTCTGGCAGACTTCCAATTTCTGTTAGGTTCAAAAATATTTTCACTGATATTTACTTTCATAGTTGCCCTTCACGCTATTTTTTATTGTTTTATTAGTCTTATATTTCACTTCCCTAATTGCATCCTCATTTTTTTTCTGTAATTTAAACATTGTTTTTTTCACTTTTTAAAACTGTTTCTTTAGCATCTAATAGTTGTCTTTAGTGTACTAATTAATGCTGCCAGATTTCTGTGCTTTTTTGAGGTATTTGTGATACTTTTCATTGATCATATGCATTTTTTATAAGATTTATATAATCATTTGCTTCTTTTTGTTTTGGGTTTTGGAGGGGTTTTTTGTGCTTTATGAAGCACTCCTAAATTGAACATTACCTTAGTGTATTTGTAATAATCTGATATTATTTAAGAAATTAAATGAACTAGCAAAGTAAAAGATACTAAAAATTTACTTCTCAATTTTGGTGTTGGTTTTTTGTTGTTTGTGGGGGGTTTGTTTTTATTTTAGTTTTTTTTCAAAAAGCAAGTTTTTTCTTAGCCAAAAGAAGAAAAGTACAATTCCAGGCATTTTATTTGCCTATTGACCAGTTAAACTGAAAAATCAATTAAACTGGAAGTGATAATGTGAAACACTAGTCATCCCTAAACTCTAATTTTACACAATTAAAACATTAGTCAGAGTTTAAATAACTTTATCAGTAAAAATATACTTTAGGATAAAATATTAACTCCATGAAAAGGAAACATTTCCATTATTATAAAAATCGTTGAAGTGTAATATTTCTTAATAAAATTTGTAATATGACTATTTTTAAAAATATTTCTATATTCAGTTACATAGTTGAGCTCTTGAGATTGGTCCTTAACTGTTCTGTGTTGACATTTACCTCTTTAAAATGTGTTATACCTCTTTCTTACATAAGAAAGAAGTAGCAAAGAAAAAAACATTGAAGAAAACAAGCTGCATGTGTTCAATGGTCTGGAGACCATCATTTTCTTATTGTAATACACAATATTATAACATTTACTTACTGTGGAACTGATTTACATTTCAAAACCCATGTAACTCTTTCAGGTATGATCTGTGTGTTTTCAGATGTCCTATCGGTTATTTTGAGTTTGATCAAATGTGCATTAAATATGCAACTTAGAAATATCAAGTTACTTTTTTTTTTTTTTCCCTCCAGTATTGAAGGTCTGGAAAACCAGGAGCTTTGAATATATTGCACAATATTTTCCTGTAAATTTCTTCCTCGTGAATTATTTTGTATTATTTTGTATCATGCCAACAAGGGTAAACATTCCTCCAAAACTGTTAAATTTAAAAGAAAAATTAATTTCCATGTTATGAGGACACACTGTAAGAAGCATATAGCAATGCTGAAGAAGAGAATACATTTCTTGCATATGTATAATTATCTAGTACTGCCTTCTTTAAAATAATCCTCATGATACAGGTTTTTTTCATATCTTCATTGACAAACTACTAAAGATTGACATAAATTTTTCTCACTACTGAAAGAATATCTCTCGCAACAATTACTCATATGTCTGGTATCTGCAGACCAATTATCTGGTAATCAGTTTAGCAGAGTAGAAGGAAATGTGCTTTAAGTGTTTCATTTAAAGAATGAAAAGGATGAGAGTTTTAACTCTTCAGAGGAGATGAAATGGGCTGAAATATATAGATTGGCTGTATAGCAGGCAAGTTATGCCCACCTCCTAGAATTCATGACATATAGATGTATGACATAGATCCCTACAAAAGTATTAATAAAAAGTTTACATATATGTTTTCTCCTAACAATATTTATATTTAGAGTTTATTAATCTTTTCTAACATTAGTTGAGATAAGGATTCATTCCATCTCTCTTTGACATTTTTATGGCTTTTTTTTAGCCATGAAGGAGATTTCAACTGAAAATCAGTGCCTATTTTTTACCTTGAACTAGTGCTGAGCTTTTAGTTTAGATACCTAATTTCCTGAATGAGATATCTGAATGAAGGGAGCACACACTGTAAGCCAGTTTTTTGTCATTTACTTTGTTTTTCAACTGATTTTTAAACGTGATTTAAAACTTTGGTTTGATCAAACTAGAATTATTTATTGTCTATACAACCTAAATAATTTATGAGTGAACAACATGTAGGATATTCACAGCTGATCTGAATAATGTCATAAGTCTGGAGAAGTGTATTGAGTCAGCTAGTAATATATTGTATCGAGATTAGAGATAGGTTGTAGGAGATGGTAATTTCTCTTCTTCCAGGGACATTACAGGGTAGTTTGATTTGCACCTAAACTTTTTGGATAAGATCCCTTTTCTCTTCTATGCCTACAATGGCTTGCATTTTTTTTAGATATATAAAGTTTAATGTGCTTTTCTGGGTGATGAACTATGAAGAGGATCCAAAACAACTTCCTGTGGATCTCTCTCTGACTTTGAGAGAGCTTTTTGTTGATGGCAGTCTGCCTTGCTCAGAAATGTATATGTTTAGTATTTATATTTAATTTGAATACAATATTAATATTATACAGTTATTCATTCTGACTAATGCACATAAATAATGGTGAAAAAAAAAGCCAAAAATAAAAACAGAAAATGTTTTTTATTTCATAGATGTTTTTCTTAAATTAAATAAAGATTCAATTATACACTCCTTGGATTAATTTTTTTTTTTTTGTCTTATTTTATACTGAACATTTGTCATGGTTAGCATACAGATGCAAGTGTATAAACTGTTGCACATAAGTCAAAGGATAACAGTACTGTATTTGTAAGTATAGCTAGAAAGAATAAAATCACTGACAGGACTGAACATCCTCCATGGAAAGACAAAAAAAATTTGGTCCTGTAGCAGCTGATAGAATAGCATCACTTAATAACATGCAGCATTTACCCATGAATCCCACAAAAAAAAGGTGTCTTTCTCCAAGATTAGAAAATAACAGAAAACTAAACAAATGCCAATTAATTTTAAAAGCTGTATATGTATATTCTAATTGCACTATAACACAGTGAAATAAGGACCAGCTTCAAGATAGGGTATCATCCATTTCAAATATTATCTGCTTCTTTTTCTCTTTTATGATACTTTGGATGGTTGATTTTTCAGTACAAATATGTATCCATTTGTGTATCAGAGATAAAAGGCAACAGCAATAATCAATACATGTAAATTACAGGCAAGTTTCCAGTTAGGCTGAACTATATCCTAAGTAGGAAAATGCCCATCATTTTGTTCTTTGTGTGAAAATCTATATTAAGTTTTTTTTAACACAGGACTTTTAAATTACTAGAGAATAGGATGGTTAAGTAGAACTACATGAAATACCAAGTATCTTTTTAAACACACTTTCTCAGAGATGTTCTAATGTGAAGTGAATCACACTAAGTATTGAAGGCTGCACTTCCGTTTACACAGTACCACATTTAAGGAGATATCTAAGTTGCAAGAATATTCATCTGAATAATAAACCAGTCAGTAATTCTGTTTGTGTAAGAGTATGCCTTTAGTGCGATTTCTGGATTTTGTTAGGCAGAATCTTTGAATTCTGAAAAAACAGTGATTGCTTATGTGGCCATCTATAATCACAGTACATAAGAAAGATGAAAAATGGAGAATTGTTCAGAAGTTGTAAAAAAGTAAAATCTTCAGAATTCCTAAGTGAGTTACAATCTAATTTAGAGTTTTAGAAATACTTGAAGAAACTGGGCTCACACCTGTAATTATGCCATTGCAAATTGGAAAGTAATCACGTGTCATATGAGCCTGGATGTTCTCTTCCTTTATGGCTTTCATTAATATACTAATTTTGGGTCTCCAGTGGGACGAGATTTTCACTAACAGAAGAAAAGCTAATACAATGGGATTTTTGAGTCCTAGGTCTCATTGCAAGCCTCTTCTCACCATTTATGTTATATTTGATAGTAGGACTCAGGCTCCTAGGTTTGTTAGTAACTCTTGAAAATGTTGCCTATTGTTGGGGTTTCGGTTTTTGGAGGATTTGTTGGGGTTTTTTTGTTTTCCTTTTCTTTGACTGTGTGATATGCTTTTTGTTCATATATTCTCTACCCTGACCTGCTTTCATTCAGCTAAAATGAGATCCAAAAGATGATATTATTCTTCATATACTTGCTCTTCCTTATTTAATCTTTTCCCTTATTCTCAAGTATACAACTCAGAAATATTTTCTTTTGTGTGCTCCTGTATGAGCACACACAAACTATGGTATGAGTTTACAAATGGACTAAAATACCTGCCAGTCAGACAAAATCATTAAATAAAGCTTTTTCTTTTTGTTATTTACAGTGTTAACATGACAGCAATTATTTAAAGCTACAAATATACATTTAGTGTAATAATCAATAGCAATGATATTATTTCTTCTCCCTTTTTAACATTTTTTTTTCATTGTAACTTTACAACTCATCTTTCTGGCCTTCTGTTCCCAAAAAGAACTTCCATCTGCTGTGCCTAACCAGCAAGACATGTTGTCGCATGACTGTGGAGTGTATCAGCACAAAATATAAATCCAAGATCAGGTAAGAAAGCCTCAATTTTTTATTCACCTGGGTTTTCATGCCTTTCAGATGTGTACGTAGCAAATCCCTGTATATAGACCAGGTTTTTGATCAGTTTTGCCATTATTACTCAACATATGATGATCTGTTCTCTCTACTGAGTGACAGCTAACTATTCAAGGACACAGTAGAAGCAAATTTGTGTTGCAGACCAAACAGAAGCAAATCAATTAAGACAGAAAATAGGGAAAAAAGTCAGTAAGGAAGTCTAACAGCTATACTAATTTCCCCTAATTGAGCATGTTGTGCATTCAGAATCCTTGTGCCCACATTCATTATGACTTCTAAACCTCTTATTCTAACTCTGTACTTCAGAATTACTTACTGAGCAGAATTACTTTTCCTTCCTCTAATTTCCCAAGGAAAAGACTCTAAGTACCAGAGACTATTTTATTGTTTTCACAAGAAATCTGCTGCTGTGCTAGTTTGAAGATGGTGCTCTCTTTCATGGGGAAAAAAAGAGAGCCAACAAAACCCCTAAGTGAATTCAGAGTAAATGATATGGCTGAAGGGATTGTGTTATAAGGCCTAGCAGGCACATGAATCATTTAGATTAGATACGGGTGGAATTACATAACCACCTTCAGTAAATTTTCGCTTTTTTCTTCTAAGCTACTAAGCTTTTCCTTCCAAATGTGATTGGCTAAGAAGTATTTCACTTTCCCTCTCACCTACATATTCCACATTCTGGCAACAAATGGAGTGAGCTCTTAAGGGGCATGTAATTATGTCTGTAGGGAAGGGGACATGAATATAGTGCTTGATTTGCTGTGGTTGCTCATTTAATTTAGAATTAAACAGGACTTAATCAGCAAAGCATTGGGCAGAACTGTCATCTGTATTGAAGATGTCCTTTTTGTGTCTTTCAGTAGTCTAATCCATGTAGCAAATGGAAAAAGTGAATTGAATTTTTGTTAAAAACTCAGAAAAAAACTAGAAAATTGTTCAATGTCTTTCTAGTTTTACCAAAAACAGACCTGAAGTCATTTATCTGCTTAAGAAATTCCTTTAAAAACATTATTTGACTTTGTCTCTTCAAAATAACCTAGTTTTCTGTTTCAGAGGGTGATTGTGCAAGACCAGGTAGACTCAACCTTCTGGGGCAGGCCAGGCTGATCAGTGTACTTCTAACAGACTATTGCTACCACCATATATGAATGTTCTGGAGACTGCAGAAGAGAGGTAAATTGTCTTGGAGCTGGTCCATGTTCCCATCTCCATCACTCTTTAAAAGAAATCTGGAGCAGGCACAGCAATGCCTATTCCTCATCTATTTGTTATCATTCCCTGACTTCCATGTACAACATTGTGCTCCCTCAGTTTCGTTTTCCTCCTGGACAAAATGAATCACTTTCTCCTTCAATGTATATGTTATTAACATCACTCACCATAGTGGCCAGCACCTGGAATGGGTGAAGCCATTTGATCAATGACATTTTCAGTATTAACATTTCCTGACTACCTTTTGCTTGTTCCTGATTTCAACAATTTTATTATTATTTATATACATACATATATAACCATTAATCCAAGAACAATGAATCTTGGGAGTGGATAGGGGATTGGCTTTAAACCACACACAAAAATATTGTCACTTTGTTAATTTCAAACTGTAAAGCAGCTAAATATGTTTTCAAGAAAGTTGCTCAGGGGGATCCCATAAAATAAATACAACTGTTAATTCTAAATATAGGCATATCGGCCTTGACAATGTCTTTTTCAAGATGTTATATTTCACTTTGTATCTACTCTATTAAACACTTTCTTCCCATAAGTGTTATATTTATTATGTGTCCCTAGGAGTAACTCAGGCACATTTCTTGGTCACTCAGAAATTCAAAAATATTGATCTCATATAAAAACTCTCCTGAGGCACTTGCATAAAACAGTCTTCTAAAAGAAGAGATAAATAATGTAGTACGTAGTGTCTGTCAGGTGCTTTGTTGGCTTGAATCCACACATACTATTTAGGAGGGGTGTGAATACCTTTCACAGCAGATGATCTTCTGGAGGAAGGATTGGACAACAAATTCTCAAGCAGATCTGTTAAAAAATAATTTGCTTTGTCTTGCAGCATCTGTGCAAAGTTTATATTCATTTTCCATTCCTGTAACATTTGCACCCAGCTTTGTTTTTTCATTAGAATCTCACAATTTGACTAAATTCAGCCAAACTGCGGGTTAACTTCGTTTGTCTTTTAATTTAGTTACTCTCTCTGTTTGCTGTATTATAAAATGAATATATAAAACAGTGCTCATTGTTAAAAATTAATATAAGCTAAATTCATATGTTTTGCTTACAAATGGCATTTACATTATTCCTTCATCATCCCTTCCAGTGAATTGATGATAAAATTTCATGGCTTTGCTACAAAAGCCAAGGGCCACGCTAGAAATCTTTTAGGGGTTCCACTGTAAACAACTGTGCCTTGACGTGGTTTTCCAGAGAAACAGACTCCACTTTGGGAATACATCAAGCACTGTCGGTATTCTTCATTTTGCACTGCATGACATCCTAATAGCTGGGTTTTGTAACCTTGTAACAAATATTTTATTACAACAAATTAAGATTTCAAAGGCTTCATGTAAATTATTGTTCTCCAGTAGTAGCTAGTCCATTTTAGATGCCTTGTTCACAGAATGATTCTTTTGTATCATTCGTATCTGGCAGGTGAATCTCTGGCACAATGACGTTGTTTCTTTTATTTCACAGGGAATTTTAAAGGTGTTTTTTACCATAATTTAAAAAAAATAATTAAAAAGTGCTATGCATCGCATATATATAATGTCTCAAGAAATAACAGTAAGAATAGCAATAATGCATTGCAAAATCAGCTCATTCTACCTCTGGATGACTAAACCAAATAGACTCTTGTTTATTCAATTACTCATGTTTGTTGAACTGTTCTGGAGAATGATGGATGCTCTTTAACTGAGACTTTTGACAGAGACACCTGATGAGATGCTTATGTTGTACTTACAGTGGTGGGAATGAAGTAGGGGTTTCATCTCATCCAAATTCACACTTCCAAAAGTTAGATCTCAAAGTCTGAGTTAATCACCTTATACTCCCTTTCTGAATGAGAATAGATGGAAATAATTATGTCTTCTCACCTATCTTAGGGTCCTTTGGGATGTGATAGACTGTCTATAAGCAGTACATATTTTTTTTTTCCAGTGCCTATAAAAGTAAATTAGCCTAGAAATAAATATTTCATTTTAAAACTCTTATATTAAACCAGATAGCTTCTTTGTTAAATATACTTTTCACAATGAAAACCAAAAAAGTCTAAAATGTTTCCTAAGGATTTTTATAAGTATGCATAATATGTCTGCTGAATGTGGATTTACACAATGGGTTAAACCATAGTTTAAAACACAGATATCCTTATATTTTAATGACTGTTGTTAAAAGATCTTTTTCTACACCATAGCACTTGAGCATTTATTTAGATCAGATAAATTATTACTTGTAAATTCAACTCGCTTTTATACATTGAGAATGCTTGCATTTTTTGAATAAAATTTAATTAGTAAAGTAAAACTAGTGCTTAAAAATAATTCATAACTGTTAATTTGTTTGACACATTTTGCTTTTGCTTTTGTTTGAACATTATCCCACCAGAGATGATAATATAGAGCACATATCTTCCATGAATAGTTATTGAAGTACAGATAAGCCTAGCAGCAGTTTTTCAAAACCTTTCATATTTAAAATTCATTATATATTGGTTAATTTTAATTGCACCTTTGGGTTACCTGCCACCGTTCCTGGCATTTTCTTTAGGACATTCATTGCAAAAGCACTACTTTTGCTATTACTAAATTATAACTTGAAATGTTACAGGATCAAGATCAGCAATATACTTTGCTTTTGCTGCTTCAGTCTAAACTGAGTGGTGACAGTCATTTTAATGTGGCAGTATACAGGGCAACATGGAAAAATGTTTTTAAAATCTATTTCAGATTATTATAAAGTAGTACTGATTAGCTATCTGCTTTATTTAATACTTTTTTAATTCACTTTATCTCACTCTTTTCACCCCATACCAATAATACTTTTTTTAAAGAAATGTCACTAGTGAATTGACTACGAAATCATTAGACTGTTTATAGAATTAAGGGATTGAGAATTGTCAGAACCTGTCAATTTAGTCTCCATTAATTACTGCCCCTTCCATACAGTTTCAATCACACCTTCCTAAACAGATTCTTTTCTGTAATGTCTTAACCAAACTCTGCTACTATTCCTTCTTGTTGTAATTTAATAAACATTTTAAGTATTCTAAAGCTTACTGCTCCAAACCTCAGATTAACATTAACACAGAGATTTGTTTTTCTTTGTGGTAAACCACATCAGGATGACAGACCCAAAAGAATAACAGCTATTATGTATTTGCTGTTTGGATCTGCTCCTTGAATAATTCACTGGATAGCCACTGAAATGCTTGTACATAGAAGCAGAAAGAGCAGAGGGGGGAACGAACAAGTGAAAGGTGAAATAGACTGTTTCTCTTAGTAACAGCATTGTTTTATGCCAGTGTCATTTAATACTTTAATTGTTCAATGGAGCGCAGTGACAAATGCCTGTACTGTTATTCAGGAGCTGTTGTCTACATTAAAAATTTGATATTAAGCAGTAGATTTGGTTTAGTATATAGAACAGGATACTGTGCTAGGATTCATGTCAATCAGATTTTGATGTCTACCACGTACTGAGTGAGATCCTTGTAAGCTGATGATACTGAAATATAGATATCTAAATGGAAATATTCACACATAGGCTGGGTGACTGATCTTACACTGAGAGCAATGCAGTAGAACGGCTCAGATTTTTTGTCTATTTGTAGACATCTGAAATGTTACTTGAAGTGTTCTAAAATACTCTGCTGCCACTCCAGGAGGGTACATGGATTTTGTGGCCCTAGCTTCCAGGCCTGGCAGGATGCCTCAGATACTGCAGAGAGTTTAGAAGCTTCATTTGCGTGACAGATGTAAGTTATTTTAGTGTTGGTGTCAGCCTCATCCATGATTTCTATATCTAGGAAAGAAGGATTCTGTGTCTAGTAAATGGATTTCACTTACAGTATGACTTATCTCTTGTAAGGCAAAGTCCAATATGGGTCAAATGAACTGTGCTCTCCACTGATTGCAAAGGAATTCTGGACAACTATCTTGGAAGTCAAGTTGGGTAAGACAAATCGGATACAATATGTCTCTTCAGGCAAGGTGTCCTTGACATAATATGATTTGGAGCATGGAAAATAGTAAATTCACACATTCTTTGTAGCATGTTGTAGCGTTATTCTTTACACTTTCAAAACTCTCTGCAACCAGGTCATTCATATAGAAACAGATGACTAGCTTCAGGCACACAAATGTAAACATTTTAGACTTGATATGAGAAAGAAAAGCCTTAGTATCAATCTCAAAATGGTATGAGTACACAGACACTGAAAATTAGAACAGAATAAGTCATCATGTAATTATTAATGAGTTTAGCCTCCACTATATGAGAATGAGAAGTTTAGTAGCTTTTCGTTGGGATTGTGACTGTCCCATTTGAGATTATGTTTGGGAAAAAATAACACTACCACTTCCTGCACCTGTTGGCCTAGGTGGAAGAGATCAGCACCTAGAATTGTAGACACAAAGGCTGTCACACACATCTTCAGGTGTGGTGACTTGCATATGCAAAGGATTGGGGGTGTTGATAGTCTGTTGGCTGAATATGAACCAGCAGTGTGCCCAGGTGACCAAGAAGGCTAACAGCCTCCTGGCATGTATCAGGAGCAGCGAGGTGAGTAGGACTCGGGAGGTGATTGTTCCCCTGTACTCAGCACTGGTGAGGCTCCGTCTCTAGTACTGTGTCCAGTTTTGGGACCGTTAACACAAAAAAGACATTGGGGTGCTGGAGTGGGTCCAGAGAAGGGCAACAAAGCTGGTGAGGGGTCTGGAGAATACGTCTTATGAGGAGAGGCTGAGGGAGATGGGATTTGTTCAGCCTAGAGAAAAGGAGGCTGAGGGGAGACCTTATCGCTCTCTACAACTACCTGAAAGGAAGTTGTGGAGAGGCAGGGGTTGGTCTCTTCTCCCAAGTCACAGTGATAGGACAAGAGGAAATGTCCTCAAGTTGTGCCAGAGGAGGTTCAGATTGGTTATCAGGAGAAATTTGTACACTGAAAACTTTATCAAGCATTGAAATGCGCTGCCCAAGGAGGTGGTTGAGGCACCATCCCTGGAAGTATTTAAAAGACGGGTTGACATAGTGCTTAGGGTCAGGGTTTAGCGGTGGTTTCTTTATCAGTCTTAGGTTGGTGGTTGCACTAGATGATCTCAGAGGTCCCTTCCAACCTAGACAGTTCTTTGATTCCTTGATTCTATGTTTCTATTATTTTACAGGTGGAAACGAAGCCATAAAGCAATTTATGGTGTCTCTGTGACTGCTAGTGTTCCTAGGGGTCATATTTTAATTTTAAAAAAAATTTTAAATTTTTATTATGTTTTTTAATGAGGTACTTAGTTGCCAATGACCCAAGTGACAGTCTAGTCTATAAAACATTTTAACAACAATAAGTAATTATAAATTATAATTAATTTTCTATTTCTGCTTGATTTTATTTTAAAGCAATTTTAAATTGGTGACTGTTGATATTTCTAGCCAATTACTTGCTAATATAATGTTTTAATTGCAGTATTTTTGAGGTAGCTGAAAGGAATCCAAGCATAATAGTTCAAATCATTGTTTTGTTTAAAATAACCCTGGCATCAGGAAGTTGGGTCTCAAAACACTACTGTTCAGATTGCTGTGAAATTAGAAAGAGTGAGTATCTTATGTGAAACTAAAAATGTTATGCAGGCTGGTAGTGGATAAAGTTTATCTAGTTACACATTAAAACACCAATTAATATTTGGTCAACTTCCTTAAATGTCAGAGAGCAAAGCATGACTTAGGCAGTGTACTTAAAAACCTAAACTTTGGACAGGTAAAATTAAGTTAAATTCAGGATATCTGATGGAAATAATTTCTGACTATAAAATATAAAAGTACTAAATCATGTAAATACAATATTTGCCTTTGTCTGATCCATCAAGCAATATTCTTCTAATATATGCAATTCTTTGCTCCATAATAAAATTATTGAAGTAGAAAGTACTATAAAAATATGTGATAAATATGACAAATGACTTTCGAAATGCTTGAAATGCTATGGGGACTCCAAGCATTAAAAGATGCCATAAAAACAAAGTAAAACTATTCAATAAAACACTTAAGATACACACTTAATTTAATCATTTGAATAACAGACTGCTTCACTGATGCACTTGAGATATTTTGAAATAAAGCATGAATTGTTCCATTGTAAAAGTATATATTACACCTGCAACAATCTGTGTGATCACTTACTACTAAACCACTTTTATAATATTGCAAGGAATGTTACTATCATTCTCTTACTCTTTCATGTCCTTGTTTGCAAAATATAATGGAAAATCCAGAATAATAACAGCTATTTAGAGGAAAGCATATAGATCAGAGGAAATAGTTCACATAAAAGTTTCCAAAGTTTATTTTGTAAGTTTTTTTACTTCTTCACCTGATAAATAATTACCTAAATGTTTTATCATTTCTTTCAACAACTGTTATAATGTTATAACTGCTGATATATGCTGCATAAACCCAATTCAATATAAGATAATGGCAGAAACATTACAATTCCTGCAGGGAATAGCGATATTTTGACATTTGTCCTCAACCTCTGTCTTGACAGAGAAATAATAGAAAAATGGAATGTGAAAAATGTTCCTGGAACTTAAAAGCTGAAGGAAAAGCAAAAGAGTACAAGTGCAATTTGCAGTCACTACTTCTAGAGAACATTGTGGCTGCACTATCTGTGCTGAACACATCTCAGCCTGAGGAAGGCAGGTTTGCATGATCAGAATTGAAGACTTTTATTGGGTTGCAGTGCCTATACAGTGTGATGACACTGTTATGCAGGAGTTAAGATCAACCTCAGGGAAAGATTAATATAAGTAATTTGAGCATGTATGAATCAAAATGAAATATTTTGTTTATGGTATTCCATTAAGGAAGTTAGTTTACACAAACCATATCTTTAATTGAAATTACTATTTTGATTTTAATTGGAAATTACTAATCAGTGTCAACTTCAGAGTGAGTTAGCAGGATTATTATTGTACTATTGATATTCATTATTTTTAAGAGCCATCTTTTATAGACCTAATCATATTGAACAGCATCTTTATTCCATAAGCACTCTCATAAGAGCTTACACAGGAACCTTACTGACTGTTGGGAAATCAGAATCTAAATTACTGTGACAAATTCTGCGATATAATAGTGAGTGATATAACAGTGAGTGAGTGACTATCTCCAGATCTATTTCCATGTGCTGTTTTAATCCTCTGGTGTCTTCAATGTATCTTTTTTATTGACATTCACTTCAGGAGACAGTCTTGTTTATCATCTTTGCCTCTTAGTGGCTGAATTTATCTAATTAGATACAGGTGTCTTCTACTGATCAGATGCCACTATTTAGAAACAAAAAATCTAAGATAAATACCACTCTACATGTACTAGTCTGTACAATGGTGCTTATATTTGAAATTTCTCTCTTATGAAAGGTAAAAAAAGCCAGAGACTGCTAGATCTTTAATGATTATCTGCAAAACTGTTGCAGTTAGGTCCTCACAGATCATCCACAGGCTGATATGAACAATTAGGTCCTCTAAAGAGGAGGATTTGAAGGAAGATTTGATTTCCTTACTGGCTGTCAATATAAATCATTGGGAACCATCTCACAATGTGGTGGCTACAACNCCTTGATTCTATGTTTCTATTATTTTACAGGTGGAAACGAAGCCATAAAGCAATTTATGGTGTCTCTGTGACTGCTAGTGTTCCTAGGGGTCATATTTTAATTTTAAAAAAAATTTTAAATTTTTATTATGTTTTTTAATGAGGTACTTAGTTGCCAATGACCCAAGTGACAGTCTAGTCTATAAAACATTTTAACAACAATAAGTAATTATAAATTATAATTAATTTTCTATTTCTGCTTGATTTTATTTTAAAGCAATTTTAAATTGGTGACTGTTGATATTTCTAGCCAATTACTTGCTAATATAATGTTTTAATTGCAGTATTTTTGAGGTAGCTGAAAGGAATCCAAGCATAATAGTTCAAATCATTGTTTTGTTTAAAATAACCCTGGCATCAGGAAGTTGGGTCTCAAAACACTACTGTTCAGATTGCTGTGAAATTAGAAAGAGTGAGTATCTTATGTGAAACTAAAAATGTTATGCAGGCTGGTAGTGGATAAAGTTTATCTAGTTACACATTAAAACACCAATTAATATTTGGTCAACTTCCTTAAATGTCAGAGAGCAAAGCATGACTTAGGCAGTGTACTTAAAAACCTAAACTTTGGACAGGTAAAATTAAGTTAAATTCAGGATATCTGATGGAAATAATTTCTGACTATAAAATATAAAAGTACTAAATCATGTAAATACAATATTTGCCTTTGTCTGATCCATCAAGCAATATTCTTCTAATATATGCAATTCTTTGCTCCATAATAAAATTATTGAAGTAGAAAGTACTATAAAAATATGTGATAAATATGACAAATGACTTTCGAAATGCTTGAAATGCTATGGGGACTCCAAGCATTAAAAGATGCCATAAAAACAAAGTAAAACTATTCAATAAAACACTTAAGATACACACTTAATTTAATCATTTGAATAACAGACTGCTTCACTGATGCACTTGAGATATTTTGAAATAAAGCATGAATTGTTCCATTGTAAAAGTATATATTACACCTGCAACAATCTGTGTGATCACTTACTACTAAACCACTTTTATAATATTGCAAGGAATGTTACTATCATTCTCTTACTCTTTCATGTCCTTGTTTGCAAAATATAATGGAAAATCCAGAATAATAACAGCTATTTAGAGGAAAGCATATAGATCAGAGGAAATAGTTCACATAAAAGTTTCCAAAGTTTATTTTGTAAGTTTTTTTACTTCTTCACCTGATAAATAATTACCTAAATGTTTTATCATTTCTTTCAACAACTGTTATAATGTTATAACTGCTGATATATGCTGCATAAACCCAATTCAATATAAGATAATGGCAGAAACATTACAATTCCTGCAGGGAATAGCGATATTTTGACATTTGTCCTCAACCTCTGTCTTGACAGAGAAATAATAGAAAAATGGAATGTGAAAAATGTTCCTGGAACTTAAAAGCTGAAGGAAAAGCAAAAGAGTACAAGTGCAATTTGCAGTCACTACTTCTAGAGAACATTGTGGCTGCACTATCTGTGCTGAACACATCTCAGCCTGAGGAAGGCAGGTTTGCATGATCAGAATTGAAGACTTTTATTGGGTTGCAGTGCCTATACAGTGTGATGACACTGTTATGCAGGAGTTAAGATCAACCTCAGGGAAAGATTAATATAAGTAATTTGAGCATGTATGAATCAAAATGAAATATTTTGTTTATGGTATTCCATTAAGGAAGTTAGTTTACACAAACCATATCTTTAATTGAAATTACTATTTTGATTTTAATTGGAAATTACTAATCAGTGTCAACTTCAGAGTGAGTTAGCAGGATTATTATTGTACTATTGATATTCATTATTTTTAAGAGCCATCTTTTATAGACCTAATCATATTGAACAGCATCTTTATTCCATAAGCACTCTCATAAGAGCTTACACAGGAACCTTACTGACTGTTGGGAAATCAGAATCTAAATTACTGTGACAAATTCTGCGATATAATAGTGAGTGATATAACAGTGAGTGAGTGACTATCTCCAGATCTATTTCCATGTGCTGTTTTAATCCTCTGGTGTCTTCAATGTATCTTTCTTATTGACATTCACTTCAGGAGACAGTCTTGTTTATCATCTTTGCCTCTTAGTGGCTGAATTTATCTAATTAGATACAGGTGTCTTCTACTGATCAGATGCCACTATTTAGAAACAAAAAATCTAAGATAAATACCACTCTACATGTACTAGTCTGTACAATGGTGCTTATATTTGAAATTTCTCTCTTATGAAAGGTAAAAAAAGCCAGAGACTGCTAGATCTTTAATGATTATCTGCAAAACTGTTGCAGTTAGGTCCTCACAGATCATCCACAGGCTGATATGAACAATTAGGTCCTCTAAAGAGGAGGATTTGAAGGAAGATTTGATTTCCTTACTGGCTGTCAATATAAATCATTGGGAACCATCTCACAATGTGGTGGCTACAACAGAGCAAAATGGAAAAGACTAAAACAAGTAATTTCAGTCTCCATTAGACTTGGGATTTGGGGACATCTCTTTTCTGCAACGTGTCAGATGCTGAGAGTGTGACTTCTTCCACAGCCAACTGTTTAATCTGTCACAATTTATCTAGTCCCAGATGTAAATGTGCTGAGAAAGCCCACAAAGGACCGCCACTTAAGTGCTGATTAGCAAATGTATTAGATTTGCATGTCCTATTCCTTAATGTGCACAAGATCATGTAGGCTTCCACAGATTAATGCTTTTAATTCTTTGTGGTTTATATCTATGGCTGTTTAAAAAAAATTAAGAATTCAGAACTTTGGACATTGTTTTGAAGGTTATTGGTTAGCTGTGACTGATCACCTGGAATCACAATATATGATTTATTTCTCATGCTTGGGTCATATACTGTGATTCATGATTGCTTCTGCGCATGTTTTTCTATATAATTTCCCATGTACATGACACTTAAAGTTGCCTTTGTTGTAAACTTCTTTACCAGAGAACTTCAATTCTTGAAGTATTCACTTAAATTGAATAATATGGGGAGGTAAGTGTCGCAAGGAAAGCTTTAGATATAAAACAGAGTGGAAAGTCATAGAATATATTTCTTTTTATTACTGTTATTTCTACTTTGAAGTTACTATCTACAGAATGAACAGAAGATGTTTATAGGTTTATTTCACCAAGCCTTTAAAAGAGTTTCGATATCTTTCCTTTCGGAACTTGTTATATCCATTATATTTTGTGACATTAATGAAATGTATTTGCTGCTCTGAAAGAAACAGACGCTATGACCCTACACCATAATACAAGAAATATTAAAAAATACCTTGTCCTTATCTCCTCAGTTGCCAAATTCGGCTCATAAGCAAAATGTGATTTTTTTTTCCAGTACTGTCTACAGCATTCTTTGTAGCCAAACACTGACTACATGTTTTACAGCAGATGCAGGAAGTATTTCTACCAATTCTACTGATAATGTGATAATGTGTGTTCAATGCTTATCACCCCTCAGCAGTCAAACACGCTTATTTATCGGGTGATGACCTGAACTTCCTGACTGATTGTCTTTAACTCAGTACACAGATGATTTTGAAGAAAATTTTGCTCTGCTGGTGGCCTTAGGGTTCTGTATGGAAATCCTTGGTGCTTTTTGATTTTATGTAAGAAAAAGAAACCCTCTAATTATGGAACTACCTACCTGAAGACCAGTAAATTATTTTTACATTCTCATAATTTCCTTTCATCTTCACATATGTCTTCAATTTATTAAAAAAACACTGCAAAAAATATTCCAGCACCACAGTTTAGTAATTTTTAATCTGTTAATATTGTAGATATTGCAGAATGTAGATAATTGGTAGTTACTATATGTGGTTATTACTGTTAATTCCAAGCAATTATTTCAATTGCTGGAATACTTTACTGTGTTGTGTGTTCTACATAAATGGTAACACTTTTCAAACACAATGCTTGCTTTGTTAATTTTATTTACAGTTCTTTGCCAATTTTCTCAGGTTGCCATAGTGAGTGCCTTCAAAATGTCTTGATGGATCTTACTTCAGTGAATTTGGCAAACTGCCTGGTTTTTTAATGCTAAGAGTGAAGCTTTACGTATTAGACACACCAGGCCCTGATCACTTGAAAGAAAAAAAAAAAAAAAAGAATGTTGATCAGGTTTGAAGCCCTGAAAAATGATATTTATAATATTCTTGCACTGTTTAAACCAATACAAGATTTTAAGAGCACTTACGTTTTGTTGATGTATTTTAGTTAAGTATTTATTTTGTCATTTGCTCATAACACTGAATATCTTTTAGTATTTTCCAAAAAGACTGTAACGCAATTTAAGAGCTTGATCAATGCAACAGGAGAAAGAGAGAGAGAAAAAAAAAATCACCTTATTCCAATCCCTTGTACAGCTGCAGAAGGACTTGCACTACAGCTATCTGTGTTTAGACATCTATGTGTAAGGTTTAAACAGAAGCATGGAATTAAATTATTTCCTCTATGTCAGATATATTTCTTCACTCTTTGAACTTTTAATATTAATGTCAGATTTAATTTGGTCTGTAAAAAATTTGAGTTCACTAAGAACAGAACAATCTATTTTATTTAACTGCATCACTGTTGTCTCTATAGTAATAACTAATTACAGTGTCTTTAATTAGATGTTTTAAGCCATACTCTCTTTTCTCCTTCACATACACAAGCTTTTTCTTCATATCAAAACTTGTATCCCATTTCTTTTGCCCACCAATAGCCAAAGAAATCCTCACTGCTATTTTAGGATCAAGCTCACTGTACTGTAGACATCTCAGGTGCTATTTACCTCACATAGCACCGTATTATCTAGGCTAGTTAATCCATAGTCTCTTTGTGGTCAGTGAGTGATAAAAATAATCTTTCAGTGGAAAGAAATTAGGATTAGATTAATCTGATCTATTAACATACCTACTATCCAGTACCGAGAACTATGATGCAGAAACTTAATTTGATGCAATTGTTATTGCTATTCCTTCTCAGTTGATCTTTTTGCTGTCTAGTTCTCATTTCATTCTTCTGCAATGTAGACAAAACCAGTCAAAAATTTTAAAGAAGAAACACATTTACAGTTGAATATTTTGGATTTAAAAGCTTTCAAAGACAAGATTCTTGGTGTAAATCATTATGTCTGCCCAAATTCATAAAAAAACAGCAGAATTAATCTATAGATTTTGTATTCATTGTGAGCAAATACATGAATGCAGGTATGTAGCCCAAGGAATGGATTTCAACATTAGTTTTTCCATTTCTTTCTCTAACCAAGTAAGTATGTAAGTATTTCTACCAAAGAGAACTTGAAAAAAAAGAATGCAAATTCAACAATTATGGGAAAATTTTATTTAACTGAGGAAGATGAAAGAGTAGGGAGATACACTCCATATACCTCTGTTCAAATCAAGCACTTAGCAGAATAGTACCTTCATTGGAATGAAAGAACACAGGTTTTCACTATTTTAGATTGTCTTGGTTTTCATGAAATTCTAAGCGTCATTGCATCCAAACCAAATTGTAGGACCTTCTTTTTTCACTTTATGAAGCTCTTGGGCTTTTGGCTTAGCCAGATACCTTTTGAGAGTCCTAATTGCTGTCAGCAAGTGACTCAGTGCACAAAAGACAGTCACAGAGCTTGTTGAAGTTAATGGGTTTGTCAAACACAGTTTCAAGCTGAATGAAATGAACAATTAAGTCTTTTTATGTATCAAAGATAGCTGGAAGCAACGGAATAATCATCCAAGGCAAATAGCAGATCAGAGTTAGGCTGAACACAGGCTTTGGACATATGAATAGATTAATTTATGTCAATTCTATCTCTCCTGATTTTTAACATAGTTGTGAACATGTGACAAATATAAAATATTATGTCAACATTTCTGGGTAAAAAAGGGATAAGAATCCTGTTTTTAAAAGCTTATTTCTCATATTTTTCTGAAGAGTCAGCACATATCTCACTTCTCAATGCACTGTCTGCTTAGTTTTACACAGTTGATATGGTGTAACCTCTGTCACTTTTAATGCTCTAAATATTGCATCTTTCTACACATACGAACCTGGCTGAGTGTGATACTTGCCTGTTTAAAGTTGCAGGCATTCGGCATTTGGATGGCAAAATGATGGGGTTTTAATGAAACTGGGAAGGACCTGAAGAAGTAATTGTTAACGCCAGTGTTCAGAGGTGCAAAGCTTTTTGGGTGAAGACCTCTCTGCCTCAGACTGTGGAGCAAAGAAATTGTGCTTTTATTTCAGTTGCAACTGGGAGTTGTAACTGGTTTCATATCCTGTTGAAAATAAACAAGTCTATGTACACAGGGAATACATATTGTGTGTGTAACCAATTCATCCTTCTAGCAGGAGCAATCTCTCCTGCCTGAGTGTTAGCCAGTGATTCAGACCAGCTTGGTAATCTATCTGTAATGTTGCAGTCAACATTATCTTCCTTGCCTGCTGACTTTTACTACTCTCCAAATCCCCTTGCTGGCAAACCTTTACTACTCTCCTAAGTTTAATTTTCCGAGATTGTTGCTTTCAAGGCCCCACACAACTGCATGCATAGACTTTAATAGACTCACTAAGGTGAGCAAGAATTTCTCATCTTGAATGAAGCTTAAAGAGCCTGGCCAGGAGAGAAAAGCAGGGTTTTTTTTTCTACAGCCAATTTTGCTGCTATGCATTAAGTAGTCTTTCCTGACCCCTTTTCATTAGTAGGTCTATTTCTCCTGACAGACAGCTTTGAGTCTTGCCACAGCCTGAGACAAGAGCAGACACAAGTATTCATTTCACTTATATATCAAATTCCTAACACACAGGAACATGCTATCTGTAACCACAAAACAGATAGTGAGGGACATATCCAATGTTATCCTGTATATATATGTTTGTGTATTTACTTATTTATCAGTAACATCAATATATTTGCTCCATCAAAATATTGCTCCCTGGAACCTAGCAGGAATTTGTTCATATATAATTTTGAGCTCCATCATGCAGGATATTCAATAGTCTGGAACAAACATTGTTCCATGTTCTTTTTCTGTTTCCTGTCATTGCTTTAACTACTGCAGAAATGCAAGTAACTGATCTGAAGAACTTTACTCCGTGTTTATTGATTTGTGGATGGAAACACAGAATTTTACTTGGGCATGAGATTGTGCCCTTTACACAGCAGGATTTAGCATTGCAGGTATTCACTACCATTAAAAAGCCTCTCAGGAGCTCCAAAATCTGGTCATATGTACCAAATCTGTGATTGTTTAAAATGAGGATTTTGTTTGGTTGCTTTGTTTCTTTAGTTATATTATATGAATAAAAGTCTAGCTAATGTAAAGATGTATAATATTTTCTGCCTCAAGAATTCTGTTCTGACTCTGCAATTGTGGTTGGGATGGCTAGAGCAAATGTCAGAAACTGTATTTTTCCTGAGTGCATCAATTTCTTCGGAAGAAAGAGAAAATTGAAAGTCTATACCCGCTTTACATTCATTTTGTGCTGGAGAAGCAGAGATGACAAATGGATGATAAATCCCTTCAACATGTTACCTGCTTACTTTAATCATGAAAGTACCTCTAATATACTGAAAAGTGTGTTCATGTCCTCTATATGTAGGCTTCTAACAGTAACGTCTGTGCTTCACGCAGAATCTCAACAGTGGGTATGTGGTTAGGAGACAGAAACAGTAAGAAAATCATGGATCTGGAAGCCATTACCACAAACCAACATACAGTGACGTAGTATTTTCTGTAATTTTAAGTATGCCTGCATTTTGCAGGCTTTTTCTTTTGTTACCACTGCTTACTTACCTATTTCTATATTATTAACCATGATATTGCCTTGCTTTAAGTCTGAATCATACATAGTATTATTGGCAGTACTGTTCACATTCTAAGGATAGATCAAGAGCCATACAAAGTCTCACAGGGACTAAAATGTGATATAATAGGAAAAACTGGAAGAAACTGTGACTCATTCAACCTTGAAGTGTCTTCCACCTTTTAAGAGTTGTGTCTTATACTAAACTTCCTCATTCTTCAAAGAATGTGAAAGAAATGTTCTCCATTCATGTGCTATCTAATGATACGCCAAAGGTGTAGCCATATTGCCCTAAAGAAAATGTGGGAAAAAGCTGCCTTTCTTAGAGGTAGTAGCACCACTAATGGCTGCAAGCTTGTTTCTTTCTTCACATGCTTTTTTTTTTGGTTTTTTTTTTTTTTTTTTCTCTGTCTTCTCTCTCCATTCCTCACACCATTTTGATAGTTGATCATTCAAATAAAACACTGTGGATCGAATGTAGTCATTGTGTTTGAGCTTTGCATGAAAGACGTAACATAGATCCATGCAAAATAATCACAATTTTTTAGTAATTTATAAATATAATATGTTATTTAGAAACATTTGATGAGCTGACCCAAGAAGTCTCCTCCCTCATCTCCACAGCTCCAGACCTGCTTTATTTGAGCAACATGTGTGTCAGATGACATCAGGTGAAAAGGTATGGTGAGGATAGAGGGGTCTTCTGAAATGTGGCAACTGGCAATCCAATGCAACCTCAGGCTTTGCATTCCAAGCATACAAGCAGGAAGTCTGGAATCAGAAGAGTCACTCAATGGGCAGGAATGAAAATGATTATCATGGTCACAAGTAGCAATTCATATAATAAGCACACATGCAGGTTTCAAAATGTACTTAAATCTTGGCAGATATACCTGTGCCACCTGTGTGCAATGTTCTCTGTAGCAGAAAACTGTGAAAAAAGGATCTGCAAGAAAACAAAACAGAGTTCTTCTTCACCTGAAAAAGTACTAATTGTTGAAGTGGTGTGATTCAGAGAAATACATTATTTTTTTATATTCCTCTTCATTAGAACTTTAAAGCTGAGCCAAGATCCATTGTGTTCCATTGAATGTAATAGCTGGATCATAATTAGTGGATACTTGCTTAGAAAGCATCAGAGTTCTAATTGGATATAGTATTATTACTGAGCAATTGTGACTACTCAGCTGCCCATACTCAGCTGCTGTAATACTTACATTAAAAGTAATCCAGGCTCTGCATCAATACCTAACAACTCAGGAATTTTCCATATTTATATCTATATCTACATATATAATCTGAATTAAATGTTATTGGGAGGAATTTCTACTGTCACAATCTTGGTCTTCCTAGAGGTTTATGAAAGGGAAATCTACTTGAGAATTTAGCTCACAGTAGAGTGGGAAAAAAAAAAAAAAAAAATAAAAAAAAGGTAAGCAGGGAAAGCTCACACTAAATACAACTGGCATTACAAAGCATAAAATAGTTCATCGCTATGATAGAGAATAGCAGTAGCTTCACATCAGAATCACATGAATAATTAATTCACCTTATGTTGAAGAAAATGCTCTGAATGGAAAATATATCTGAAGTAGTACATTACCTTTACTTAATACCACATTTTTGTTTGTATGATTTAACAAAAGAACTCTGGTCTAAGAAGAGAAAATTCCTCTCCTATAAATCTTTAATAAGCTATACCAAATAACAGATCTGTAATTCAACAGGCTACAGCCAATAATTCCACATCTTGGATGTTATATGACATTAATTTATTGAGAAAATATTGTCAATATAAAAAGACAAGCTATTTGGACTGTAACGAGGATGCTTCTTTATAATAGGTTTTGACTAAAATTTGATTAGTGCTGGTAAGAAAGTCACTTCACGTTCCCGAAATTATCATGTATATTTGTCTGGGTTGTAAAGTTTTAGCATTAACAGAGTTAAACAAATCAGTTACATGTAACTTTGTTTCATGATCACATTATGCATGCAATGACCTCAATAAACCACATATTCCCAAATCTGATTTTATAAATGTAGTAGAAAACCATTATTTGTGTTAATAGTAGTTCTGGTTATAATTAATAAATTGTGCTAATTTGCACCTTTTTTTAAAGAAGCTCAGACCCGAAGTAACTAGACGGAAAAAAGATCCATACAAATGCAATAAAGCCTAATTCTTGTAGGTACTTAATAAAATAAAATAAAATAAAATAAAATAAAATAAAATACACAGAACTGTGGATTCTGTAATGAAATCTTTTATACAGAGTATGAAAATATACCTTTACTTATATGCATTTTGTTAGTAGACATCAGAAATGTGTTGGTAGAAAAATAAGAGAACTCTGTCTACTTGATTACGTTCAGATATATGTTTTCTTGTATTACATATATATGTTTATATGTATTATATGCAGAAAATGAACTACTCATGACAATTAATGTGGAAAGCCAGGAAAAAAATAAGCGTACCGAAATAAAGAAATTGGGCACAACTGTCATTCAGTTAATTTGTACAAGTAATTGTATTAAGCATTCAGGTCTGCATTCAGGAGAACTAGATTCAAGTAAGACTCTACCACAGTTTTTTTCCATAATTTGAGCATATCACCTATTATGTATTCATGCTTCATTTTTCAGTCCTTTAAGCACAAATCAATTACTGTTTGACATTTGCACACATAGTTCATTATTACAGGAGAGAGATGTATCTATTCCTCTAGACAGATTCCTATTGCTGATCAGAGCAGAATTTCTTGTTATTTTGCTGCTTTTTAAACTCTAGGTTAGTCCTCTGAAGCCATTGAAGTGGAAAAAAGAGGTGGGTCAAACCATTTCTTCCCCTGAAAACTGATTATTCAATTTGTTCCAGCAAAGCTATTGGCATGGATAAGCTGGTCTCCTGTAGGCAACAACAATTGAAAGCAAACATTGAACAGAAGTAAACTAAGAAAGAGAGAAAGAGAGAAAGAGAGAAAGGAAGAAAGAAAGGAAGAAAGAAAGAAAGGAAGGAAGAAAGGAAGAAAGGGAGAAAGGGAGAAAGGAAGAAAGGAAGAAAGGAAGAAAGGAAGAAAGGAAGAAAGAAAGGAAGAAAGAAAGGAAGAAAGAAAGAAAGAAAGAAAGAAAGAAAGAAAGAAAGAAAGAAAGAAAGAGAAAAATAACACGCTGCAAATTAATAACTATTCATACAGCCTTGAACTTTACCTAGGTATACCCTTCAGTGTTATTCTGTAGTACTCAAATTTTCTTTCATTTCTTCTTCAAATAAATAAAATATTTTACACAACAATGAATGCTAACCTGCACAATTTCTGGACTGCATTATATCTTCCACAGGACAGGAAAGTCTTGTAATTTGAAAAATTGTATAGACTTGTAATTAAAATGTTTTGGTATCCTCATGCACATACTCTTCACACTGCGACTTTGGTTCTAAACTCTGACAAATTTAACTTTTGTAAGACCTTTACATACAGGGTATATTACACAGTCACAAATAAGGCAGGGAGTTTTCTGAACATTTAGGAGATGCACATAGAGTTTTGGCAGATAATAAAGAGAAAACATCAGAAGAAAGGTCTACAGCTATCTAGGTCCTTGACAGATGCATATCACATAGTAGAAAATTATATATTTTAGGAAGAACGGATTTTTTAAGAGACAATTTTGAGAAATTGAAATAAAGTTATGTAAGTTCTCTTTAGGCAGAATGAATAAGAAGAACAAAGTCCACAATATCAGCAACAAATCTAAGCTATACAGACAACGTAGGAAACCTAAAGAAAGGTTTGTATAACATTACTGTTTATTTGTAGCAAGAGTGCATAGACAGTGATTTATTTGCATTCTGTTATAGTAGTTCGTTATCTTATAAAAGATTGTAGCAAAAGGTGAAAATAGTACCACAACTGATATTCATGCACAGTCAGAAGAAATTATAAATGGAGAAAATAAATTAATATATTTTAAATCTTCCACCAGCACTAGACTGAGGACATTCTTTATGACTTTACCACAGGCTGCAAGAAATATTTCTTAGTATCTTCAGTACATTTGAAATGTGTAAGGCTTTTTTATTTAAACTAATTTGAAATAAGTTCAGATCTTTTTATTTAAATTAATTTTATTTTAAATAGATATTTTAATTGATTCTGTGATAGTGTTCTGCCTTCCACTGTAGGCATGGTGTATTAACATAACCAAAAGGTGATCTCTGCCTCATGAAATAGTTTATTGTACTGATCATTCATACCCTTTTCTCTACCTGCTATCTTCCTGACTACTATATAGCCTCTGGTATCCTTATATTGTTTTCACCAGAACATGTGATACTGTTCTCTCCTCAGTTTAAACATAATGTGGTCAAATCTGAGCTTGCTTACTTGCTTGCTTTGCCAAGATCTCCATGCTCCCTGTTGTGGTACTGATCTCTGCTGGTGGTAGAAACCTTGCCACCCGGACTCACAGACTAGGCTCACCTAGGATGCTTCTGCTTTTTTCCTGTGCATGCCCACTCCCGCATCATACTTTCTCTTCTGTCTTCCTCCTGCCTGGTTCATCTTCATGAACAGAAGATCCAACTTTCTTTTGTCTTCACTATCTACTGCATCTCTACCCCTTCCTGTTCAGCCTCTCATCTGTCAGCATCATTACAACTTTTACCAATTTTTTGTTCATCCAAAACAAAACCACGAAACACTTCAGGTTTGCAACACTCCGGTAAAATGTGTTGTTGAAAATTTCAATGTAATTCAGATGTTGCCTATGTTATTTTTCAACTGAATTTTTTCTACAGATAAACTAGATTCTCCAGTTCTGATGGCCTGGTCAACTCCAACCTTTGAAGTAATGATAGATCAATCCATTGTTATCAGTACGCATTAAGTTGTATTTTAACATGAATAACATAGTGATAGACTCAGCCAATCTGACTTGAAGGCTATAATTCACGAAATGTGAATTCTTATCAAGCTGAAATTATACTAAGGCTTTAAGGGGTAATTTAGAGGGTTTTTTTGTAATTATTAAGTGTAAACTTGCTCAAGTAAGAGGTTACTTTCCATTATTTGCAGTTTTGCATACTTTCTTTTATCTATTGCCACATAATTGCCTTATTTTAATTGTTCCTTTTGACAGACTCGGTCCTTCAAATTCATGCTTACTTTTATGCTTATCAGCATTCTCTCAGGAGCTGTCAGAATGTGAAGTCCTGGTATAAATGCAGCTATATAGAAAACAATTATTTGGGTAAGTTTTATTTTAACAAAGTTTAGCTATTTAAATAATAGGAGTCTGATCTAAAGTTAGTCCATGAAGAGAGAAAACAATCAGAGGATTATTCATCTTACTGATTTCAGAATCGTATTTTAGAGGGAGATGAACCCCTCTCTGGAGTTGCCTGTGTCTTCATCTTAAGAGTAGAAGAATCCTACACTACTAAATGGTACTAAATATTTAATTATAGAAGGACTCAATTATGTAATACATAACTGGTGAGCTTCAGTTCTGAAGAATTATTCCTGTTGAAACCAAAACAAAGGATCATTGTAGTTTTGTCTGTACGATCGCATTTTCCCCAGGCCTCTCCTGTCTGATGCACAGAGGAACGTGAATCCTTTCTAAAGGCAGCCTCCCTCAGTGGGAATAGTGATCTACCTCATGGCAGCAAAAATTCCTCAGTGAACAAGTGTACCCTGTAACTTTCATCCTGCTAGATGTAGACATCCCTCTGGTCCAGTCAGCTCTGCACCATGTGCTCAATACACAACAACAGGCTTTCCAGCCAGCTGTATTTGCTACCTTATTGCTACCACCTCTTAAAAAGACATTCTCATTTCCTAACACCCATCACATAAAGTGGGCACTTAAAATTCATTTCCTAAAGAAATCATGCTGAGCTGCCTCTCTGGCACCTTGTTCTTTTACTGGGAGCCGGTTTGCATTTTTAATCCTCTGATTACGCTAGTGTTGTTAATTGACATTTACATTGGTCTGAGGTAAAAATCAAATGCCAACAGAATTCCTCTAGCAAAATATTCCCCTAAGGCTTTGCTCTTCACTGTCTGTCTTTCCTCCACCCAGGTGCCCTGCATAGAGTAAATATTAAGTACCAATATTTTCATATGGTGAAGGTTTACATTGAAATTAGAGGAATGTGAATGGTCAAAATGTAAATTGAGTTTTCACACTCTGCGACAATTTTTTCTATGATTGACATTCAATCTTAACTGTGCCCTTGTCATTACCAAAGCCCAGTGAAGGACAACTATACCTTGAATATTGTTCTTTCATAAAAAAAAAAAAAAAAAGATCTAGCAGGGGCTGATAATTGGCAGAGTCAGTTATGTTATATCTTTCAAAGTTTGTGGTACAGGTATTCCTCTAGAATAAATGAGCATACCCTTTGTGCATTCTCACATTCCGATGGTTTCTGCTTGTCAGAATACTGGTTTTGGAGCACAATTAAAGTAGCCACATACGAACATAATTAGGTATATGTGACATGCAGAGATTCAATGGTGACAAACTTCATAGGGCAACTAGTGAAAATTCTCTTGAGTTACTAAAGTTTTATATTGATGCTAAACCCAACACAACTGGCCAGTTCAGTCCAGTGTGTAAATATATTCAGTTTCACTTGTTGTGGTCTGTGTCTGATGTCTCATTGTCTATGACTTCCTTATGGAATTTTCATCTACTGTATCAATGGGTGCTACATCAAACTCCATTTTTTTTTTGAGGAAACATAAAGTAAGTTTGAAAGCACAAAGAGAAAAAAAAAGTGCATGAGCTACACGTTTTGGACAGCAGATGATTTATGAGGCTTGACAAGGCAATTTACAGATTTTCTATTTCTGAATTCAGAATATGCTCTGTATCTAACAGGAAGTCCTGTTAATTACCACATGAAACAAAGCCACAGTTGTGACATAAAATATGGAAGATTATTTTAAAAAGTACACATTTGATCATGTATCATTGTTGAATGACTTTAGAAACAGTGTAAAAGAAATTTGATAATGATTTGTTCCAGCCTGTGATATATAAACCAAAGCAAAATCCCATTTCTCAGATAAGTAAAAAAAAAGAAGTGGACAATGAAAAAAAAAAAAAACAAACAAACCAAAAATACCCAGCTACAGCAACTTAGTTGATTAAATATATCTCGGCAATTAATTTCTGGAATATTTAAAAACAACATTGGCAGATGACAGGCCTGGATTTGCTACATCTCTATTCTAATAATGCAATGTAATTGCTTCACTGGAGTATTTGCTACTGAAGAGAAAACAGCTTTTATAGTTATGCATCCCCATTAAGATGTACAGAAACGTTGAAGATAAAAAAAAATTATCAACAAATTATAAGGTTGGAATTCTCACAGTTAAGTCTGCACAACACTTTCTCTACTATTAAAAGGATTTAGGTAGATGCACTGAAAGATAAACATAGCTGATTGGATTTTTAATTTCAATATTCATTGTAGTTTTTCTTGCTAAGGATTGCCTACAGGAAAATTGCATTTATTATCATTTGTCACCAATTTATTATAGTTTAAACATCAATATGGAAAACTCTGTTACAATAGAAATAGAAATCTTGGTCTCGATATCATTTGCACCAACTAGTTGCATTTTATTGCAGCAATGGCTAAGATATGTTTTCCCTGGGGAGGGAACATTGTAAGGAGAGTAGTCTTAACCAGAGAATTTTCAGAAAAAGATAAACTCAATCTTCACCCCTGTCTTCTTGAAGCTTGAGTAGTAGTGGCATTTAATTTTGAAGAGGATTATTGATTAATGAGAAAAAGATATTTACCTGTTGTGCCATTGGTTGTTACCATGCAATGAAATGGGATTAGGTGCCCTATTTCTCCAAGACTTGCAGAGGGATCGCTGTGCTCTACGATTAGCTATAGATCTGCTAATTATAGAAAACACCACTACTTCAGAGACATCTGTTAGTTTGGATGTTACTCAACTTCTGTTTCCCACCAAGATTATCGCTACAAATGAAGGAATGGATAAATCACTGGCAGGAAACACTCTAAGTTATTATGTTCAGCATATTATTCTATTTTCTGCCACCATTTAGACCTGCTTTATTTTATTTTGTTGCTGAAATGCTTTTTGATTTCTAAATGCTCATGAGATATAAATGATTCTCATGGATCAATGTGGTCACCAGGGGTTTCCTTCATGGATTTCACAAGAATACTTTTTTCGGTTAGGATCATGAATTATGTTTAAAGCAAGTATAAGAGATTTTAAAAGAAAGCGTGATGCTTACTGCCACCAATTCTGGTTTTGTTTTTTTTTTTCTTATGAGTGTCTCTAATCCATCCATAGCTGCTCTTTGACATTTTAAAAACTCCATTCAAGTACTTTTTCCCTACTCTGCCAATTCTTCTCTATTTTTCATGTGTCCATGGATTTATATAATATGACATGAACTGATAATTTTCCTTCCGCAAGCCTCAAGGTAAATATTCCAGAACTAGTTGTGTAAGAGAGGTCTGAAACATAACTGAGCACAGAGAAGTGCCAAATTTTAAGGCACATTAGGAGGCATCCAGTGTTTTGAATACCTGAGTGGCGTTCAGCAGTGAAGAGCTGAAGACATTATGAAGTCAATGGATAAAGTCACAGAAAACTACAAAATAATTTCAACATGTCACCCTGACATGACCCAATGTACTCTTTTATTGATGTAACATCACTGTGAAAACATTGCGAAGCAATATCAAAGCACCCTGCTCGATTACTTTGTTTTTCTCCATGACTATTTGACACTACTTTTCTTATCTTCTTTCTCTTTCCTCTTACTCTGAAGTTCTTAGAAGAGCCAGGGTATTTCACATTGTATATCTCATTCCTTCTTTCTTTAACCCTCTTTTCATTGCTTTTTTTCTGTCATGGATAATTCTCAGTGACCTAGGTTTATTTGCTCATAATGTTCTAAGTGTCAAAGAGCATTAAGTCAAGAGCAGAGATCTTACACTGTATATATACTCTGGCTATTTTCTGGTCAAAGACAATAGAAAGAGCTTTATGAAGACTTACTGACTATACAGAAACAATACGCAGGGATCAAAAAATATACATGTTCCTGTACTCCAGAATGATCCACTAACTCAGCCCTTTGTGAGCATTGATATTATTATTATAATATAAGGAAACAGGTTAACTTTTTAAAAAGAAGATTCTTCAAGCTTTTACTGTCTCAAATTTCAGCCCTAATACAAGATGTGAGAGGTACAGATTCAGCACAGCATATGGCTGTAAAGATGTTATTACAGATTTAGATCATGCAGCCGTTTTCTGTCCTGTGAAATTACTTCTCATGAAATATAGTTTTTGATTTGCATTTTATTCTGCTATCCTCCATTATTTGATCCTTCATTTATATTTTAACTCCCACAGCACTCACTACAGGATAATGCCAGATGTTGAGTCAGCAACATGAATGTAGCTCAGACACTACCATTACTAAGTTTTATCTTCTAGTCTCTGAAGATGCAGCCACCTGCTTTGTTGCAAACTAAAATGACTCATATTGTACATAGACAGATTCCTGGATGCTCAGAGTGAGTTTTATATGATGTTCAGTATGAACTTAAAAGGGAAATATAATAATATATCCCACAGGAAGTGTAACAATTGCTAAAGGTAAATTTGGGAGATTTATGCTTGATGAATGTGCAAAATAATAAGGATGGGGGAACTTTACTCTCCCTGCTCTTCTTTATTTTTTCATATGGTAGCCCAAAACATTCTGAACACAAGAATAGGACAATATTTCTGGAATAACTGGGCTATGTATATCCTGGATATATTTTACCACATAGGCATGAGTGCTGCTCGAAGGTTGAGAGTAAGCAATGTAAGCTAAGAAGACTGTGGTTTAGATCGTAATATATAGTATGCTGCAAATGAAACCTTAAAAGTAATAAAACGGGAGTTATGGTTTGAAGAGCCCACAACAATTTATTGTCATGAAGACAGCTATTCTATCATCTAATGATCCCTTCCCACCTGGGGAGGGGAATCAGGACAAAGCAAGATTAAATAGGCTAACGCTAAGTAATTAGTATTTATAATACTAAAGAAAAAATAGCGATCCAAATACCATTATAAAATATACGAGGATTATATTCAGCTAATTATATTAGTAGGAAGTCATGCACTCCCAGCAGTGGACAGCAAATGTTGGACACTGCAAGTGCTGCGGCTTTTGGAAATGCTTTGTGGATCCAGCAAGAAGTTCTCAGGATTGCAGCCATTACAGAAGAGGAGAAACTTCTCATCAACCTCTCTTATTCTTAATGTGGCATTCGTCATATGAAATAATACTGTTGGCCAGTTTGGGCCAAGTACCTTGGTCTCACTCCTCATCCATGCACCTGCCTAGGCTTGAAAACAGTGAAATCTTGAAACCTGCATACCGTAGCTGGCTATAAAGTAAATAATTTCACAAATTCAGACGCTAGAGTATTCTAAAAAAACACTTTTCATTAGCATTAGAAGAGACCTTAATGAAAAGTAAAATTACTGAAAGAGAAATTAATCCTCTGTCACTCAAAGCAGGACATCATGTTACATATCTAGTGTAAATTGGTGAGTCTAAGAGGGTCATAGAAAAAGTGCAGAATGACATTTTTCAAAAATATTAAATTCAAAAAATGTTCCTTTTCTGTCAGAAACTAGGGAAGCTAGAAACTGAGGCTGAAATTATCTGACTTTAAAGAGCTGACTTGAAAAGCTTAGCTGGTCACCTATGGTTCCCTTTACTGTAAATAGAGATTAATCAAAATCAAACCATCTAATTAATGACATTATAAAGTAAATACCTAAACTAGATTATATTAGTCACACCCCAAAAATCACTAATTCCTCTTTCTATAAAACAGATTAGCTCTGATTAGCTATGCTCTGGGTGTACACATCACAGGTGTTTAAAGTTAAACTAGATACATCTTATCTTTGGTGAACAATACTTCTATGAAACTTTGAAAAATTATACCTATAATAATCCATAAAATTGTAACTCAGAAGATTGCAATATTTACACCTGCACATTTTTTTTCTAAACAATCACAGATATAAAGAACAAGTGGGACAAATATTCCACAGATATATTATTATATATAAACCACCAACACTGAATCCACAGAACATTTCTGAATGTTACAGACAAGCAAGTAAATTAATGAAATATTATTATTATTATTAATGGTAATGATAATGGAAGAAAAACTGCTATGTTAACAATTTCTAGTAAGCTTTCTGCATTCTTTTAATAATTTGCTAAGAAGAAGAAAGTGATCAGAAACTATCATCACCTGCATTCTTCTCTGTCCTTTCTCTGACCTGCTGTCATTCCTTATTTGCTTGCTTAGTATTTCTATAATAAGAAGATGAGGGAAGCAGCAGATCACAGGAAACCCACATGGAGGTAGTGAAAATGTTGTAAAAAGCACTGTTGTTGGGTTTTTTCCATAGAACAGAAATTATTCCTCTGTTTTTCTGACAGTAACATTCCTGAAGAACAACACTTTTTTCTTTATTTATGATTATATATTGTATGGTTGCTGCTGATACTAACTTTTAAAATCATTTCACAGAGGAAGAGCATGCATCTATGAAGTTCCAGCAAATACCATCTTGGTTATGTGGTTTGAAGTGCAGTTTGGGACAAGCTTCCAGGAGAACACCCAGCGGCCAAGATCGAGGCATTTGTTCTAACTATTGAAAAGAAATATCGCATTTTCCTTGCTATAAGTTTTTAAAACTACAGCTTTTCTAAGTTGATTATCATGTGGCTCTCCAATACCTCCTAGCAATATCTTTAACTTGGTAATGATGACTTCCAAGTTCTACCTCTTCTGCCTCTAAAGTAGAAATCACGTTGGGTGTAATGCCTATAAAGAGCTATTGACATACGAATTTCTTATGGAAAATATTCTTATCTAAATGTCCTCATTTTGCATCATTCATGGACTGGTTCCATTGAGTTTTCCTGAAAGGAAGAAACAGTTTCTTTCAGCAAGCAATATGAAATACTGGCCTATGAATACATGCTTGTACCTCTTGCCCTCAAATTTCAGATGTGCAATACTTATTTCAACAGTCTTCTTATTTCTAAAATGGCCCTAGACAAATTCTTGCCTAGGATGTCAAATAGGCATAGGGATCCAGGAAAGAAATGCAATTTCATGGCGTTCCTTTGCTCCCGCCCTAGGTTTTTCCTATCAGGTAGCTTGTGTGTATCCCATGTGGTGTTCAAAACATTGCTCTGAAATTTCCAGGTCTCCACTTGTTCCAACTGAGAACTTAAGTGGCTGGTTTATAGTGCCTTCAATGTTTGTTTTGGCCATGTTGAATTCTGCTTGTGAATATGTGTGGTGTTGGTAATATAAATTGCTTATCATTATCCTAATATCACTCATGGCTTTTGTGATCACTTTTTCACTTTACTCAACAGCTGACAAAATTTTCCATATAAATCTCATTAAGCCATACATCACTGTTTATAAGACTGGCTGAGTCACTTGCAGTGACATTCACACTTGCAGTGATGATTCAGTGGTTCAGCTGGAATATCCTCATGCTGGCTTATAAACCTGTCTAACTCTGAGAGTTATTTGCAGATTTTTCCGCAAATTATATTTTCCTTTGAATCTGGGATTATTGACAATATAAATTAAATATTTTTTTCTGTGAAGCTGGTCAGACTGGAAAAGAGTTCTAGAACTGTTGAGGAATCTTAATTGAGCATGAGGCTGGACTAGGTGATTTCTGGACATTCTTTCTAATATATAGGTTTCTCTGACCTCACTGTGAGAAAGTTCAGGAAAGCTCAGAGATTTCCCATCCCTTATAGACAACATCTACCTGTCCCCTCAATATCTGCAGGCCACATATCTCTAAAGTATCTACACCTACTGTCAATTCATAATAGAAATGTGTTTTTAAATATTTTACAAACTCCTTACCTACTGAGGACAAGGCCCCACCAGAAGTCTCTTGAGAACATGAGAGTTACAAGTGTTGTAAGAAAACACTAAACACTGTGGTGACAGATGTGTCAAATGCATATAATAGTGACACGATGAAGAGCTGGGAGGTGCAAGGGTAGATGCAGATTTGCCATAGGAAACCAGACATCATTTTTTCTTCTCCTGAAAGAACAATTTTGTTTCAATTTTTAAATACAGAGACAGTCTAATCTAAAGAACCTACAAACTGCAGGCTGGGGATGACAATGGGATGACAACAGTGCCTTTGTGAAAATTGCCTTTCTTTCTTGCTCAGCATTTGGCACCAAGACACATTCATTTTTGGCTGTGTAGAGATCCAGACACGACATTTGATAAAGATTCAGTCCCACAGAGTGCCCACAGGGGTTGTTGATGCGGTTGTCCTTAGTTATATAAGAGCTTTGGGATGTAATGCTTGAGGTGTCTGCAAGACAAAATTCATAATATGAAGAAATCTTTCACTTATTACTTAAAAAGAAAAAGAACTCTGTTTTATTAGATGTCTGTTCTTGGAAGGTATCTAGAATTTCCTATTGTTACAAAACCACCTTTCCCAAAGAGATGACAATGTGCACAGGGGAAGTGAGTCTTAAAACAACAGGGCTGACACTCCTCTCCCTATTTCCCACAGCAATTATAAAAGTTTAAATAAAATTTAGATAATGTTGTTTTAAGACTATTAATAATTTTGACCAACTATAATGGTGTTAAAATTATCACATGTGAGTGCATTTGTGAGGGCAGCTCAGAGAGAAAGAAGCTATTAAGGGTCAATTTCAAATTTATAAGGTATATTAATTTGCTTTGCCACTTTGGACCCCGCCCACTGAGTCCTTCATTCTAAAGCCCACCTCAGCAAGTTGGTCATCTTTCTGCCAGAGATTCTTTTGCCTCTTCTAGACAGGTGAATCCCAGCCCTTCCCTAACAGCCTATTGTCATCAAAGAATATCCCATTGTCATAAAAGCCAAAACCCTTACAAAGGCACCAGCTACAAAGCCAGAAGTTGATTTGCATTAAGCATCTATTTCTGGCTTCACCTTAATTGGTAAAACAGAAGAAAAGATACCTGGAGCACCAATACCTTTTGCTTGCACACCACAGGCTTTGTAGTCTTCCTTGATTCGGTCTGGGTTTCAGCTTGCAGTGTCATTTATGCCCACATGAACGATGAGTGATGGATAGTAGTCTGTGCTCTTGACAAGTTGCCCATCTCTTGCCTATATCTCAGACCTTGACTCCTAGAATGCATCATACCACTCATGACTCTCTGCAACCAGCAGAAGGGCACCTCAGTGGCCGTTAACAGAGAGTCACCCACTATGAGCACTCACTGTTTCTTTTTGTGGTATCCGGTGCGTGCTGCTGGTATAGTTTCTCCTTGCCAACCTTGATCATGGGTGTCTACAGCTGTTGAAGCTTCATATCAATTTTTGGATTATTGGATAGATGACCATCTCCTTCCAGAGAAGCAGCTAGAAACCAGCCAGGATATCCTTGTGTTCCTCAAGTGCCCCTGGATGTCTATATTTAGATGAATAAACATAGCTGAGATTTGAATTTTCCAGTCTAATTAAGATAGATTGCTGGTTCCAGAATAAATGGCTGCTAATGAATTATCCTGATACCATCCGACCAATCTTAACAATATACACTCTTCAAGGGTTAATACTTCTAAATCTGAATATTCCCAGATGTCTTATTTGTTCATACAGTTTCCAAAAACAATCAACCCGTGACATTTTTATTTAAGCTCTGAAAATCCAGTTTAAAAAACATACATGTTTTAGGTAGAGTGTGAAGACTGGGAAGCCATCTCTGAAAAGACTTCATAGAAAAAGACCTAAGGTGATACATGTATTTGTTAAAGCAAGTAATTTTAAATATTATGTCAGCCTTCTATTTTGAAAAAGCACAGTAGGAAAGAACACTAGTAAATCTGCCTTCTAACAGTTTTTAATTTAAAAGTGATTCACTGTGTTCCAAATCATACTTATAATGTTTTCTTTCTGTATTAAATCATTGCTTACTAAGAAAAAGAATATTAAGGTGTTCTAAAAAGACTTGGTATTCACCCTTGTCAAGATGTTTAACAATATAATCATGAAGATGGATTTTTTTTTTTAACAGAAATCTACCTTTTGATTCAGCAAAGAGTTAAGCTGAGAAGCAAGAAAAGCACACAGAGAAGAATTACAACCGAATGTGCTAAAGAGTTGTTCTTGATATGTGGCAATAGAAAATAAATGGATGTTGAATAAAACTTTTCCATTACCTAATTACTACAACAGAAGTTACACCTTTTATTAAGTCACATTTACATCTACCATGGAAGACTGTGATCATTGATTAGTGTTAGTTTCCTTAAACCCCTGTTTCCCTGGCTGTTGATAACTGAGGCCAACTGAAGGTCTCTCCATATTCAAGACTGAGCAAGTCAGTCCTTTGAACTGGCAAACACGTCCACTTTTTTCATGGCTTAGCTGAGTCTTCCCATCCTTGCAAGTAAGCTGTGACTGTTTGGGTTTTTGCTGTAGAGAAGTTGACATAAAATCATCTGAAACAGATTTTGGATACCTTCTAAATTGTTTTGTCTTCCAAACCCTTTCCTTTCCTCAGCATTCTTCTTTCCTTTTTGGAGATAAAAAGAAACTAGTCATGATGGCACCCATGATATTTTTGCAACCCTTTTGTAGACTTTAGTCCCCCTCACATCACACCTGGAGCAGAAATGAAAGAGTGATGAATCCCAACATCTTTCTGCAGGAGCAGTGGGAGTGGGGCAGGAATAAAAGGACTCTGTACATTCTGTGAGCAGAATTTAAAAGGATTGCTTTTCCTAGCCAACTATTTCATTCTTTCATTCTATTTCAGGCTAGCTTACTCAGCAAAACAAGCAAAGACAATGGAAGACTGACAGATTAATGGTGTATTTTGTCAGATATTATGGTGAGGTTTTTTAATTGACAATATTAACCATCGAAAACTTCTAAGGCGATCTGACTCCTTAAGACTCCATAATATTCTAATAGCATATTTTAGGGTCACTTGATTTTAAGAGTTTGATGCAGAGGAAAACTAAAAAGCCACTGTGTCACAGGCTTCTCTCTCAGTAATACATTACTTAACACCTTGCTTCATCAAAGCTTCCTCAAATCAAAGCATTCTTTCTAACCACAGATTATTGATAGAAGTGAGAGGTGGAAACAGATAAAGAAGTGAAGGAAAAGTGAAGGAGAACAGGAGCTGTAAAAATTTTAGTATCGTGCTCATTCTCAGAGAGGGCAGCAGACACTGGAGGTACTGGAGGAGACACAGCAAGAGTTCTGTCTCACTGTTTTTGAAATGGTGTACTGCAATGCAAGATGGAAGGATTTTTAGTTTTATTGTTACTCTGCTTACATTTAAATATTACTTATTCAGAGGAATGAGATATGTTTAATGAACTACGTTAAGTGAAGAACAGTAACCTAACTAGGGGGGTTTGCTAAAACGTCAAATAATAATGCATTCAAAAACCAAAAGAAATTATTGAGAGAAAACTCATACAAAGCCAGGAAAAAATAAAGACCATTTTGAAAGCTTTCTAGCAAATCTGAATCTGCTGGGTCAATATATTATTTTAGAAGGTACATTTGAGATTACATTAAAATTCTTAATTTGAGATCACATTGTAAAGGAGACTAGAGACAAAATTGAGAAAAAGACTTTTAGAAGATCCTGATGAAGATTTTTTAAAAAGCAAAAGAATATATTGGGCTGAAGAAGAGAACGAGAACCAATGGCTAAGTACTGTCTCAAAAAGCAGGTGACACCACGATAGAATGAGGCACAAGAAGAATCACCTGCATTAATACATAACTTGAGAAAAAAGGTTTGTTTTTTCAGTTTGACTCTTTTTTGATTGATTGCATTTGGAAATGATCACAGGTGGTTTTTTTTTCCTTCTGTTGTATAGCTTTGGGGCACATATTATTTTTACTTAAACACACAGATGTAGCTTTCACAAAGTGTGGGTTCTTTAATTAAAGAAAGTCTTGAAACAAATTTGAGGTAAAGAAGTTTTTGTGTCACCACCACATAATTGATACTCCTCTGAAGACACCAACAAACATGGGTATTAAATTNTCTGTCATTAAGGCAAAGATTGGTACTGCAAAACCAATTTACATTGCAAGAATATGCTGTTGAGTAGAGAAGCTAATTTCTCAAAAACCTTAAATACAATCTTGATATTTCAAAGTCACAAGTTATTATTCAGATAATGGAAAAGATCAGGGGAGATATTTATAGGAACACTTGTACTGAGTTACATAGCTATGGCATCAAGCAGTTTTAATCCTTTGATGTCTAACGCATGGCATGAGTAATAAAGGAAAAGCTGTGAGAAACTGTGGGTTTGTAGTGTGTAAAAAAAAATGACCCAATCACCTATCCAAAGTGAAACTCTGAACTGGGAAAGGTGATTCCGCAGAAAGTTCTTCAAGGTGTCACCTGTAATACCTTCATAAAGAAGTTGATGAAATATGGGCTTGGTGAACAGGTATGGTGGATTGAGGCTGATGGTAAACTAGCGGAATGGGTGGGAATGGATGGTGATCAGTGTCACTAAGTCAAGTTGGAGGATAGGAACTAGTAGCATACCCCAGTGTTCAATACAGGATCCAATCCCATTTATGGGATCCAATGCAGTCTTCATTAATGGTCCAGAAAATAGGTCACAGCGTACTCTCAGCAAGTTTGCTGATGATGCAACCAGAGAGTTGTGCTGTCACCTAGAGAGATCTCAGAAAGCTGGAGAAATGGACTGATGGGAACCTTATCAAGTTCAACAAAGGAAAATGCAGAGTCCAACACGAGGGGGCGAATAATATTCCTTTAAACCTGGACAGACCAGTAAAAGTGATAAGATCCTAACAGGGTTCTTCCAACAGAAAGACAGCTTGTGGTATGGCTCACAAAAATAAAAAAGAAAATGTAACCTAAACTGCAAAGTGTAGGTTTTTATCTTGCACTTTGTCTTGCCTGTTTTGCTCAACAGACAAAACAATGACACTTCCAGATTATGAGATGGAAGCCTATATGATTTAATCAGTCCATACCTTAATATCTTTATTCATTTATTCATTCAT
This sequence comes from Nycticryphes semicollaris, assembly GCA_013400055.1. Classification (NCBI taxonomy): domain Eukaryota; kingdom Metazoa; phylum Chordata; class Aves; order Charadriiformes; family Rostratulidae; genus Nycticryphes; species Nycticryphes semicollaris. The sequence goes on from VXBJ01003447.1 coordinate 1,769,031, forward strand.
TGATTAAAAAAAATAATTTAATGTGAATATTTTAACTTTTCCTGTAAACACAAGAAACTGGAAAAAAGTAGCAAAATTGGAAACCAGAGAAATATTCTTGGAATTACTAGGTTTTTTTTCATGGCACATATCATACAGGTGAAAGCTTCATGTGTGTTTTCTTCTTGTGTCTCATCAGTACCTGGTGGTTCATACATTTAGGAATCAAGTAACATCTTTAAACTGGGAGAGGGTAGATTTAGATTAAATACCAGAAAGAAATTCTGTACTATAACGGTGATGAAGCATTGGAACAGGTTGCCCAGGGAAGTTGTGGATGCTCCATCCCTAGAAGTGGCCCTGGAAGGCCAGGCTGGATGGGGCTTTGAGCAACCTGCTCTAGTGGGAGGTGTCCCTGTCCTGGCAGGGGGGTTGGAACTAGATGATCTTTAAGGTCCCTTCCAACTCTAACCATTCTATGATTCCATGAGTTTATACATAAGGCAAATATGTTTCACAGTGTCCAATATGGTGTTACCACCCAGAGGTACCATGTAATTTATCAAGATTCTGAAACTTTTTAGTAGTCTAAACTTAAAAATGCATTTTCATGCCGTGTCACTGGGATGTTAATGATTTTGGCTATATTTGACTAATTATTTTATAGTGTAGGAATTTCGTGACTAATTTTCTTACTTTTTTTTCTCCTCCTGACCTGAATTGTTAATTCCATGTAATTTTTCCATTCCTGACTGATCTTATTCACCCACAAATGTATTTTTACATTGGACATACCCTCAACCAAAACACATAGATGGCCGCTTAGTAGTACCACTTGCCTGAAATACTTCATTTCTTTGGTTCCTCATTGTGCCTTCTAATAATTACTTGTTACACTTCCCTACACCAAACTTTCAATCTAACAACTTCTAAAGTGATAGAGTTAAAAAAAATATATATATTCTGGTAATAACAGCTAAAGGTTATGTAAGAGTATAGGTTTTTATTACTTTGTGTCAGCTTAAGATAGAACCTAGTTCAAACATTTATTCTGTAAATATTCTCTTTTGTGAATATTTTTAATATCCTATGTATTTTAAGTTTGATTCATTTTGTCGTGCTCCATATTTACTCTTCCTTACTGTCTTTTTCTACCCTCTACTACTTTTTACCTTCGCTATTCTTTTCTTCAGTGTATCTTACTCTTCAGCATTCTCAGGAGCCAAGAACTTCTGAGTTTACAAACACGTGGCTTTCGAGTTCTTTTTACGTAAAACTTTATAACAGTGGAACACACAGAACTTCTCTTCTTCTGCAACACAACGTTCACATTATAAGTGTGCTGCTGCTGTCATTGACTCAAAACTCTCATTGACTTCAGTGCATGCAGATTCTGTACAAGACGTTGTCTTTTAAAAGATTTAGGTCAAGGGTTTTTTTTTTTTTTTTATTGTCTGCTCTTAAAAATGAACTTCAGATGTAGTAGGAAACAGAAGAGCTACTTCAGATGGACCTGACCACTGTTTTAGAACTTTTATACACTATTGCAGTGGCTGCAACTGAAATGAGGTGTCCAATGACAAACAGTAGTAGCAGCCTGTAAACTCAGCAAATTATTTTATTCTCTAGACTCCTGTTCTAACATATTACCTGCTGGTGTATTTGGAGAGTAACTGTCTTTTGGCAAGCAAAAGTTTACAAAGCATATTTTTCATCATTATTTGAGATCCAAGGATGGAAAAGTAATTCTGTTTCCCAGATCTCAATTTTCTGTTAATAACAAATGTCTTTGAATTTTTCAGTTTGAATTGGAAGGCAAAATGTTTCAACTGTAAGAAAACTTGTTTGCATGTGATGCTATGGATCATAGAAGTTATAAAGTATCTGGGTCTATACTTGGAAAGATAGACCCAGATCACAATCCGTGAAAGCTTGGTCTGCTGAGCAGCTGGGCACTTGGAGCTGGAAATGTAAGTTAGAGTGGTTCCTAACTATCCACCAGGCAAGCTGGAAGTCCACCAAGAGCCTTGAAACCTTGGCTAAGCAGAGTGACCTGAGAGCCAGGACTCATAGCTCCTCACAGCCTGCCAGGTAGACCGCTGCAAAGTTGGGAGTCTGGAATTCCACCAATACTGTTCGTAAAAGACAGGTGGGTGAGCATTGCAGATGACTACTGGAAACCTGCCTCCTTTCTGTCACAACTTCATCAAAATCGAAGCGTGTCCTGAAACACTTTGGTTTTGATGAATTTTTAGTCTCTGCTCTATCTGTCATTTTCCAAAACGCTCTCTGATTCTAGAGCTTACCATTTAGGAAGCAAGGCTCTTCACTAGGAATACTTGGGAAACACATACATTTTTATACAATGGACAAAAATCCACTATTTGAAATATTCCTTCATGCATCGCAAATGAAATCACCTTGTTTGCCTGGCTTCTTTTAACATTTATGGTTTGCTAGATTGCTCAGCTGCACTTTTGAGACTGAGAATATTGTCACTGGCTTGTGCACTTATTTTTAAGATATGTCTGTTCTCAACATTATTTTGGAATGGAACGGTAGTAATGGAATAGTAGTTAGTGAAGTAACTCAGCCAATTACTACATCATTAAAATTCTGGTAATTCTACAGGTACATATAATATTGAAAAAGGAAATATGAAGCACTTTAATATGTAATTTTCCCTTTTAAAAAAATAATCTACATACATTTAGGGTTTGTAAAATCTATATTCTTTTTTATTAATGGTTCCATATTTATAATGGTTCCATAAATTGAAAGACTAGATGTAAAAAAAAAAGTTGTAAACTACTGTTTTATTTTTTAATTTTCATGTTATTAGGAAAAAAATTTCAATAAAAGAAATTTCATATGTTTTTCTTGCCTTTTGTTTAATAAATCTTTCTTGATAAACATAAAAAAAACATATGATAATGAATAACACTTTTTTGCGTTACCCTTTCAACACAGAATGGCATTGAGATTTTTGGGGGTTTTCATCTCTGTGTTGACATATGCTATTTAAAAGAAATATTCATTATTTGTATTTCAGATAATTAAAAAAACATTAATGAAAACAGATAACACAATGATAATACTTCAGCTGATGATCTGCAGTTCTCAAGAGTATTTTTCACACAAATGTAACCTGACTGTACTAGCTAGATCTTTTGGAATTCAAAAGCACTGTTTGTTATTCATTTATTATGGCCGGGAATGTCAAAGGGACAAAGAGTCTGAAATCAAAGCCAGTAAGAACTGGATAGTTGTTTTCTTTTTACATAACCTTTAAGACTTTTTGCTAATTTCATGCCCTCTCTCACTGTATTCCTGTTTTGTTTTTTTTTTTCCCAGAAGTTAACATTTCGGGGGTGGAGGTTTGTTATGTTGGGGTTTTGTTTTGGATTGGTTTAAATTTTGTCATTTGGTCTAATTTGGGTTTTGTTATGCTTTTATTTTCATACAACTAATGTGAGATTAAATTTTACAGCTACTGTGCAGTGATACCGAATTATATAAGATTCCCTATCTATGCTTTTTTAATCAATAACATAGGAAAAAATATAGAAAATTAGTAAAATAGTAAAGATGCATCTCAGAAAAGCTTTGATAGCAGTGTCTGAGCCAGTTTCCTACAAGGTTTCATGTGATAACATCAAGTCTTTCATAATTGATCCAGTTAACTCACAGTAGTTTCTCTTTGTAACCTCTATCTAGTAATTTGGAAGTCACATCATCTCTATTTTCTAGTCATCAAGTGCTGTGTTAATAAATTGATTTGTCTCTTTCAAAATATATTAATCATCTCAGACAACAGAGGCAATGACAGTTCTCTGAAAAGAGACGTCAACAAAAGCACAGATTAATTTGTGCTATTTCACTAGAAATGTATTTGCTGGAGCAAACGCCCTGACACCACTAGGAATGCTATCATTTACAGCAACATGAGGGCTGTACCTATCTTCCCCATTACTCAAAATCCCCATACCCTTACATAACTTTTAAGTGCCTAAACTTACTGAAATTAACATTTTCCTCTGCTTTTTTTCTCAACAGTGGCTGTGGACCACATCTATTTATCAACTGGTGTAGACTGCCCATTTCAAGAGGGCAGTCTAATAGCATGGCTATTCCAAGTATTTAGACCTTTCTTTCATGGTTCAAAGCACCCCTCCCTGAGAATGTAACACTTTGGATTAAACTCTGAAAAGATCATAAATACTGTGCAAACATGCTGCAGAAATTGAGGCATCAGTTTGATATATGACTACCAGAATGTTACCTTCTTGCATCTCGTGCAGTAAGAAGAAGAAAAATGAAAGAGGAAAAAAGGGAAAAGAGGAAAAGGTGTGTGTTGGGTAATACAAATATATTGACCTTGTTTCATGGGAAACATAGAGAGAATTGGGCTGTTATCCTCTTATATCATGCTGTTATGAGGAAAGTCTCTGCAAGGGAAAAAAAGTTTAAATTGACTGCTGTAAGAAATAAAAAGTTTCAACAGGATTTCTGTAGCAAATGATACCTTCTGATCAATCTCCATTTTTCAATGTTTGATCTGTGAAGAGCGAAAAATCATCTGTGAAGGCAAAAAATACTAATTTCTTTCTAGTTTCCATTTTAATTTGATCCAGAGAATATTTTGTGAACTATGACTAGTAGGTTTTGAATATGGAACAAGGGTACTGCTTTCAAATCTCAAAACAAAGACAAAACTGAGTTTGCTATAGGTAGTAATACTGGGAATTCCCATTATAGGGCCAGATCAGCAGACAGGGCTTTTTCTGTTGCTTTTGTCTTTTTTAACTGTCAAGAAAAATTCTAATTATTGTATGGTCACTTAGAAGAAAGCTCCTTCCTATCTTTTATCAGTCACTTTTTAATTTCTTGAGAAAAAATTTGTATCACCACCCTTACAAATTTATTAAAAAATATATATTTTCTTCCTATAAAGACAGAGCAGTGGATCAAAACGTGTTCATGCTATTTACAGACAGGGAGTCAGATCAAATTTAATGATTTTTGAATTATCACTCTCTCACAGTGAGAAATATGATTATAGAAAACTTTACTTTTAGCAATTTCTGCTGCTGGAAAAAAAATTTGTTCATTCCAAATAACTAATCATAAAGACAACAGAGAACATAAACAAAACAGGAATTAGTTATTTCTGACTTCAAACTCTCCTGAATTTGTTTCAGTCTTACATGGTTTTGTGTTTGTTCTAAGTTGGATTGAAAGCAGAGGAAACAAGTGAGCAGGCAATATAAAGGATTAAATAAGGAAGTAAAAAACAATATAGTAAAAAAAAAAATAAAATCACAATTTACCCCAACCTGGATTATCTTTATTTGTTTTTGTCCACAAACAACACAAAGCTTTCTCTTTCCGCTAGCTATCTGTAATACTAGCTTTAGCTTTATTGACTTCACTTGCAGGAAATGAAGTTGGTTGCAAAATTTACTCTTTCTGTTTTTTTTTTTTTCTGGAACACAAACAAGCATAAACCCCAACTTGAATTGTACTCGGGGCAAAGGGTGGTTATAAACCTTTGGCAGAAGGGCCTGTCCAAGCAGCCATCCTTTACTCATCCATGAACCACACACTTGGTTCAGCACAAGTGTTTGTGTAGCAGCGTTATCTTCAACCACTATAATTTCTTCTGTTTAGTTCACCCTGACCATACCATCTACAAAAGTTTTAACAGGCCAACTAACAGTTTAGCAGGGAAATGAGAATACAGGGTATTGGAGGCATAAACTCAAACTACGATGACAGGTAATGATTATTAAATTGTGACCTAGTCAACAAACTTTGAAAATCCAAATGTTTTGCAAGCCTTATGCCAGCTTTTAACTGTTGCCTTTCATTGCTCATAATTTGATCCAAATTAGATATAGAGCTAAGAACTTGATCCAAATGGCATTTCACTCACATTAACTTGACTATATTGGGTATTAATCTAACTTCAAATTGATATTAGATACTATGGTTTTCATCATACAACTCTTTGGGCAGACTCCCCATGAATGACACCTAAATGATCTATGCTTCCATTTTTTTTAACTTTCTTTTAATTTACACTCCTTTTTCTCTATTTAACCTTCCTTAGAGTTTTCTGTTGCTGATCAGCTTGTATTCTGTGTTATTGTGACCGATGCTTCACATTACAGAGGAACCCTATGACTCACACTGTGAATTTTTTAAGTATCATAGTGATTCTCTTCAAAGTTTAATGCTCTGCTTTTATGAGCACTGCATTGACCAAATCTCTGGTGCAGAACTACCTATATTGCTACTTCGTAAATACCTCAAAATATCAAGAGAGTTTTGAAATTCTAACATTTGCTTTTATGAAAGCAAAAATTAGAAAAAGTAACTCTTTAAATAGAGAAGATTTATGCCTTTCAGATGATTATGATAAAAGGATGAATAAGCAAACTTTTCACCTTCCCACACCTCTTTGTTGTCCAAGTCCTTTCTTTAAGGTGTTCTCTAGTCATCAGTTTTTGGTAGCTTTATGGGTTACATCAAAGACCATGAAGACTCTTCTCGGTCTCTAGGGGAAACATCCTTCTTTCCATCCATTTGAGACTGATCAGTCTGTTCCCTTCTCCTTTCGGGAGTCTTCTGTTTTGCTTTTGTTATTGCTATATGTCCCATTACTTGCTGACCATTATTGGACTCAAGATATTTCTTCCAGTAGAGAAGGACATACTGTCCATTTCAGGACTTACTATCCATTTCAAAATGTACTGTCAGGAGAGGACCCCTCATTGCAGAGTGTTTTTCCTGACATTTGATGCAATTATGAAAACCATGTATATTTGGCAGAACATGAAGTTCCCACCATAGAAACTGCAGTAGAAAGTGAAGAAACAAATGAAGCAGATACCATGTGAAATGATATTGCAGATTGTGTCTCTTTTAGCCTTTGTGTTTTTGTCCCACATGTTACAACATGTATCTCCTTTATCTGTAGCAGTTAAGTTATTTGTGTGGTTATGAACTGGATCAGTAAACAAACTTTGGATAAATACAATCCTTTCCATATTATTTTTAGTGATTGACCTCATGGCAAAACCCTGTGACCTGCTATACTAGAATAATCAAGGGGACATTGGCCTCCTGAACTGATTTTACCTCTGGAAAGATGGAACATGCATAAGGCTGTTTCACAGCCTTATAAAGTTTTCTTTCAGAAAGATCCTACCTGCATTCTTGCCTGGGAAAACCAGGCACAATACGAAATAGCTATGGTACCTCCTCTGTGTTCAGCATGTACCTGTTCAGGGTCAGCTTCACAGAACCATGCTGTACAACACAAGAATTAATTGCTTTGTAATCTGGTAGCAGAATTAAGTCCTTCTGTTACTTTTTGGGATTAAAGAAGCATCATTGGAACTCTTCCCGCATCTTCTTTCTCTCATTCATTCTTAGGACATTCTAGCCACAGTGAGAGTATTTATTACACGTTACCCACAAATACTGTGTTCGTTTTAAACTCACCAAAGTAATGAAATTGCTTTAGAACAGATATGTAATAAACTCAGGTGTCATGCTTCTGGGACATATTTGACATATGTAGGATTTAGGAAACATAATGGTATTTATCTCACCTTATCTGAATGTAAAGCTAAATCAAGATTTCATTGGAAAATAAATTCTTTTGCTTCATTAGTAAAGCAACAATTATTTTAGGAGTAGGTATTCCTGCCTGTTATTTGGTTAATTTACAAGTAGTGCTTTTGTCTTTCAGGAAGAAATGATGCTGGCAATACATGCTGGCAGGTATGTATTTTCAGATCAGTAGTGTCACAGAACGGCCAGAGCTCTTAATTTTCAGTTTTCCTCCATATGTGGCAAATTAACAAACTACTTTATTCATTACTGATTAATTAGATTAACTGATTTAATTTCCTTTCTTAGAAAACAAACAGAATGTGTAGCCAGGTTAGAATATTGTAAAATGTCTATCTAAACAGCATATTTTCTTACCTCGGGGCATTATTCAAAGTCTTTTGATGAAAAGAATTCAATAATTTTTTTGTGATTCATCCTGCCCACTACATGAAAAGCTCCATCGAAACTTAGTTTCATGAGTGGTGATTTTTCTGCCTCCTCTCACCCCCAATAAACTGTTCCTGAACATCTCTGATTTGATCATTAAGAACTTTCCTTTCACTCCAGATTGAATTTTTTCATGACCAGTTTGCACTTCTGTGTAATATGATAGTTCGCCAGCTTAAATGCTGCTGGACTTTTCTGCAGGACCTGCTGGATTCAACAGTTAATAGTTAGGGACCTTGAATTGCAGAACCACAAACTGGACTGGACACCACAAATGCCATACTGGCTTCTTTTGTTGAGGCAATGTAGCTAGAATGCCAAAGCAAAGCATTGGCAAAATGCTGGACAAATGATAAAAAATGTCTCATAGCTGTTCAGCAAGGAGAATCTGACTAGACATATTTTTCTGTCTTTGCATGTGTTCCAATCTATTTTATATAAACAGATGCCTGCAGATTTGGGGCTTCAAACTGTATTTATGTAGCCTGGCAGGAATCCAGATTAGGAGTTTTAACTTTGATTTCTGGGCAACAGTTTTGATGTAGTCTTTCGAACCAGATCTAAGTACATAGTTTTCCCCAAATCCAGTCTAGAGCAGCTGAACTGGGTGGGATTTTTTTGTTTGTTTGTTTGTTTTCATTAATCTGTCAAGGTACACATTATGTAGTATTTCTCAGCCTTGTATAAGCTGCAATAGATGAAAGTTCTTTGCTAGCTAGCACATTTACTTTTTCTTATTAGCTACACTTATGCCTAAAAATATTTCTTTGACAGTAGTACACAACAATCAAGTAACTGCTCAGCCTTCCTTAGCTGGATTAAACAAGTCACATTCTTTAGTCTCCTGTCAAGTAGCAGCTGCTTAGTTCTCTGAACATCCTCCTAGGGCTTCCTGTGTTTGTTCGATTCTGAGGTCTTTTTTCATGCGTGTGAGTACCCAGAGTCATACACGCATTCTGTGAGAATGCTAACCTGGACTAAATTGCACAGAGGGATCAATTTCTTCCTGCCTCTGCTGGAAGCCTCTGTTTCGCTGTACTAAGACTTCATTTGTCTTTTTCACAGCTACATCAATTTAGCAGCAGAAAATTATTCTGTGGTCAATGAACAGATCAAAGTCCTTTCATCTTTTTTTTTTCTATGGATAAGCTACTAGGCAGATGTCATGGAGGTCACCTTATTAGACCTGAAATGTATGATTTTGCATGTTTATCAATTATATTACACCTTAAAATACTTGTCACAGTAGTTAGTTCTTCCCGTATATATTAATTCTTTTCTTATGGACAACATTTCCCAACTTCATCATAAATTCTCCGAGCCAAATCCTATTTTTTGTGGTTTAGGTAAAAATATTAAGAAACATCTGTCCTAAAAATTGTTCTTATGAAATGTGAAATGCCACTTAAGTGATAGCTGATCTTTCAAAATCCATTGTCATCTTCTCTTCATATTATTTTTACTTCCTTGCTTTGTAATTAATCTGTAATCCTATCTTAACTATTTTTTTTCCCTAAAGCATGAAAATATATGTTCCACTCTAGTCTTAATACAGGAAATACTGTAAATCTCATCTATCTTAAAAAAAAAGAAAAAGAAGGCATTCGTAATTTGTGTTAGCATATATTCTGATTGATAAACCAAAATTACAGTTATTACATTTTTGTTTTATTACATCTTTCTGTATTCTTAATACTTTATTCTAAGACTGTTGAAACTGCAGAAGAAAGAGGGCTTCACACTAAATCTCTTATTGTCCTTCTGTTCTCCTTTTCAGTATTCTTTTAAATAAGATGCTTTTTGCATTACACAGTATAACCACATATACTATTCTTCAACTGTAAAGTACCAAAACCTGTGATAATAAACATAATAAAAATGCTTTCTATTATGTATACATTTCTGTGTGATCATTCTTTCAGTATAGTCAGATGTCAACATACAAATTTTAAAAATAAACAGAATTAGAATGGGGTTTTTTTGTTTCACTTGGGTTATGATTATTTCCATTCCATTAGAGACAACATTTCTTTCCATTAGACAACTTATTTTTTCTCTTATATTCAATATCTTCTGATTTTTTGGAAGGGAAAAACTTGAATAAACTTCATGATTCTTTTGGATTTAACTACTGAAGCTACTACTTCCAGCTGATTGCATTTTCTGGTCCTACTGTTAATAAAGGTCCCTTTTTTAATATACATTTCACACATAATTTTTTGTTATTATTTTTCACTTTCTAGAAATGAAAGAAATTTATTAAATGTACAATTATGACATTTATTCTTATTGCTCTATTCTGTAAATTTCTTTACTCTCATTCCCAGATGCTTTGCATTAATTTTAAAAGGTAAGAAATATTTTTTAAGTAACTTCTTCTGGTATTCTAAAATGCTGGACACTCTTACAGGTATATCTTTCTAGAAAAACACACCTGGTTCTTGTTTCCTAAGCTTTTCTACCAGTGCTGTTTTGGGGGTTTTTTTTGTGAATTCTGAGAGCTTTCAATTCCAGACTAACATATTATATAATTACTTTTTTAAAGTTTTACATATATTTAAAGTAATTGCAACTGCTTAGACAGGATCAAATTCTCTGGGACACAAGAACTGGAAATATTTCACTAATATTTCATTTAACATTTGTCTTGTTTATTTCTGTTACACCATCCAGGTATGACTCTTGAAAAAAAGACCTTCTTTTAAATATATTTTTTTTTTTTTTCCTTTGGTGTTTCTATTTTAATTCTAGAAAAGGCTTTGTTTTGGAACACTGGTTTAGAATTAATTTTGGTCCTGCTGCTCTTGCCTTGTCAAAAGAGTTAGAAAAGGATTCTCATGCTTGGAGGACTCAGCATGTGGGTAAACTGAATGAGGGTAAAATTTAGGAGGACCAAAAATTTTATGGCTCATTATGCCCTGAATTTTTTTCTAATTTTGTTTTCTATTTTTGTTTTCTTTCATTTTATTATATTTTATAATTTTATTTCCTGTTTTTCTTAAAAAGCATTAGGTTTTCTTTCATTTCACAGATCATGTGGTAAATAAAAGTTAAAAATGTACATGACCAAAGCAAGTACATGGAGTTTTACAGTTTAATATAGACGGGTTTTCTGTATTATTTTTTTTATTGAGTCTTAGGTTCAGTGAGCAGCTACCATGTCATAGCTTGGAAACCATAGCTTTAAATAACAACACATGTGAGATGGCAAAGCCTTTTACAAAAGACTGGAGGCAGTACATCTTCAGCTTCAGAGGCAGCACAAAAAATTTCAGTGTTCCTTGTTGTAGTCCAGCATTTAATGCCTGCATTGGTCTGCACAACTTCATGGCTGCATTGGTCTGTAGAACGTACAAAATTATCTCTTATTGAATTTTTTTTTTTGTCAAAGCCATATGTCTCCTCAAATGCTCTGTTTTTCATATCTCCTTTATTCCTAAAAAATAATAATTTAAAAAAAAACCAAACCACCCCTAAACAACAATAAAACCAACAAAACCACTAAAAAAAGTATACTAAAAAAATCCCAAAATAAAACTCAAACACCTCACTATGTTTAAATAAATCAAAATGGGGACACAGATTTAGGTTTGTCCTCTGACTCAGTTCCAAGTCTATGGAATCAACCTCTTCCTCCCCCTCCTTTACACCTATTGCAATTTGTTTAAATAATTAATTAGACCAGAGATTCATAGAGGTGTTTCTAAGGACTGCTAGTGATGATAATCTGTAACCACGACTAAGTAATTGTTTGAACACAGCCGGTGCCTTCCTTGTTCTACCAATCTGTTGGCTATTCCAAGGTTCAATCAATATGTTTAGATCTCCAGCAGTTGGAAATTATCCTAAAGCATCTAAGTACAATTGAGCTGTGTAATGGGGGTCTAGATTTCTACAGATGACCCTAACCACTTGTCTGTATACTTTATCATATCACTGCATATTTAAATTTACACAGAGCCTTAGCTCACTAATTAAGTGAATTAAGCTTACACTGAAGATATGATGCAGAACAGCTGTACAGCATAAAAGAATTTGACAACTGATGCATACTGTATTAATCTTGTGGGATTCTGCTGCCTTCTGATTCAATAAAGTCCCCAGTGTTAGGGATCCAGGTGGAAAGTGATTATACAATGTCCCATTTATGGTATGAATATTCCCCAGTCTCCTTCACAGTCATTTTGGAAGGGAAGAGTATGCACAGGCAGATAGACAGTGCTTCTTTACTTATTTTTTCAGCTTCAATAGACATAGCTTTAGCAACTCATCCCATTTTACCATATGTTATGGCCTACATCTAGGTCATATCTCTGGAGAATCCAGCTCTGAATAAATTTCTAAATAAGTCTGATTGCAAATTTAAAACCTTTTGGTATTGTCTATAAAATAAAGTCAAAATTAACTGAAGACTCATGGGAAATCAGCTTAAGATGAATAAGTCAAATAGGCAGGGGTCTCAAGACCTGCAACAGCGTGAATGTCTTTATTTGGACCTTTGGTAGACGGTCCTCCAGTAATAAAATTAGATTTATTATGATGGGCCTCAAAATATCATCACAGGCTTTTAGAAAAGAAGAGAATTTATGTGTATCTATGCAATTTAAGCAACTGTGCTGGTGACTGAGAATTTGAAATGAGACCTCTAAATGCATCTTTAATTTATGCTGTCAATAAGCACACTAGACTTTTAAGAAAAGTAGTGGTACTCTTAGAACATCAGTAATAACAGCGAGAACTTCTCTGTTTCGGGCGGGGGGAGCGGTGTTTGGGTGTCCATCTGTTCTCCCTCTCCCTTGGTAAATAAAATATTGCATTTTACCAGTGTACAACCCACACTCTTTCATTGGAAAAAGAAAACTAATACACTTTGTATGTTTATCTAGAAGCAATGGTAGAACAATGCCTAGAATGTGAGATTTCATCTTTGATCTGTTCAAAACAATATCCTCCTGACACTAATGAATATCTCTGTACAATATTTACTGTGGATGCAAAATTGAAATATTTAAGCAGTCACTGTGATACCATCACAAGGACACCTCAGCATGGACATCTTTTCTGGTTTTTTTTTTTTTTTCCAGGTAGATATTTGAGGAAAGTAGCAAACTCAAATTGCCAAAGAGATAAGAACATGGTGGAAGTTTCTGTATTTGTCATTCAACAAACACTTTTTATTCGATTCAAAGAAACAGCACATTTCTTTGAAGGACAAAATGACACATATACCCAAATACATTTACAATTGCAAGAGTCTGTTGTGCCAAGGCTCAAGTGTTCCACAATTGTAACTGTGTCTAGATTGTCGTAGGAGGCTCAGAACACAGGAAAAGTAATAGCATACTCTATCTGGAGAAATTATTCTGTCTACTGAGATAAATTTTTATTGTGTATTATGCACAGTTGGCTAAATGCTTTCCTGTTTGCTATTCTTAACAGAAGAGGTGAGTTCATTGAGGTAGCATTAGTTTTTTACATTTTCTGAAGCATTGAAAATGATCTAGCACTGTCCAAGTATTAAAAAATCAATTTGGTTTACACCTGGCTTTCACAGAATCCTTTCTCTTTCATCTGAATTCCATCAAAAGTAACAGAATATGTGCTCATTTTTAATATATTCAAAGCAGAAATTAAATTAGATTATTTTTTACTCAGAATCATTTAATTTTATATTTTATCCATTTTATTTTACACTGCACTAAATTAGTTATCCTACCCAGAGCAATGATAGTTTCATTGAGAAGTAACGTAACTTCTTAAATAGCTCTCCAATGGTCACCTATAATTACCCAAATATCTCTTAATGTTTATTGGTATAGTTTATTAAAAATTGGGTATTTTATAATGTAGGTTTACTTTGACCCTGCAGAAAAATAGATAATGTACTAGATGTTCTCATGTGTATTCTTTCCAGTCTAGTCACACATTAGATATATAAACCATTCCTATTGAAAAGAACGTATCAGCACAAGGTTAATTTTGTGTTTAAGATTGTGCAGCATTAACTTGAAAATATTGTATGTGAAGTTAAGTGTTTTACTTCATAAGAATACTTAATTTAAATGCTTAAATGTCTGGAAAACTTGACTTTAAAGATATTCTGTAGCTCAGAAGGTACTCCATAATTCACAGTTTATTTGATTAATCTTTCATATTCTTCTCAGCATGTATTGATTGTTTTCAAATGGATTGATATTTCTTAATGTTTCTTTTGAAAGATTATTTTACAGAATTAATGACTTTTGATCGTTATTTGATTTTCCATTCTTGCTATCACGTGACACTGTTTCTAATCTATAATGAGATAAGCATTGTCTAGGGAAAGCACATTGAGAATTCACTGTTCATTAGTCATAAAGGGTGAAGCTTTAAACTGTTCGTTGTGACGATTCAGAACACTGAAATCCAGTCAAGTGAATATTTGCAAATGGCTCGGCTGGTGATAAGACCTTAAAACTGTGTGCACTTTTTAAAGAGCTTCCATCAACAGGCAGGACAGAGAGTGCCAGGTAGGTAACACAAGCTCCATCCTTAATAAATATCCTTGCCTCCCCTTTCCATTACTGACTTTTTGTGACTGACCCTGTAGATGGAAAAGGGACATTTTGAATAGGATTAATCTGACCAAATGTAGAGACTAAAATATAGGTTGACATGTCTGAACTAGTCGTCTAAACTTTCTTTATTGGAACAGGAAAAAACTTTAGAATGAAATTAATGTAATGTCATCTGAAGGTACTCGTCCATCAGATGAGTCACACCTTAAAAGAGCTGTTTCTCCAGTGACTTTAAAGGGCGTCAGAAGTTACTTTCTTGGATCTTCTACATTTAAGTGAGATAAGATCTGTATTGAAGACTGACAGCATGGGGAGGAAAAAATATTTCCATAATATCTAAAAATTCTAATATTGTAGTGAAACCATTACAATTATAGCATTTTGTAACAACAAATAGCACATTTCATACATCACATAGGAAAGGCTATCCTTCTAACCTTTAATCAGATAAAATATCTCACATTGTAAGAACTTGCTGAAAAGAAAAAAGAATTAAAATTCTATCCTCCTTTTACCTCAATATCTAAATATATATATATATATAGGTCATTAATATAATTTGAGTACTGAATGGATTACAGTAAGTTTCTGAGCAATATGCTGTGGCAAATTTTGGTAGCTGTTCTCTCAGACCAAAGAAATCTGAACAGTCCTAGCTTGAATGGCACTGTATAGTTCAAAGGGAGAGGGAACACAAGACTTTTTTGATATTAAAAGTAAAAAGCTATATTTTACTATTAACTGTAATTTGGTCAGTCTTTCAGCTTATTAAATGACACAGGCAAGACTTTGGTCAAGGACATATTTTGAAGTGTTTCTAATGATGTATTTAGTGAACTAGTATAGTGCTACCTATCAATGTGTTATTTCAGCTGTTAAAGTTCTGAAATATAAATGATTTTCTGTCATGAAGTGCTAGATACTACTTAAAGTCAACAAAAATGCCCAAGGACAGAGTGTGATGTGTTCCCATGTCATCTGTTTTTCTCATGCAGCAGAGTCTATTTGACTACCTTGTTGGATGGGAAACTCAAAAATTAAATAGAAGAAAATAGAAATCAAACTCTGGGGTTTTTTTTATTTTGAAGACAAGGTACTTTCAAAGTTATGTAGAACTTCAGGACTCTGACACACACAACACAGAGGTAAGAGTAAGCAAATACAACCATTTTTATAGCCTACCTTGAGGAAGCTGTTATCACCAGTCTCTTTTATATTAAAAAATTAGAAATAATTTTATCCTATAGTTGAGGGTAAAATTACCGCTCTCGATCACTAAAAATAGATTTTTAGAAACAAGCCAATATTTACTTACCTGAGAAAGATACAACACAATCAAATCTGGTGTGATTCTGACCTCATTTACATTTGCTAAAATAAGCTGAATTTGATGATGTTACACAGTGCAAATTTGGGGAGAAGCAATATGTCTACAACTATAGGAACTTGCTTTGTTTGCTCTCCAATATAAAATGAGCACAACATACTATTGTTTGATGAAATAGTGTAGGTGTGAGATTTTGGCAAACTGCAGACCAAATGAGTCCCATGACTATGTACTATGTCAAATTTAGAATTAGTTATTGCTGAGGTACCTCAGACTGTATGCGGTAGGTTGACCCTGACTGCATGCCAGGTGCCCACCAAATCACTCTATCATTCCCCTCCTTGTCTGGACAAGAGAGGGAAAACAGAATGTTAAGGTCATGGGTCTAGATAACAACAGGGAGATCACTCACCGGCTACTATCATGGATAAAACAGAATTGACTTGGGAAAAATTAATTCTTTACTAATCAAATCAGAGTACGTTAATGAGAAATAAAAGCAAATCTTAAAACACCTTCCCCCTATCTTTCCTTTCTCCCAGGCTTAACTTTACTACTGATTTTCCCTACCTCCTGCCCTCAGGTAAGCAGGGGAACAGGAAATGGGGGTTGCAGTCAATTCATCACACGTGTCAGAGGACGACTCCTCACACTTTTCCCCTGCTTCAGCATGGGGTCCCTTCCATGGACATAGTCCTCCACAAACTTCTCGAATGTGGTTCCTTCCCACAGGCTGCAGTTCTTCATGAACTGTTCCAATGTGGTCCTTTCCATGGAGTGCAGTTTTTCAGGAAAAGACTGTTCCATTGTGGGTTGCCCATGGAGTCACAAGTCCTGTGAGCAGAGCCCTCTCACAAGTCCTGCTGTAGCGTGAACTCCTCTCTCCATGGGGTTGGACGTCTTGCCAGGACCCTGCTCCAGCACAGGCTTTCTGCAAGTTCACAGCCTCCTTTGGGCATCCATCTGCTCCAACGTGGGGTCCTCCATGGACTGCAGGTGGATATTTGCTCCATCATTAACCTGCATGGGCTGCAGGGGGACAGCCTGCCTCGCCATGGTCTTCACCAGGGGCTGCAGGGGAATCTCTGCTCTGGTGCCTGGAGTAGCTCCTCCCTCTCCGTCTTTATTGATCTGGGTGTCTGCAGAGTTGTTACCCTCACATAATTGTACTCCTCTCTCTCTATTGTGCAGGTTTTATTCCGCCTTCTTAAATATGTTATCACAGAGGTGCTACCACCATCACTGATGTGCTCAGACTTAGCTAGTGATGGGTTTGTCTTGGAGCCGGCTGGCATTGGCTCTATCAGACATAGGGAAAGCTTCTAGCAGCTTCTCACAGAAGCCACCCCTGTAGCCTCCCTACTACAAAAACCTTGCCATGCAAACCCAATATATTTGTATTATTTGGCAACTGTTGTATATAGTATGCACACACATACACTAAAAAAACCCAAAAATAATATAGTCGTAATATTAATATATATATGGCTTTAAGTCAGTATATATCTATTTATATGACAAATAAACCAGCAGGTTTTTTCCGTAAGAGAAAAAATTGTGAGCTCATAATCAAGTATAGTATATCTGTATCCTAATCCATATATGTGTGGTGCATAATTTGCCTTCAGAACATTCTCTTTGCCTTTTTTTTTCCCTGATGCTCAAATTTCAGAAAATCAACATTTCTTTGCCCTTTAAAGGCCTTGAATGAATAAAAATTCTAGGAAAAGTCATCTAATGTATTTTAGATACTTTTTTTTAGGATTAGATGAATCACACTCTGGAGGCACCTTTTCCTCTCTCATAAATACAAAGGATCTGAAGGGTGACTTTCTTAGCCTTGAACATCTACTGGTTTGATTCTTACATGCATGCAGATAAATACCAAAATAATATAGGCAGTAATTCATTATTTTAGGTAGAATAAATTCCAATAAAGAATAGAGAAAAAATTGAAGCAAAACAATTAAATCTTGTTAGAATTGCAATAACAGAGCAGAAAATCAGGAATACAAGCCAGTGGAATAAGCTTCATGTGTGTTTTCTTCTTATGCCTCATCACTAGCTGGTGGTTCATACATTTAGGAATCAAGTAACAGCTTTAAATTGGGAGAGGGGAGATTTAGATTAAATACCAGAAGGAAATTCTATACTATAAGGGTGGTGAGGCACTGCAACAGGTTGCCCAGGGAAGCTGTGGATGCTCCATCCCTGGAAGTGTTTGAGGCCAGGCTGAATGGGGCTTTGAGCAACCTGCTCTAGTGGGAGGTGTCCCTGTCCTGGCAGGGGGGTTGGAACTAGATGATCTTTAAGGTCCCTTCCAACTCTAACCATTCTATGATTCTATTTTAATTAATGAATTCCCTACTTACTATATATATAGATATAGATATATAGATACAGATAGATACAGATGATATAGTTACAGATATTTTAGAAAGTCAGCATAATAGTGAAACTATTATAATATATTCTGGGAATGGAAAATGAACGTAGCAATCACTTTGGCTACAACTTTGACAATATTTACAAAAAATGCTTCCTTACTCATTTGCATTGCTGCCTAATTCTGTAGGCACTTAAAACTGTCTAGGGTGTTACCTTGTCAACCTGAGAGCTACCCAGAACTTAAGCCACTTATGATTTCTTAAAATCTTGATCTAAACAGCAACACCTCTACCCCTTGTCAAAGACCTGACTAATCTAAGCACATCATAATCCCTTGCAATGGACAATTTACTAGGCTTCTTACGTCCTTTCCTACCACAAAGCTTCAGCTGTATATTCCACACACAGCATGGGGAATGTGGCTGGTTTCATTAAACTGGATGAAAGTTCTGGACTTTTTGGACAACTGCTTTGGGGTTAGCATCTTCTCCTGGGAAGCAAGTGATAAAAAATCTTAGTCACAGAAAGGATTTGAAACTGCATTTCCTAAGACAATGATCTCCTCCAATAAGTTAACTAAGGTAGTCTGATCCCTTAGTCATAAGGCTATAGCTTTGGGAAGAAGATATTAATCTGTGAGTCCCTGATAACTTGAATGCATTTATTTTAATATGATGTTAAAGTTATTAAATACCGAGAAATCTGGGGATTGCAGACTAGCTGCAAGTTGCTGCCTGAATAGCTAGTTTTCTGAATCAAGTTTTTGCTTCCCTGTTTTTCCTCTTGTAGTCCTTTTTAAACAGTGTCATCTACAGGACTGGCAAAACCAGCCTGTTCTTTTATGTTTTATACCTGGAAATGACATGCTGTAACTACTGTTCTGGAAAGCAGATCATGGTTCATTTGAAGAACTCAAATTTCCTATTTCTTGACTGTTATGTAAAAATTGGATATTACCATTATCACCATCTGCTCAAAAAGACATTTACTATCCAAAGAGGTTTCAATGCTCTGCATAGTGAGTGGATGGAGAATTATTAATCTAAGCTCAAATGAGGGTAAAATTTGAGAGGTTGCTGTTCCTGGCATCCCATATCTGCTATTGTATTTCCTTGTGAGCACTTTTTATTCCCCCGCAGCTTTGGCAATATGAAAAACATTTAGTGTGTGAAGTCTCTGGTTTTCACTGACATCCAAGTTAGCTCCAAAACAGGCATTTTTAAAGTGCTTTGCTCCACTTCATCAGGAACTCTGCACAGAACATGCAAACTGTATTGAAAATACCAAATGAGAAATTATTAGAGGGGAACTGGGAATTTGTAGGGATAAGTATTACCAACAGCTAAATTCTCCTTTCATTTATGATTAGTATGCTAGGTTCGCACCATTAACATATTAGGTTCTCACAAAAATATGAATATCTGTCATAGACATGAAAGCCCTATATTGAAATCCCACAATCAAAGTTGCAATGGTATCATAGAATAATTTGGGTTGTAAGGGACCTTTAAAGGTCATCTAGTCTGACCCCCAACATTTTTTTAAAACTTATGAAATACAATATATACAGCAGTCTAAACACCTTAATAATTATGTGCTTACGCTTTGATGCAGTCTTCTCATATAGTCACATTTTTTTCCCACATAGCCTATTTCTCATTCAGTTAACACAACAGAAAGCTCTTCAGACATAGATCATTGATTAATGTTTGATTCCATTTTATTAATAATAACTTTTTAAGCATAGCTTTTTTCTATGGCCTATTATCCAGCCTCTGCTGTGAAGAAAGAAGTAAGAATTTCCTTATGCACTTTTTATGGCATTCATTGCTTGCTAGAGTGCTGAAGTTTTTAAAAGATGCCAATACATCAGTTTTTATAACATTACTTTTCCATTATCTCTCCAGGACGCAAACTGAGCTAGATGCTAGAATGACCACATTAAAGTTCTGTCCCTATTTATACAATTTATGCATGGGGTTTTGCACCTTACTTTTTTTAAATATAATATGTAAGTTAAAAGCACAAGCCTGATTAATTGATGTAATTCCATGCCTTTTAAGAATTTCTGCCAGAAAAAATTCAGGTTCTTAAGGCAGTCAGAAACCACACACAGACTGTAAAGACCCAGAAAAATCTGTAACTCTTTTGCCTAGCATCACATGGAGTTTCACAGAACGGTAAGTAACAGAATCTAGTTCACTAGGTCATTATTCAACTACCCAAATTTTTTTTTCTATTCTTTTCTTCAATTCTTTGACTTGTTTATTAGAAAAAAAAAAAAACACCAGACATCTTTTAGGGTAACCTTATTCTGACAGAGTTTGTTGAGATCAAACATGTTTAGAGAAATGTGTTGACTTCATTAGATCTTCTAACAAAACAAGCCAGTTTTGAAGCTCACTTTCCCATTTGTTTTTGGCCATCTCGCTTGTTGATCCCCTTTGTTTTTTAGTTTTAAGCCAGCTTGTTCCCACACTCTTCTCAGGAGCAGGATCACAAAATCTTCTGTCCTCCAGCTCCCAAGGATATTTCAGATGCCTGGTCTCAGGCACCCTGAACAAGGAGACTGGGGAGTTTCCAAAATTTATCTCTTATTTATCTTAATTTATCTTATTTTAAAAATAATTTCTACAAATTTTCCCCATACTTTTGCACAGAGGCAGATCCTTAGCTCACCACAATTTTAATCACACAGAAAATAAGTTTTATAAGAGTTAGTCTCAGACCAGCAAGTTTGATGCCTTAAGCATGAGATTTAGCCAGTGGGACCCTACTCTCATCCTGTTTCCAAAAGCTGGAATTCCATATTCCTGTAAGGGCCATGTGGCAGCCTCTGCTTTGCTCTGGGTTCCTGCATGCTGTCAGATTCACCAGCTTCTGGAAGAGGTGCTCAAGGGAAGCAGAGGAGGGGGTTCAGTGGAGCTCAGCCAGAAGAGTTGGTCTGCTAGGGCACCCCAGCTCAGCACACAAACCAGTGTGCAATCTGTGTGCTCTCCCTGGCCAGCAGCCATACAGACAGCTGAGAGGTCTCTGTGAGATAGAGAAAACTGCAGAAATTATGGGAGCAGTCATTAGTTGAGCTCCATAGCAAGACCATAAAAAATGTCTGCATGTATAAGCAAAAAGACAAGTATTGCACTGTGTAAAGACTTGATCACACTTCCAGACAGGCAAAAAAACTGTTTTCTTGGTGCTACTGTGTCACCTGTGGGTATTCATATAACACGAGCTTAAAATTGATTAAAAAGTCACTGATACCTGTGATAAATAAACATGAAAGTAAGAATATGTATTTACAGTATAGGAGTCCTTTTGCTTTTCAGTTTGATTTTGGTTTGGGGTTTCTTTTGTTTCATTTTTGCTTTATTACTTTCTTTCCTCATGTTACATTTTCAAAACTTCCATTTTATTTATCTGTTTATTTATTAAATGGCTCAGTTTCTTTTAGTTTCCTTGAAGTCTGAGTTACTTTCAGACCAGCTTAGCCACAAAAGCAGCTTACTATACTGGAAAAGGACATACTAACTACAGGTATTTAAAATGCTGGCAAGCTCTTAGAGAAAGTGAAGGAAGTTAATTTTATCTTAATGCTAGCATCTGAAGAGCAGTCACAAAAGTGATTGATTGATATACAAAATACAACCTTATATGTTTCATGGGTTATTGCATTTATTTACTGTATTATTTCCAGCCTTCTTGAATTTTCCATGTAAAAGTATCGTTTTGTAGATCTTGATACTGAGATACAGAGAATATAGATAGTGGCATTTATGCTTATATTTGAGACCAGCACATAGGTAATCTCAAGGACCACATCATCACCCTCTGGGTATTCTTCACAGACAAAGAAGAAGTTGCAATGACAATTTACCTATGTAAAACAACAAAATTCAGAAGCCAGGCTTAGTTCAAAAGAAGAATTCTCCACACTGGTTGTACTCCCATAGCACAGGTAGAGCTGTGTGACATTGTTTTTGCTATCCTAGTCATATCTTTTTGTTGCTAAATCAACTTTACGATTGGTAATTCTAGTCCTTCAAGAAACAGGATTTACAGAAGACTAGTGGTCTGACTTAGAGCTCATATAACACAAGTACTTAAATAGTACACTAATAATTTTTGTTCCTTTACTGAACTGGGGGTATTTGATTAAACTGTGTATTTAGGATTGTGTCCATGCAACAAAATATTCTAATTCAAGTCACACCTGCTCAAATCAAAATAATACGAAATAATTATTTTTACTTTCTCTCCCTTTCCTTCTTTCTCTCTCAATACATGTATTTATATATGCACACACATATATATGAGGCTGAAGTTATTAAAGTTTTTTAAATTTAGCATTTTCTTATAATACTTTTTAGAAGACTGTGTTCTTCTCAAGAACGTTTTGTAATATAAAAGAAAGTTCTTGTTTATTTTATATTTCTAAATAAATATTAATGTGTTATTCAGGCAGTATAAACGTGTTTTAGAATGACTTGGGTAAATGCTCTATACTGTAGAAAAACACAACTAATAAAGATTTCTAGTTACATCACTGGAAAAACCACAGCACAATCACTCTTCAAGACGTATCAGAATACACATAAGTTAGAAAATATGACTCTCTAAAAGTATGTCCCAGTAAGCACTGGGGAAAATTCAGTGTTCAGTGATCCTCTGGATATCTAACTATAGTCCCTGGCCATAGCACTTTCTAGTAGCAGGAAAATGGTGCAGAGAGAACACATACTGATACGTTAATGTTTCGTTATATTTCTTACGTATTTTAACGTGAGATATATAACATGTAAAATTGCAATCAGTAGAATTGTGTCTTTTAGCAAGAATGAGATGTGTTAGGACATTCTTTCTCACTTTGTTTTGTGTTTAAGCAATTGATTCACAAAAAGACCCAACCATTTAATTTAACTAGACAGAAGAAATGACTGGTGTAATGAGAAAAAAAAAATGTGGATTGAACTGGTGTCTAATATGAATGGCATTTCTATATCTTTCAGAGCTCTGTACACAACCAGCTGCAAAGAAGGCAGACAAAATCTTGGGAGAACTGGATAAAAACACTAGTTGATGACCTGTCACAAAAACATTTCCTTTCCTCAGTAAGATGTTCTTTGGAAGCTGTTATAAGGAGATTAAGATGATGGATGATGACACAGTCTAAACAGTATGCAGTAATTCACTGGTCGTATGTGTAAGGCTGAAAGTCATCTGGAACTTTTTCAATCTTTGTCTCTGCAGTTTTGAAAAATTTTGTTGAGGCCCAGCACAAAAATTTAACCTAAATTAAAATAGCCATTTCACAGTAATAATATCGATTGTTTTTTATCTTTCATATCACATCAGAAAAGTGCTGACAGAACATTCTAAAAACTTTTCAATATAAACAAATTGACAAAGAAAGAACACAACTGCTTGAGAATTATTTACTACACAGTGAAACTGCTGGTTCTTATTAAAGCCCTTCTCTTTCTGCATTCTTCATCTGTTTGTTCATCATGCAAATGAATTATAAAGTTTTGGTTATCTGGGTTGTCTATTTAATCTTGTATGTATTAGTAACATTGGAACACTCACATGGGTAAAATTAATCTATGGGCTAAATGACAATGGAAATATTTTTTTCTCATAGCTCATTTTTTAAAATGAGTTTAACTGTGGCAAACCATGGTTGTTTTTTTCCTGTGTAATAAGGTGTCTTCATTAATTACTTGGATGATGTGTATTCTCAGTGAGACTGCAAACCTGACTGAGTGAAATAATCACTCTGCTAGACCCTCAGAATGGCTTCACCAGGCTGGGTTGACAGAAAATTTGCAAAGTTGCACAAAGCCAAGGGAAAGTCTCACATCTTGGATGGAATAACCACATGAACAGTACAGAGTGGGCACCAAGGAAATAAAAAGCAATGACAGAGAACAGGAACTCATAGATAACAACATGGATGAGCTGAACCCTTACAACAAAGAAGACTACTAATGCTCCAGCTGTATTAGCAAAAATGTTGCCAGTAGCTCCAGGGAGGTCAGCCTTTTCCTTTATTCAACACTTGTTGGAAATGAGACCACATATGAGACCACATAAAACCTACATCTGGAGTATTGCACCCAGTTTTGGTTTCTCCCATAGAAGAAAGACATTGACAGATTGGAATAAGTCTGGTGAAAGACCAACAAGATGATTGAAGTCTCAAGGAAAGGCTGAGAGAACTACGTTTATTAGATCTCAAGAACACAAGGTGATCAATGGGAGGATAAAGAGAAGACCGTGGCAAAAAAGGAAAAGGACTTCACTGAGAGGTTCAAATTAACAATTTATTAGGACTTCACTCACAGGTCCAATACACCACTAGGTTCTGTGGGTACAATGGTGAATACACTATTGCAATTTAAAAACAATTCTCCAAATACACTATTACAACGTACAAGCGATCCCAAAAAGTAACAACACAAACCACAAGCACGCTAGATATTAATATCTTAAAAGAGTGCACTTATCATGATCTTAATAGCATGGCATATGTAATACGTATGTTTCTTAATCACTTACCCTCTCTCTCAGGTAAAGTTGCTCAGTCTCTGTGAAGTTACCCTGTAGAGCACCCTGGACAAGGGGAGGAAGAATCTCCTATAGGCCAGCTGTATTGTTGGGAGATTCCTCTGCATTTTTCTCCTCAAACCTTGTGGTTTATATTTCCTGATTCAATAGGGGTGAGGATTATGACTGAGTGGATTAGACTATCTGGAATATTTACTTCTGGTGGTGTGATGGCTCCTAAATTTCTGTTGCTAATTTTGTGATGTCTAGCACTCAAAGTTATGGGAATAGCAGTGGGATGGGACTCGGGGCATTGTGTTTGTTAAGGCTCCATTTGGTTTCAGTTCTTATTGTGATGCAATCTTTCAACAACCCTGGACTGAGCCTTTTTTTGCACACTCCCCCCAGGTTATCTCTGCATAAGCAAGGCAAGGCAGAAATGAAGCTGAGTCAAAAGACAACTCCCTGCATCTCAGCTATTGTGCTCTGAAACTGGTTTGACTGGGTGCTCCCATACAAAGCCAGAGCCAGACTTCCTGCTCCAATGTGCACAGAGATAGGAAGAAAGGGGATGCAAGCTGGAGAAAAGAAGTTCTGATTAGCTATAAAGGTAATTTTTTTTCCCCTGTAAGGATGGTCAAACAATAGAACAGTATTCACAAAGATATTGTGACATCTTCATCCTGGAAGATATTAAAAACTCAGCTCTACAGATCCCTGGCTACCTGGTCTAATTGGACTTGTTGTGAGTGGAGGGTCAAGCTAGAAGACATCTCTGAAATCTAAAATATTCAATGATTATTTTAAAGGAATTAATGCTTGTTTCTTAAAAAAAACCAAACAACTTAATGCTTACAAGTGGTGTGAGTTAATACCTTTCAAGTTCTGTGCATAAAAATCAGTGTCTTGGTACTTCCTTACAACCCCATTTGCAGCTGCAACCTGTACTTTTTCCTCTATCATTCCACTAAGGTTGCTATACAGTGTATACAGTCTGTTTCTTAGTCTTTTTATAGCCAGTAAGTCTTCCTTTGTACTCCAAAGAATCTTGTATTCTCATCCCAAAATTTTCTCAAACTGTATCTGTGTCTCCAAACCTACCGTGCTGCTAAGTAATAAAATATAAGCGGAAAAAACAAATATTACATGATAGAATATGAGATCTCTGGCTCCTATTCACTGTGAGTTGGCATATCTACTAGAATTATGATTTTAGTATACATCTTTCATTTGCACCTGAAATATTCTGAGGCATTACATTTTTTTTCTTCTCAGATTTTAATAGACAGAATTGGGAAATTACATTACATTGATTCTTTACAGCATGACATTACACTGTCCACTTTATTCATATACCTATAGACAATCAGGTCTTCAAAAGTCTGTAAACCAGGAATTTACACTGAAGAAACCTGATTAGCATCAGTAATTTTGATCTTGCCAGTATTGTAGCACCACCGATTAGTTCTCTCTAAACTGTTACTGTTGTCTCCTATTGTACTCACTTGTATATACAGACATTAATGTTAGACACCCCTGCTGGCATACAATGCACTTTTTTTATTCTTTGTAGGATCTGACTTGATAGATTTATAGCTCATTGGGTGACTGTTTTGAAACTGTGTGGTGTGAATATGAACTGTTGGCACTACACAGAGAGATGAATACGTTAGCATCAAGGACTCTGATCTCAGGTCCCAGTAGAATCAATGGGAATTTATCATCTGAAACCAAGTGAGCTCCTGACAGAACTAGGTCCTTACGGTCTCAGAATCTCAGCAAAAATACTTTTCATCTCATGAAAAAATGGCAGGATTTCTCCCTAAACAGAGGAAACCTGCAAAGTATGATTAACACTGCCTGGTCAGAGATCTTACGTAACAGCTATCCCATGTGTTGTTACATGAATGCTGTCACTAGGTAGCTTGTGCCCCATGGCAGAGGAACAGTAAATAAAAGCAGTATACTGATAACACTAATTAACCGCGGGTATGGTGCTGCTGAATGATGTAGAAGAAAAAAAAAGGTGAGGAAAAGTAGGTGGAAATAAAACAAGAAGGGAGAGAAAAAGAGTTGAGGAAACAAGCAGAAATGAAATGGAACAAATTATTTTCCAGGGACAAGGGTGCTTGATAAAATTGATCATCTTGGAGGGAAAAATAAACCATTGATTCAAGAGCGAAAGAACACAGCAGCAAAATCAGATTGAATATATGTATCCTCATAGAGATAAATGGAAGCAAGATGGAAAATTGGAGAAGAAAAAGCAAATTGTCATCTTCAAATTGCCAGTGCTACAGTGATATGAGAAAGCATAGAAATGGTATATTAATAATCTTTTTTTTTTTCCCGGTTGTACTAAAATAACTGCAAAGCCGGACATTACAACAGTGGAAGCAGATAACCAATGAGTCAGAAATGGCAGCACAAGCAGTTTCAGCTAGTTTCAGCCATATAAATGATAGTTCCTGACAGACATTTTTAAACTTTGTCTGCCTTTGCATGCCTAAGCCAAAAGTTGGATTCTGAAAGAAATATGCAAACATTTGCCTTT
This sequence comes from Nycticryphes semicollaris, assembly GCA_013400055.1. Taxonomy (NCBI): domain Eukaryota; kingdom Metazoa; phylum Chordata; class Aves; order Charadriiformes; family Rostratulidae; genus Nycticryphes; species Nycticryphes semicollaris. The sequence continues at coordinate 1,796,449 of VXBJ01003447.1, forward strand.
TGACACAGATACAAGAATTTTTGAGCTAGTATACTTATGAATGCAAGACTATAATATGCACCCAGCTTTTTGTAGAGAGTATCATAGAATCTGTGCTATAGTTATAATCTGCTTGTAAGATAACTCTATGCATGTAATTGGGAATGGGCTAGCAGTGAATCCAAAATACTGGGCCATAAACTTAGGGGTAGTTTGTAGCCAATTAGAAGATTGCAGTCATTAGCTGATCTTTTTTCAAACAGGAAGCGTCTCCTGTTCACAAACCCTGATCCCAACCGATTTAAACTGCTTTTACACTATCAATTCTATTTGGTTAATTTCTGACACACGGAGCAATTAATAAGAACCATCACCTGCAGCTCTATGGCTCTAGCTGTCATAGTGCCTTTAAGAAGAGTATTAGGGAATTAATATTGGTGATTAATATTGTTGGTTTGGTTTGGTTTGGTTTTTTCCCACAGAAGCCTGTTAGAGAGAAAGGCAGGAGGAAATGACAAAAAAGATGGGACTGTAGAGTGACACAGAGGGCTGCAGATAAATGACAGACCTGGAGCTCACTTTAGCCTCAGTGCAGTAGCTTGGCTCCATGAGGCTGGAGTGACAGGGTTAAAGCACAGAGCATAGAACAAGGGCACTGTAGGCAGCTTTAGCTTCCTTGGTTTGTGGAGATAGGATTTTAAGAGTGCTGGAAGTATCTGTTGTCAGCATGTCTCCTCTTCTGCCATTGTCCCAAACTCATGATGAATTCCTAAAGAACTTAACAGAATCTCTGTTGCCAGCAGAAGAGATCTAGATATGTACAAATTGACTATTTTATACCTGGACTTCTGCTTTCTGCTTTGCCACCTGGCCTTTTTCGAGGATGAATGGTGGATCCAAGAAGGGCAGTGATGCCCTTTCACTTGATTTGATTTTTAAAGTGAGGCACATGGTCCAGACAGGAAATACAGTTCGGACTGTAAGTTTGTCTTCAGTAAAAATGAATCAATCTTCCCAATTCCAAATTAAAAAAAAAAAAAAAAGAATCCAGGAAAATTGTTTTATTTTACCAATGAATCTATTAAAAAAAAACCTTATTAAAAATGAATTTACAGCTTATTAAACTGTTAGGGATCTTAGGCAGTAGATAAGACATGGGGATCTTTCTTCCCTCCCTTCTAAATAATGAAAGAGTTGTACTATCATTTAATTTAACTTAAATGTGCAATTGCCAGCAGCTGTTTTTATGGTTCAGTCCAAAGCTGGTTCTGTTGTTTTGTAATATTATTTCCAATTTGTACTGAAATTGCTTTATTTTATTTTATTTTATTTTA
>VXBJ01003447.1:1802105-1828421 GCA_013400055.1 Nycticryphes semicollaris
AGAAAGAAAGAAAGAAAGAAAGAAAGAAAGAAAGAAAGAAAGAAAGAAAGAAAGAAAGAAAGAAAGAAAGAAACTTGCACTACACCTACAAAGACACATGACTTCCAGTCCTGAACATGCTCAGTCTTCAAGAACACGAAAGGCTTATGTTAAGTAAGCGAATAATGTCTTATGGCAAAATAAGAAATAGCTTAAACTGCAGCAAGACAATTAGAGTCTTACTAATAATAGAGTTGCTGACCATTAAGCAGATTGCCTGGCAAAGTTATAGACCGTCATTGAAACTCCGTAGGAACAAGTTAAGTTAATATGGGGGGGAAAACACCAAACCAAAACCAAACCAAAAAATAAATGGAAAGAGAGAGGGAAAGTAAAGACAGGAAGACTGTATTCATTTGTGAAAATAAAGATCTGAATCTTGTCTCAATTTCAAAGACCATTATTTGTATCTATTGACATTCCCCCCCCAAAAATATCACTCCCTGTACATAGGATTAAACTAAAGTTTTCATAATTTCTAAAATAAAATCCTAGGCATGCTTATAGAAAATCATTCTTTGCCTATTCTTTTTCTGTGTTCATATGAATCTTTAAATGCACTTGTTGAAATGGTGTGTTATGTGTTTGCCTTCTCTTTAGGCCCAGATCTGGTTGTTTGGGCATTCCCATGATGGACAGAGCTTCCACCTTCCACCTTGTGGCAGAGGACGATGTTGAATTTGGACTGTTGGCCTGAAGTTTGGATTTTTGTTTTAGATTGCTTTGTGATATTGAGTTGTATAAGTCCCAGTTCTGTTATCTTTACTCTTCCATTAATTCATTTAGTACTACTGCTATTTGAAATAAATAACACAAAAACATTTTGAACACTAAAACTGCTATTCAAAATACTAATATTTTAATGACATTTGCAGACTTTGCATTGAACTTGCCAGATTTGCAACTCTTATTAACACTAGCTGAAGTTATAGATTTATAAACCAAAATGGTTTGACATTGTTGTCAATAGCTTTTCTTTACAGCAGCTTGCAATTAAAATGTAGTTTTTGTAAAGGAAAATTTCAGTTCTAATTTCCATGAAATGTTGATTTCCAAGAATATCCTCAAGCTCAGCTTTGAAAAGAAGAAATGTTGCCTATTTTCTCTACTATGAAGAATTAACGCGTGGGAAGTACTGAGGTAAACCCTTATTGATGTCAGAGTTAACATCTTGAAGTGAAAAGAGTATAAAAAGGACAAAATATGCCTTCTCTTTTTTGTAACTCAAGAAGTGAGAGCACACAGCATTAAAAAAGTAAAAGGAATAAAAATTTTAGGCTGTGGTGCTGATGACTTATTCTAAACCCCTTTTCAAATTCTCACTTTATTTTCTAGGGTGGATGCCTCACCTGTCCCAACTTGAGTGATACTGTAAAAAAAATGTGGAACTTGTAAACACTCCTACTGTTTCATGTGCATCTTACACATATAAATGTATTTCTATTGGATCTTTGGATATGCAAAATAAACTATTTCCAGGGAAGGTGAAGACTGCACAATGACAGTGAACCCCTGAGCTACACGGAAGACAGCTGGTACTCCATGCAACAGGCATCCCCACCGAGACTGACGGACTGGTACCTACCATGATTTCAGTGCACTAAGCCCTCCTGGTACTGTTGGGATGTGTCTTACAGGAACTTCCTTGACTTGGATGCAGACTGAAAGGCACAGTATTTACTAGGCCAATGAGAGCAGAGGAGGGTAGCTCTACAACAGTCGAAGAGACTCCAGCATTGCAGAGGAATTTCCATTAGTCGGATGACAATCAACTACAATCCCTGAGGAGCTGGCTACCACCTTTTCTGCACAGTGCTCTTTTGCTGCTCCAAAAAGCTTAATTGTGACACTACTTACATCACCGGGTGTAAAGATAGCTATTTAGGGCCACTTTTCCTGTCCGCATGTGTTCATTTAAAAACTGAGATCTTCTATGGTGTGTTTCCTTGAATATGAATTAGTTTGTAAACAAAGAACTAAAAATTATATGTTTGGCATGGAGAGACAGCTGAGTCATTGAGTAATCCCTGCCCCTTGAATGTAAGTGGCAGAGGTTTTCATATTTTATATAATAGCACGTATTTTAGCTTAATAAGATCTGGGACTTTTATAGTTAAGTGGTTCCACTAAGCTATCGGTCCAGTCAGTGCCTGCACTTTAAAATTTTCTACACAAGATTTCAATTCTTGCCTACTATGAACAGAAACTTAATATGTTGTCTGCAGGAGTGTTATTTTCTCCTTTTCTTTCTTTTAATTGTAGTTGTTTATTTTAATAAACAGTGTTTGAATTAATTTGAGTACATCTCTGTCTTATGAAAATAGTGATTTTTATTACTCTATGCCTTTTATACCATTTACAGAGGAGACACATTCAAATGTTGGTATTAAATCTTTGGAGGTTTTAAATCTTTGGAGGTTCTATTCAGAAGTAGAAGTTACCACAGAAGAAGATTATTTCTAGTTTAGATTAGAATAGCTAAACCTACCTACCATTCAAAAGAGGAAAACTTTCACAAAACATGATTGTTTTTTTCCTTCAGCACTACAACTTTGAAAAGATGCAATATGTATAAAGCAATAATGCTCCATAGAAATTTACATAATTTATCTGCTGTGTAACATTATACTTATTTGGTAAATTGCATGTGTCCTTTGAAATGAAAAGAAAATTCTGTCTTGTTAGAATACCTTACCTAAAACTTTAAAAGGCTAAGGAAATTTTAACATCCTCTAATAAGTTCTTTGAAAATAAGTGAATACTGTTTTGGGTATACATTTCCGCTAAAAAAAATTATTTACAGGCAAAATAGCAATCTCAGCACTTCCTCTTGTCATCATTAATACTATTGATAGTAGCCACATAAGACAAAGTACCTCAAACCAGCTAACTATAGTCAGAGAACAGGAGTCTTTAGGGTAATACGTTATGGTATTAGTCAGCAAACATCTTTTTTGTGTCTCCAAATAGGGATGTGGAGTATAAACCAGTGATTTTACTGTGCTGAGAGCTGATAAACCCTTAGCATTGCAAATCTGGGGCAATGCAAGTTAAAGGGAGCGACTGAACTAAAGAGACTCCCAAGGAGAGCAGGAGGCTTTTCAAAGGTCTGGAAAATCAGACATCAAAAGGAAGATGAAAGGTATGTTTAGACTAAAGAAAGGAAAAGACAGTAGTGATGTTCATATATGTAAAACATAGCTTTTAAGAAGTTTACCCCCTTCTCAAAAATCACTGCAGATCAGAAAAGTGACTTTCAGTAATGGAAAGGAAGGTCTTTTATCCAGATTTATTTTTCATTTTATTATTCAGATAATAAAATCATGAAGGAATTAATTCAGAATGTCCAAGTCAATGCAAAATTTTTACAAAGACTGAAACAGAGGGCTATTCCTTGGACATTAGAGGGATATTCTTTAAAAAAATTATGTTTCAAAATTAACAACATATTAATTTGAAATTTACAACCAATATTTTCAGATTTAAGATCTTACCTTCCAATGTTCTGTCTGTCCCATAATTACTATATCATTACTCTATTTAATGATTAGACTACAACATTAGCAAAATGTTTTCTTTATGTGCACACTAATATATTTACATATCATATAATAGCAGTATTAAATACTAACAAGGTTAATAAATGCAATTTCATGGTGCAAGCTTGTGATAGTAAAGGGTTTTGAAATTTCATGCCAATCCAACTAAACACTATGAAATATTGCTGTGAATTGTTCTTTTTATTTTTTAATCTCCCTAAATATTTTACGCTGCTCAATGAGGATGAGACAAATTATATGTTCATTATAAGAATTATAATGGATGGTGGTTACATTTGTATTGTTGCCCATTTTCATTTTTCTCATTATCCTGACAATAGGATGATGTTGGTCTGCTTCATGTTCTCACGACAATTTGCCAGAGAAACGCTGTATCATAATGCTAATGTGTCATCATATCCACTCTTTGTCAGTTAATAGTAAACTTCAACTCTGATTTTTCTAGTGTTCAACAGTTTTGTTCAGTGGGTCTATCCTGCTTTACAGTGGCAGTAACTGATGTGGAAGAGGAAAGAATGGACTAGCTGTCAAAATATGGAAAAGGCTGAACTCTGCATCTTTAAGTCTCTTAAATATTTAAACATTTTTCAAATAACACTATAAGGCATTTCAATTCAGGTATATTCCTAAGCTATAAGGGTAAAGGATGTTACTCCATTTTAAAAGTAAACCATTCTCAGCTATGAGTTTAGAGTTTATCTAGGAAATTTATCTGTGATCATTGAGGTGCCATACATTTAATCTGAAAATTATTCCCTTTCAATATACAGTGAGCCAATTGGCGCATGTGCTCTTGATCAAAATTGATTCAACATCTGTCTTGCAGTGTATTTCCTCAATAATCAAGCAGATTTCCTTTAACTAAATTCTGTTTAGAAATATGGTCTCTTAGCAAAATATAATAGGTTTATTGAATACTAATATACTCATCTACACAGCTCACATCAATTGCCCAGCATTATTTTACATATCCATTTTAGCATACACATAACTGCAGCTGCTGAATAATCATCCCACTCAGCAAAAGATAAATATTCATTTGATTTTAAGTTAGCTGATTTAGATATTCTAACTTCCTTAAACGTGAAAAAGTGTTTAAGTGCTATGCCATGACAGTACCCAGAGCTTTTAACAAGAGTAATTTACTCAATGTGAGATAAAAATGAGAAGCATGATTCTAATCATTACTATAAATCTCCAAACTCCCAAGCTCATGACAGACAACTTTAACTTTCGATCCAGAACATATTTACCTGTAGCGGATCAAAACTTCATTCTCTCTTTGTGTGAGAATAGATAAATTGATGTATACAGAGTGGATTGTTATGGTTAAAAAATAAAACAAAAACAAAACAAAAAAAACCAAACTCAATTAAAAAAAAAAAAAACAGCCAAAAAATGAGGATAAAAATAAAGGTACAACTTTCCTTGGATTTGACAAAAATTATTGAAACTATTGAATTAGCACAAAGAAATAAAATTTTTTACTTTATCCATATTGTGTTTTAGGTAGAATTTCAGTATTTCTTATGCGTATACTAGAGGATGTTACTGTAAAAGGGAGGGATTACATAATAATGTTTTGTTGAATAATTGAATTTAAAACTAGATCAAGATTAATTCAGCCGAAAATACTGTTTTTGATGGAGACAACTCATTTGCTTAAATATTTCACACAACTTTTTTATTTTATTAATCTAGCAATATTTGAAGACAGGAAGGAGTTCAGGGGGAAAGAGGAAATATTAACACTATTACAGATGCAGGTCATAAACCTATTCTCCCTCTGTTTCTTGTTCTAACATAATTTACATTGGAATACCATTTGATAAGACTAAATTCAGCTCATTGAAGCCTTTCTGTCTGTTGAATCATGGAAACCAGACATAGCAGAATTTCACAGAGGTGTAAATAAGTCATGTTTCTGCAGTCATGACTGTCATCGGCCTAGAGTTCTTTGAAGCAGTACGGTGAAATAATTAATTTCCTTGGTTCAGTTAATTCAAAAGCTGATGAGCAGTCAGAGTTTTTGTGCTCATAGGATCCTCAGTACAGCAAGCTTCGTGGCTTTAGAACAGCCTAACCTGACTAAGGCTCAAAATCTTACAGAGAAATTGGGATTTTTTCCTAAAAGAAATTGGCCGAGTATTGACATAACGCATGAAATAAAATTGCCTGTCAGCCCAGCTCAAGTGACTATATTTTATAGTCATTTAGCAGATCCATCCATTTTCTTGAATAGGCATTTTAAATCAATTGCTTTCACAAATCTACGAAGAAATCATGCCTCTATCACATAGGTATTCTAAATGTAAAAAACACTAGACCTCATTAATTATCTTTCACTTGGTTCTTTCCTTCACTCCTCCCTGTTTATCATGATGTACTAAATAAGTTGGAGTAAAATACAAACCAAATCAAAATATGCAATTTTTTCTACATTTTATTTCTCCTAGGTATCTGTCTATATAGGCAAGCCCTCTTTGTGTGTTCTGAAAATTCATAAACACTGAGACATTCACACTACTTAGCATAAGTGTCATGCAGCTTACAGAAACTTATAAAGAACCTCAGAGTGATGAAGCTTTAATCATCTCTTGCTAAGATTCATTTTTGTAGACATCAGTAACTTTGTTCTAAAATCCTACTTTTCAAATTCATTTAAGAGCTTAGCCTACACTTTTCTGGAGTTTGGAATTCCATATAAGGTTGTATCGAGCAGTCTTCACAAATGTTTTTTTTCTGCAGGTGCTAAACTTTTATAGGTATTGGGGGTAAAAGGCCATACAAATGGCAGCAAGTAAATAATAATTTAGATTTAATATCTAACTGATCTAACAGGAAAGCTACATTTTTCTTCAAAGGTTAGGAAAAAAAATTAATCTGTACTGTAAGCAGCAGAAAAGGTTGTGGATTGGAGTTGGATGTAAACATGCTTTAGAACTGAACTGTGAGTAACATTTAGAAGTCCTTGTGTGCCATCAACATTTTACTATCTGTTGTCCTTTCAAGTCATGTCATGGGGCTTTCTGACCCATGTTTTGACAAAATGCTGATCACTTAATAACAACCATTTAGAAATAATTTTGGGAATATTTTATAAGTACAGTTGGAACACCATGTGAGAATTGGTGCTGTTCTAAGGTGACAACTAACATCTTTGCTAAACAACATCATGTAATGTTGCTAATAAAATGATGTTCCCCTAATTAAGTAATTGGATTGGATTTGGAACTAAGAGAACTGATGAGTTATTGCTATGTATGACAATAACATTAGAATCAAAAGAAAATGCAAACACTGTTTATTCATGACTTGGTTCACTAAAGCCTGAAAATAAGCAAAAACTATGAGACAGTTCAAACAATAGTAACTGAAAGCGACAGCACTAAATGCAAAATCTTCTCTCAAAATCCCCAGAATGGTTTAAAAAATAAATAGTAATATTTTAATATTTCACTATCAGATTCAACTAGAGTGCTGAGTTCTATCATTTAGATAACTCAGTGCAAATATGGTGATTTTATTTGTAACAATTTCTAGGCAAAGAGAAAATAGATGCATTATACAGTCCTACGCTAAGTGTCATTTTTCATCCTTTTATGGTGTTTAATTTCACATCACTCTGCATAATATGCCAAAGGAAAAAAAAAATATGCAAAGGCTGTTCTTAACAGTGGTTCTCTTCTCTGTGTTCTGTTGAAGGCAGAGAAACTTTGAAATCCAGGTTGCCAGAGGCAGGTTTGAACAAACCTGGTACTGAATGTTCGGTTAAACAAAAAATTGCTGTCATTCCACAATAACACAAGTGCTTTGTTCCCCACATATCAAACACTAAAGATATATTTACAAAGTGAACTTCCTTCACAAAACTGTCACAAGCATTTCTGTAACTACTATTTTTTTAAAAGAGATTTCAGAGTATTTTAATAACATGGTCAGAGCATTCTTACAACCCTGCTCCACTTTCTATCATATTTTATTCAATCTGTTAGGTGCTTTAGGCCAATTGTATAAAAAGGATTAAGAAAATCACTGCTAAGCAGTGAGAGATGATTGGTGTGGGGGGATGTTCTGCTTCCCTTCCAAAATAAGGAAACAAGTAAGTGTTAACTTTTGCTCCAACTGAATTATTCTTAAATGATTCATTCCAATTGGGTATTAAATATTCATGCTTCGAAATTGTGAACTGCCATATGATAGGGTATGTATCTGAGAAATACCGGAATGTTCTCTTTAAGGGTCTCTTTTATTGGGTAGTAACATGAACACTTTCTGGGAAAACTAAAGATTTTTTTTTTCCTTAGTAGACTTTACTTAATGTATTTTTCCACTAGAATTTTCATTTTGGGAGTTTCTCTATGAAGTTATCTGTGGTGCAATGATACTATATCTTGTCTCTTCATTATATTGACTCCAATTATCAATTACTATCTTTACCAGTGCATGCATTTGTGTTATTGTAAAATTGACCAGCAAACAGCTTACACAAGCCATGCTTGAAATACATTGGTAGCAACAGGTGACTTAAGTGTGTCTAGATTTTTTGTTTATAACCAGGTTTCTCCTTCTGAATTTACATGAAATCTCATGAAAGTTCATTATTTTACTTTTATGACTTAGATTCTATTTCGATTATAATAATACTAGAATTGTAAAATAATTTTCAGCCTCTGGAAAATATACTAGACTGCATCAAGGTAAAATGTTCAACTATTAGCCACTCAGGAAGAAAAAATCAACAAGTCAGAAAAAGATGCAATGATAAAATTTTCCTTAGCAACAGAAGCATCTCCCTTCACAGGAAGCAAAAGAGCTCATCACAAGACATTTCTTTTATGCATTACCAAAGAAAGGGAAACCAAACCAAGCCATAGCTCAAATCACAGCTTTGTCTCTTCATTATAGTCTTATGCACTATTAATTCTGATTTTATTTGGAGCTTTGCTTTCTGGTAGAGCCTAGCATCTCAGTTGCAGAGCAGGACTCTGTTTTGTTAGATAGGCCTTATAGCGTTACATTTACAAATAGATCCTATCCAGCAAGAAAAAAGATGCTGAGCAGCAAGGATATATTCCTGATAGGAAACAGAACTGAACCATTTAGTTGATGTTTTCAAATCTTAATTATATATTTTTAAAAAGTACAGTCTAATTTCTCACTGTTGTCATTTGCGAAGCTATTCATGTTATGTAAGTAATTAGTATTTTTCTCTGTTTTTCTAGGGTAAATAAAACTCATATAAATTAATATCAAAATGCTTTGGTTTGGATCAACATTTGTAGCTTTTCTAGTTGAAATGAAAAGCCTATTTGTTTAATTCTGTTTAACATTCTTGCATCCTATGCAAGCATTCCACTTACAAACATAAAAAGAAAGAAAAGTAAGTTAAAAAATTAAATGGAATGCTCACCTCTTTTTGAGTAGCTCTGGTGTTTAGGAATCTTATTACTGTTTTACAGCTGACCAAAATTTTTGCCAATTTGGAGTGAATTTGCAAATACTTTCAGAAGAACCAAGTACAAAATTTTTGTCACATTGTATGATGGAATAGATAAAATTAATAGACAAAATTTCTGATATCGGAGGGGTAACTTATTCCTCTATGAATTCCTTCCGTGATTGACCATGTCTACCTTGTTCCATTTAGCTTTTGAAACTATTCTGCTAGAAGCGAATGGATCCCTAAGTAAGAATAATTTTTGACCTTTAATGAGTTTCATCTCAATATTTTGTTTTTGTTTTGTTTTAAGGAAGGACTTGCTATCTCAAGGTGGTTTATTGATTTGTTGAGCAAAATCAATACCGATTTAACTCTACTGCCATGAACTTATGATTCAAGTGAACACAACTTAGTCAGTTTTGTGGCATTTTTATTGCTGTTGTTGCTAATGTCTTTAGCAACTATCAAACAAACTATATACTGCTGTCAGGCTCAGCATAAGGAGAACACCAAAAAAATTGGCAGGCAAAAACCGTTGACTTAAGAAAATGTCTTATCAGGTACTGTACTTCCTCTTTCAACTGTTTTTGTGCTTTGAATAGAAGGAGAGGCATTTTGGTTTAGTTTTTAAACCTATTACATCAAACCATCACATGCAAATTCTTTTTTTGTAATCATGAAGGACTAAGCACATGCTTAGTCTTATTTTCAATACTAGATAATGGTGGGTAATAAGAGTTATGACAAGCCAATAAAGGAAAGTTTCAATATCTTAAGTTAAATATTTTCTTCATAGTTAGCTTAAGTGCTTCTGATCAGGCACTTGGTTTCATTCCTTGATATAACTTCAAGTATTTTATCTGTCCCTGTAGAGATCAACACAAATTTGGCAATGCTTGTTGTATTAGCTCCATGTCTCAATATCTTAAGCCATACATTAAGGAAAAAATGTATGGCTTAATGCAAAATCTGCCCTCATTCCACTTCCAACCTTGTTTCTCTAGGTTCAATCAGTAAGAAAATCATAATGATAAGGCAGAAAAAAATAAGTTCTTTGCTATATTTCAAGTTAAGACTTTGGAGGTAAGATCTAATGATAATTTAGGAAGCAGGAAGTTACTAATAGAATGGTACAATTAAATGTAATGCAAAAATTCTGTGGGATCATTCCTCCCTTACATTAAGGATGATATATATTTTACATGAACAAAAATTTCTGCAATATCTACCAATAGTTTAATTAGGGGCAGTGAGAAGATGTTATGAGATCTTATCTGTACACAGTAATTGAAGGAGAACTGATTTTTATCTAGATACACTGTCTAAAATACTATCTTAGCTGAGACCCACAATCACACTGGATAATGTCCATATAACAAAAAGTCAACTTGCATCACACTCATTCTTTTCATCAATTTACTCCAAAGAGATAATTTAACAAGATTTTTAACTTTTCTAGGGGCAGAGTCCAAATTTGGTCTAATCATGCTCTCAGATCTGCTTTGCAAAGTAGAAAATGTTAGCCTAGCAGTTTTTATACAGATCTTATAACACTTAGACTAAGTGTTGAGCAGAGATAAGTAATGACCATTAACACTGTTTGGGGAACTCAAAGAAATTTTTAAGACAAAATTAATTGGGTGTTTTCCAATCATTTTTATATTCCTAAGAGAACTTTTTTTCAAAATATCACCACTCAGTTCTGGCCCTACAAGCAGTAGTAATCTCAAGAAATTAGACTAACATCAGTGATTGATTAATAACATATTTTCACTATATCATCTTCCTGATTTTAAAAATTTTGTTTTATTCTACTCATCAACCATGAATAGCCATAGAAATTTAGGAAATTAAATAAAATAAGGTAAGTTAGAAAATGGTATCTTATAAATTACTTGAATTATTACAAATGCAGTCAAATTACCCTAATACTTTTTATTCATGGCGGATGGATAACTTCAAATAGAATCCATAAGAATACCAAGTGTAAGTATACGTGTCTGTGTAGTATTGGTATATTTCATGTCTATATAGTATTGTCATGAGTATAAATATTGCATCACAGGTATAAACAGAAGTTCAAATTTTTTGTGGTTTCAGCCAAAATTGCCAAAACCAGACTGATAGATGGCCCTTCCTCCCCCCACAAAGTTTTATGAGTTTAGAATGAACTAAACTACTTCAATGAAGTATTAACACTAAAATTAAAACAAAAACAAAAGGAAGAAAATAATGAAATAGATACAATATATACAAAACCTTATCAAACTCCCAGGATGAAGATCACATCACCAGCAGGCATCAGGAAAAGTCCCAGACTGGACTCACTGATCAACAGGAGCTGGATTCCAGATCTGGAGTCAGGAATGCTCAAATCATGATCAAAAGCAGAGGAACAGACAGGGTTCTCCTCAGATGTCAGCCATTGAAGAAAGAGTTGGTCCTTTGATCCCTCAGCTTTTATACTGAGAATGATGTGTGTGGGATGGAATACCCCAATTGGTCAATTTGCAGTCTCCTGTCCTGTCTTGCTCCTCCTGACAAATGTGACCCCTCTATGCTTTTCCACTTCCAACCTTTCAACGGGGCAAAAAAATAAATTACCTGACTTTGATTGTTATAGCAATAAGTATAAGCAAGGGCCTCTCTGCAAACTATTCCTTGGTATAATCAGGTCTTATCACTGCGAGAGTGAATAGTTTTTTGAACAATACACTGTTAATTTCAGACTTTAATTAATTAGAAGAGGCTCAGCTAAAAAAGTAAAATTACTGAACAGAAAATTGTCTTGTTATACCTCAAACCAGGACAAACTTTCATCTTGACAATTGCTTCAAAGACCATTAATAAACTTCCTGGGTGTGTGGTTGCCCTGTTGCACCCCTCCTGCAGTCAATGGGAGTGCTGAGGCTCCGGGTGCACTATGGGGAGGCAAATGTGTGCACGTCAGTGTGGGGACCCGTCCTTCGCAGGCAGGTCCCCAGGCCCCCCAGGGGAGACAGTGCTGCTGGTCTGTGCAGGAGCCTTGCAAGCACCTGCCTTGCCGTTCCTTCTTCCCTCTCAGTGTCTCTCCCCCATCAAAAATATTTATACCACTGTTATATTGTTTCTCTAGACAAACTCTTCTCTGTTTCAAAAGTCTCCTTGTAACTCCCTAGTTAAAGTTTAATCTAGTTGATGATCACCTTTGACTGTAGCATGACCAAGTTGAAGCAAAAGTGTCAGGCAGTTTTCAGTGTGCTCTTCCCCAAAACACTGACATACCTGTCCTAAAAGCTGAGCATCCTTACCCGAGTGCCCCCAAAGCAGCTTTCTCATTTACATCTTTTCACTGTAAAACACCACTTTTTTGGGCATCAAAATTATCTGGCTGGCCAGGTAGATTTTTTTTTTTTGCATTTGTAACATCAAGGCTCATTACCAAAGTCTTTTTTTGTTAATGATAGAGATTTACTCAGGAAATTCCTCAAGCCTCCTAGTATCAACACATCAATTTTAAGAGGCACAACTATTTGCGTAGCTATGAGGCACAACTCTATGTGATGTACAGACAGTTCCCCTACAGTGGTGTAAGAGAAACACCAAAAATCTTTTTCTCTATTGTTCCTTAAGTTTTGTCCTGGAGGAAAAAAGCAGATGAATAACAGATTAATCCACTTCAGCCAATATTTCATACTACTACTTATTTCCTGTCTCTAAACATAAGAAGATGAAGCAGCAGTTCACTAAATCTCCTCAATGAAAGGCCTACAGTTGTATCTGCTCTCTTTACAGTGTACAAATTCCTCCTTTTTAGTTTACAGGAAGAAACCCACACAACACAAAGGTCTAGTTTTATAAACATGGGATATAGTTTTATGGCTGGATTTGCTTTGCATCTCTAAAGACTCCAGCAGGTATTAAGTCAGAACCTTCAATCTCCATCCAAAATTAGATAGGAACAGTCATAACAGTCTGGAATAGGAATGAGATTTATTCTTGTTAGCCTGCAATTCTTTCTCTCTGCTTGAATCATGGGGTTTTTTAGTAATTTAGTTGTTCTGATATTACTTTACAGCTTTCTCAAAACTGGAGAATATTGTAATGAAAAGAATTAGCTTTCCTTAATTACTTCTATGGGTAATATGAAATCTGTTTAATCAGATGGTTCATATCCCCATTGCCCTCTTGGAGAAAAATGCTAATTTATTACAAAGCCACCACTGAGTATAGACAATGAAATATGCAAAATTATTAAAAATTAATTATATACACATGAAAGCTCAAATAACTAGTTTTATTATCTATGTTGTTATTGAACTTCCTTAATTTCCAGATAGAAAGTTGAACTAATTTATATGTTTTGCAAGATATCTTGGAATGACACCACTGAATTAGTTGGACACTCAAGAATTACTGATGTTGTAATGATGGCCTTTCGTCACCAACTGCCTTGTTAAATGTTGTCTTAGATCAATCATGGTGTAGATGATTATGCTTAATTTGTAGACAGAAGTACTAAAGTACAAAAATGATCTCTTGTTGTATAATAACCAATCCTTTGGCAATAGAAGCACAAACAGCATATCTGCATATCTGGAATCATAGAATTATTCCCATTGGAAAAGATCTCCAGGATCATTAAGTCCAACCATTAATCTAATGTTGCCAAATCCACCACGAAACCATGTTCCTAGGCACCATATCTACATGTCTTTTAAGTACCTCCAGGGATGGTGACTCAACCACTTCCCTGGGCAGACTGTTTCAGCACTGATAACCCTTCTGGGGAAGAAATGTCTCCTAACACCCATCCCAAACCTCCCCTGGCACCACTTGAAGTTGTTTCCTCTGGTCTTATAGCTTTTTACTTGGGAAATGAGACTGACACACACCTTGCTACAACCTCATTTCAGGTAGTTGTAGAGAACTATAAGGTCTCCCCTGAACCTCCTTTTCTCTAAACTGAACAACCCCAGTTCCCTCAGTTGCTCCTCATAAGACTTGTGATCTAAATCCTTCATCAGCTTTGTTGCCCTTCGTTGGACACTTTCCAGCACCTCAGTAACATCTTTCTTGTAGTGAGGGACCCAAAACTGGACACAGAATTTAAGCTGTGGTCTCCCTGGTGCCAAGTACAGGGCAAGGATCACTACTGTAGTCCTGCTGGCCCCACTATTCCTGATACAAACCAAGATGCTCTTGGCCTTCTTGGCTACCTGGGCACACTGCCAGCTCATATTCAGCCTGCTGTTAACCGATATTCCCAGGTCCTTTTCTGGCAGGCAGCTTCCCAGCCACTCTTCCCCAAGCCTGTAACACTGCTATTGTAGGACCCAGCACTTGGTTTTATTGAATTTCATACAACTGGCCTCAGCGTCAGTGATCCAGCCTGTCCAGATCCCTCTGTAGATCCTTCTCATGCTCAAGCAGATCAACATTCCCATGCAAACAGGAAATAATAACCTAGGGACATAATTTCTCCTTTTTCCTATTTTACACACAGAATAGTTTTGAAAACTTTTTTTTTTTCTTTCTGTTAGTGACATTACTTATTTCAAGTTGTTTGGTCTAAAAATACAGTTTAAGACACGATGTTACTTAACGTCAGTTACTCTTTTAAGTTTAAATTTATAGTGTTTAATGTACAGGATGTACTGATTTAGACACATATTCTGTTTATTCACATGAAATTGCACTGTTCAGTTTGAATATATAACCATAAACTGTGCCTTTAGTTTCTGATTTGAAGAAAGAAAACTTTGTTACTAACATCTGAAGACACATAATACAATAATGACTGTGTAAATTCTGGGGTTTTTTAACTCTGGCCAAGTAAATGTCTTTGTTTTATTGAATAAAAAGCCTAATTTTTTGTTCAATAGAAGTTTCAGTTTAATGTAATTCCACCAGCAAATAACTGCAGTGAAGCCCTTCTACTAATTAGATACTCATGAACTTTGATTTTCTATTTATTTTTTTTTTTGTTACTTGTTTCTCCTGAAAAGAAGTGGACATCCTTGATCTGTTTTTCCCAGAATACCCTCACCCTACAGTAGCAAACTGTTCTGCCTGAGCAAACTGTGCCATAGCCACACTTTCCAAAGGTGCAAGTAACTGTGCATTAAACTGACAAAGAAAAGGAAATGTTAACATCCATGAATCACAGTTCATCTAAGAGCAAACATGATAAAATTGTCAACAGGAAATTAAGTGGCTCTGAGATGCTGTGTGAGATGGCACAGATGAAACACTACCAAAAATCAGAGAACTTCTGTGCATGTCCGCTCATCAGAATGGATGGGTGAATTGATAAAGCACATGTTGAATATAAGGCACACATGGATCTAATACACAGAAAAATGAGCCTTGCAGTCGAAGCTTGGAGCTCCCCTTGGTGCCATAAAAGAACTCTTATTCAGCTTTCCTGTGTTATCTCCAAGTGTACTGGCATAAAATCTTTTTTTTGGAAGATCACCTGCATTTTCAGATCTTGATTATGAAGGATAACATTTATTCAGTTGGTCTGTTCTGAATCTCTAGTGTGTCTCATGTATTTTAATTTTTTTGAGACATGCAGGTTACCAAAGCACATTTTCTTCAGTAGTTTCGCTTTTATAGTGGCAGCTGGGAACCACAGAAATGTTTTATTATTTGCTCAGTGTATAATGCAGGTGCTATAATATCAACAACATTTTCTAGTCACTTGAGAGACCTGTGTGAAAGGAAGATGAAAGGCACATTGACTGAGTAGGAAATGTAATGCAATAAACCAACCTCCAAGCAGAAAATGTAGACATTTGTCTTCAGTGATTTATGCTTTGAAAACGATGGCAGATCAAAAATGTAGGAGTTTATATAAGGCAAAATTATACCCAATATACATATATGACTCTTTTTACAGCAGTTTGTACTCTATCATAACCTGTTTGCTGATTAACTGAAAATATTTGGGATCAAAAAACGTATTTTATATTTTTGGTAATCTGAATTAAAACTAAATTTCTTTTTGACAAAAATGGTTAAAAATATTTTTTTCAAAATAAATAATTGAAAAATCTCACTTTGAAAATGCTTATGAGTGGAGACTTTTGTGCTTCTTCCCCACTTTTTGAACCAGATATTGACCAGCTCAATGTGCCTATACAGTTAGATTCCACAAAACTAGATCTTTGCTTTCTAAAGGACAAAATGCGTAATTGAGATTTTTTTTCAGTAGATTATAATAGTTGATATATGCCTGCATTGCTTTTAAAACACTTCTTTGGCCTAATGTACTGAAGTCCATTGCAAGATCTACATGGCAAGAAAAATTTTTTACAGAATTGTCATGGTTGGAAAGTATCCTTGAGATCACCAAGTCCAACCATACACAAAAACACAACCCACTCCCTACAATCTCGGCCACTTCAATGTCTAGAAGTGCCACATCTACACATTTCTTAAATACCTTCAGGAATGGTGACTCAACCGCCTCCTGGGCAGGCCGTTCCAGTACCTCTCCACTCTTTCAGTAAAGTCATTTTTCCTAATATCCAGTTTAAACCTTCCCCGCTGCAACTCCAGACCACTTCCTCTGGTCCTGTCATTATTCACTTGTGAGAAGAGGCCAGCACCCATTTCTCTACAACTTCCTCTCAGGTAGTCGTAAAGGGCAATGAGGTCTCCCCTCAGCCTCCTCCATATTAAACATGCCCAGTTCCCTCAGCCTCTCCTCACATGTCTTGTTCTGTAGAGCCCTCACCAGCTTTGTAGCTCTCCTCTGGACACACTTCAAAGTCCTTCTTGTAGTGAGGGGCCCATAACTAAACACAGTATTGAGGTGATGCCTCACCAGTGCCGAGTACAAGGTACAATGACTTCCTTACTCCTGCTGTCCATGCTATTCCT
This sequence comes from Nycticryphes semicollaris, assembly GCA_013400055.1. Lineage (NCBI taxonomy): Eukaryota > Metazoa > Chordata > Aves > Charadriiformes > Rostratulidae > Nycticryphes > Nycticryphes semicollaris. Next base: position 1,819,017 of record VXBJ01003447.1, read on the forward strand.
GATACAAACCAGGATTCTGTTAGCCTTTTTGGCCACCTGGGCACTCTGCTGGCTCATGCTAAACTGGCTGTCCACTAGAACCCCCAGGTCCCTGTGCTGGGCAGTTTTCCAGCCACTCTTCCCCAAGCCTGTAACATTGCCTGGGATTGTTGTGACTGAAACGGAGGACCCATCACTTGGTCTTCTTGAACCTCATACAATTGGCCTTGGCCTATCAATCCAACCTGTCCAGGTCCCTCTGTAGAGCCTTCCTACCCTGAATTCTCCCACTTAGTTTAGTGTCATCTGCAAATTTACTGAGGTTGCACTCAATCCCCTCATCCAGATAAAAATATCAAACAAAACTGGCCCCAAAACTGAGCCCCGAGGGACACTACTGGTGACTAGCCACTAACAAAATTTCACCCATTAATCACAACTCTCTGGGCACAGTCATCCAGCCAGTTTTTTACCCAGTGAAGAGTACACTTGTCTATGCCATGATTTGCCATTTGGGTTTTTGTCTTCCTAATTTTATTTCTGTATATCCTAACAAGATCTCTGTACTCTTCCTGAGTTGCCTATCCCCTCTTCCAAAGGTGGTAAACCCTCCTTTTTTTTCTAAGTCCCATCAAAAACTTGTTCATCCAGGCCAGCCATTTTCCCTGCCCTTTTATCTTGCAACACATGGGGACAGCCTACTCCCGGGCCTTTAAGATTTCTTTCTTGAAGAAAGTCCAGCTTTCCTGGATCCTTTTGCACTTCAGGACTATCTCCCAAGGGACTCTCTCAATCAGTGTTTTACCCAGGCTGAAGTCTGTCCTCGAGAAGCTGAAGGTAGAGGTTTTGCTAACCCACCTCCTTACATCACTAAGAATTGAAAACTTGACCCATTCATGATCACCAAGCCCAAAACGGCCTCTGACCACCACATCTCCCACTAGTTCTTCTTTATTTGTCTAGCAAGGTGCCTCCCCTTGTAGGCTCACCTACCAGTTGTGTCAGGAAGTTATCTTCCATACACTCAAGGAACGTCCTAGCTTGCCTGATCTCTGCTGTGTTATATTTCCAGCAGATGTCCAGTAGGTTGAAGTCCCCAACCAGAACAAGGGCTGATGATTGCGAGACCTCAGCCACCTGCTTACAGAATACTTCATCTGCCTCCTTGTCCTGGTTTGGCAGTCTATAGCAGACTGCCAGCAAAAAATCTCCCTTATTTGCCTTCCCCTACTTCCTTACCTATAAACACTCAATTTTATGATTACTTGAATCAAGCTCTATACAATCAAAACTCTCCTTAATGCCACACCTCCACCTCTCCTACCTTGCCTGTTCCTTCTGAAGAGCTTGTAGCTATAAGAGCTTAGAGCTATAAGAGCTTATACAAAAAAAAAAAGACAGTGTGCAGAGAATTAATGATAAAAATACAATTTAGGAATTTAATAGCATAAGCTTATTAAAATAGTCCAGTTCTGGGAAGGGAATAAAGTGTATCTATCAGGAATTAATTACATTTTATTTATTGTTATTACTGGGATCCACTCAATTGTTGCTGAATGTTCAATCATACAGTGGTTGAAAAAAAATATGATCAAGCAAAAACTTTCAGCTTTATGCTAGGGTGAAGAATTTTTCCTGTTTTGTTTGTTATCTGAAATGTATTGGTTTTTAAAATGTTCATTTAATCTGCAGGAAAACAGAAAAAATATGACAAAGCCAATCACTACCACAGAGTCAACTTGTACAGTTTTCAAACACTTCACAGATAACAAACTCTGAAAACTAAAACAGTTTATCATCTGGATTATTAAATCAATATATATGAATAGTGAGTGCACTCACATAGAACATTACAATATCCCATGTTTGTGACAGTATTCCATATTCATGGACTCCTGAACTTACAGGTTCTAAGAAATTTCACCTTTTTTGTCCTTAAAAGCAACATATAGGCAATGCAGCTTTTATGGTCAACATTAATCCAAAAGATACTCCATTGTTTTTAGCATCACTAGAGATACAATAATCAAAGTCTACAAAAGCTGGTGAAAAAGATTCTTGCTTCCCAGGAAAGCTTGAATCAAACTGCATGGAAGAGGCAATACGTGCAGGCAAGAGAGAAACTAAAGGTCTTGAAAGTTTATAAAATTCTTCAATTGCAGTTAATTTTTTTTCTCAATTTTATAACTCTCTGGCAAGAGCTAGCTTTCTAAATGTGCTCATAAGTGCCTATGCTATACTAATATTTATTGCTGAACTGTTCCCAGGACCACCAAGAAAATAGAGATGTAAAATTTGCCGTAATTGAGCTCTTAGCCATAGATAATTTACTGTAATAAACAATCAATCTCCAAGTAAAAAAAGGAATTGGTCATCAAAATTGAAACCTTGATTGATTTAATATCTTGAACATCCTTATAGTTAATGTTATTTGAGTTGTGATTCTTGATTTCTCCACTCAGATTGTGAGTTATTATCAGAATATTTTTTATATCCAGAAACTACTGTTCACAAGCTTGGCAAGCTATGCTCCTACCCTTAAATCTGATCAAAGGATTTTTCATACTTCTCAATGTTATAGCTTAGAGGTTACAAACCTAACATACTAATTTAAAACAAGGTTGCACTTTAACAAAAAAAAAAAAATATTACATATATAAACATCACTAAAAATGTTTCTGTAAGTTTTTCTGTTCAGGTAAACTTAGGTTTCTTTTCCAATCTTATATTTTAATTGCTCTATGATATGCTGCCTTTGGCTTAGCAGGATTTTTTCCTGTCTGTTTCCTAAAGATGTTTTAAAACTTCAGTGTCAGAGATGTCAAACCTTTATCAGAAGTGAGCATCACATATATCTTTTTCATTTTGACATCTTTCATTAAAGGAGTTAAAAGAGCTTTTGCACAAACAGTTCTGTCTTTGGAAGCTGAAAATAAATTTCCATCATCTTGAAACCTGAAAACGTAAAGGGTGCCCTTTGGACATCTCCTGGGAATAAGGACTGATGTTATCAGCAAAGGCTAACAGTGTATCACAATACAAATCAGTTTAAAGGAAGTAATAAGACTAATCAGACTGCTGTGCCATCTGTTTTAGAATAGTTTGCCATTATCTATTAAAAAAAAAAAAGTAAAGTACTGCTTTTCTTTCCTAATTATCATGTGAAAAGATAAATTCAAACCATTTTTCATGTTTATACATTGTCAGCAAAATGGATCTAAGAAGTGAGCAATTCAAAGTGTTCATTATTCCATTGCTGGGAAAACATATTGAAATAGGAAATTACAATGTGAGAGAGAAAGAAAAAGTTAAAAATTAATAAAATTCAAAAAGTTAAAGAGTTCAAAGCAAAAAGTATGTTCTTTAGGTTTCATCTGAGACTTTCATGACACTGTGAAGGTAAATGGAGAATAGATATCAGCATTCCCAACCTTTGCACTGCCAAAGGCTTTCTAGGTAATGATTCAGGAAAATTATATCACTGTAAACAAAGAGCCGTTAGTGTAGGTAACTACAGAGATGGAGAGGAATTCAGGTTGATGGTGGAGAAACGGGTAATGTTGGGAATAGCTAATGAAAGATATCTTAAGGTAAATAGGCTTTCAGAGCCGAGTTTTGTTCCTAAGCTAGCCGTAAAAATATAGAAAGAGATATTCTCAAAGTATTTTGTAGCAGTATCTTCTCTTTAAGAGAAATAGAAATACGTGCTATGATTTTGGTTTATATATCCTTTTCTATTCAAAAACCTTAAAAAAGTTAAGGCTGGGTGTACTAAATAGGCACTCAGTTAGGTGGCTAGGATCTCAGTACAACACATATAAAGAATTAGATACTTCTGGTAAGCACTCATTGACATAAGCAAAGAGGGTTTTATATTAAACAATACAAAATTTTGAAAAGATGAGTAAGATAAATTGTCATACCTTTAAGAAATGTGCTTACTCCACTTCAGCCTTTAGGAATGAGCAAGTATACTTATATACTTCCATCCATTCATCCAGACTGTCTGCTGACTAAGAACCGTTAGCTGAAATCTTTCACAAGCGAAAGAAGTCCTTTCACCCATCAGGAGAAAGTTCTTAGAATATGTGTCAACTGTCCAAGTCCACAACCTTCTGATAATAACAATTTTTACTTACAAAGTAACTTTTGATAGTATGTTTAGAAAGCATCTCAATAATTCTTAGTACTTCTCATGGTAGGAAATATTTAACTAGAGATTTCTGTGAGTGAGTCCACTTATCATAATTTTAAATATTTTAATCTACTCCTATACTTCAGTGCATAAAAACACTGAGTAAAACCGCCTGTTATAGAACTACTGCATATACTCTCAGTCTAGCTTCGTGCCAGTCCTCATTGTTCATTTTTCTTCACCCATAAAAACTTGGCTTAAGGAAAATTCTTGTCATCTTAATACCACACCTGATTCGAGAAGCATTACATAGAACAGAATAGTATATTTATTCATCAAACTCATAAATGGACTAGCAAATGGTATGGAATAATTATTTTGTAAAGTTTGATTATGACCATGAGGAGCTATAGAAAGGTCTCCTAAAATTATCATTAATGAAAAATTATAATAATTCTTCAAAGACTGTTCAATATCCAATAAAGAAAAACAAACAAACAAAATCTTGCAAATACCATGCCGTTATAACAACAGGACAGAGAACAAAATAAAAAATATCATTATGCCAGTACAGAAATTAATCACATATTAAATATTTGGTTCAATTCTGACAGTTAATCTCTGAAAGTGAAGAGTGTGATTAGAAAGGTATAACTGTGGAGGGCTGTAACTGGGAGGAACTGGGATGTCTACAGGTATAGAATGAGTTCCATGCAAATAGAAGTCACATAGACTCTGATTCTTTGCACTTGTTTGTCACAAAAGAGATATACTGAAGTCTGAGTTGCACAGAGAAGTTGAAATTAATTATTCTGTTTCTCAGAGTTGGCAGGAATCAAATTGTATTTTCCAATGACAGGTTGAAAACAAAAGGAGCACATTCTTCAACTCTGGAATTCATTATAACAAGACATTGTGGGCTTGAAAAGCTGACATGGGTTCAAAAATTGATTGGACAAATTCATAGAGGGGGTTCAGAGAAACCCTTTTCTCAAGCACTTCAAACACAAATTTTACAAGGATATATCAGGAGAAGCATAACAGTCTGCTTACCTTGTTGTGCACTTTTTCCTGGATATCCAGCTCTGACTAAGTATCAAAAATATCGATCAGACTCTCGAACAGAAGAGAAAAAAGAAGAAAACTTGTGACATCAGAAATACATTCTATTTTTATTTGTTGATAACTGTTGATAATTGACCTCATGGGAATTTTTTAGCCACCACCCAGGATATAACCTTACATGTTACTTAATTAACCATTTGGTTGTTGAGGAGCAGCAAGGATCAGCAGCTCCACAAGGACTAGGCAAGTCCAGCTCAGGCTCTGCTCTTGCTGAGAACCACAGTCCCCTGGGGTCTGGACACAGCAGGCAGCACCAGGTGCTGGTAACAGGACACATCAACAGACTCAAATGTGGAAAGTGAGGTTCAGAGGCTGTCCATGGAGCTGAGTTGGGAGCAAAGGAGATGAGTTCAAAGACATAAATGTGAGGTAATAAGATTCAATGAAAATGAATTAAGGAACTTCAAAAAATACTAGTTTATCTCCTGGTTCAGATAGAATAGATGAGAAGTCGTAGCATGGGCTCAGGTGTTGGGACTAGATCTCCGCTCAGCCCTTTGGGTTTATATATTTGTTTGTTTCACTCTGCTTCATGTAGCATCCACAAAAGACTTTTTCAGTCTTGCAATATATATATATCTTAAATATTTGTCTTAACATCATAATAGTGTAGATAGGTAGGCAATCACAGTAGCATTTGGCATTGATACAGGTTTGCTCGGGACTCAAAAAGTAATCAAAAAACTTATTCTGCAAATATATGGAAGTATTAGTAAAAATGACACTTCAAAGACTACTGACAGCATAAATTTAATTTAGTTTCCACATTGTCAAGAATGAGTTGCCTTACATCTAAATAGACCATAAGAAACCATTTTAAACTTGAAGGAAGTCATATATAATATTTGTGAGAAGAGGAAATGAAAATCAAATTCTCAATTCTAGTTGAATTGAAACATCTCAGGGAAAAGTGACAGAATAGATAAAACATTTATATTAAAAAAAATGCCATGTTGCCTGGGGTTTATTGATAAATACTGCTTTATTAAGCTCGGCTATTCCTGAAGATGTACGCATACAACTTTCATTGATTTCCTTCAGCTTATATTTTGATAATCATTCAGAGTATCAGTGCTTCCTGATTTTTCATGCTACTGAGCCAAACTGGTCTGATTGAACAGCCATAAAAACTGTAGAATTACTGAATCCTTCACTGGAAGGAACCTTAAGAAGTGACCCAGTTCACGTACCTTGCCAAAACAGAGTCAACTCTGAATTCAGAAAGGAATTTAGGGCTTTTTTCAGTAGAGCCTTGAAAAACTGAAAGAAGTCAGCTTCTCTGGGCAACCTATGCAAGTCAATCTGATAGTGAAGTGGGATTGATTTAATTTTGATTTGGCTTATGTGGTGTTGGGGGTTTTTTTGTTGGATTTTTTTTTTCCCAGCTAAAGCAGCAGGAAACTCTTTTTCATTTTATGACTCTCATTTTTTCACTGGATCCCTCCATGAAAAGTCTGTCTCTGTCTCTTTGCTTACGCACTTGTAGGTATCAGAAAGCTGTCATTTGCTCTTCGCCTAAGTTTTTTTTAGTTCTTCAGACAAAAAAAGCCCAAACAACAATACTCAGTAAAGCAGGAAAATATTCCTTAATTTGACCTACTGACTATACCTCTGCTAGCTCAGGTGCTGTTAGCCACCTTTGCTGCCAAGGTTCCACAGCCTCATGCTCATCTTGCTGCCCATCAGCACACTCAAGTGCTTTTTAGCACAGCAGTTCCCCAGCCAGCACACCTCAGCCTGTGTCAGGCCCAAAATCACCACACTTGTGGTGAAGGCTGTGGAGAAGGCTGTGGGTACTAGTTTACCAGGGGTACTTTCTCCAGCCAGTGACAAGGACTGAGCCCTGTGGCTTATTAACACTATTTTGATTTCAAAATTCAGAAAATGGATTTCTTTTAATTATTTCATGCTTTTCATATTTACTCCTCATTTTGCCAAACTCAAATCAAACAAAGCATACACAAACACACAAAAATACTTCTTCATTTCATCTTGAAAACCCTAAGATTATGTTCTTAAAGTAGCCAATAATGCTTTTTTGTTGTTCTTCTACTAAGTCTAATAAAATGCATGTCTTCACACAGGAAGAAGTATAGAATCAAGACAGATTATTGTTAAAAATAACAAGATATCAGAAAAAAAAAAAGGCCCAAAATCTCTTGAAGACTAGACTGTTATGTCTAGTCAGGAAAAAAGCAAAACTCCTATTAGCTCTGTCAAGAGTCATGATTCCACTTCATCGAGGCCTATGTCAATTCTTTAGCACAGTAAAACATTACCTTGGCAAGCAGCCAATAGACAGTTGTCTTTCCTATACTTATGCTAATAAGAGAGGAGTGGACAATCTAACCTAAACAATATTCTCGCATAATGAGGAGGACCTGGACCTTATAAAAAGCTGTCTATACTTTAAGAGCATCCTTCCCTAATGTAAAAGTCATGTCCCTGAACCTGTCCTGAGTGTGCCCTCTGACAACAGCAGGAACGAAAAGCTCAAGAGGAGAAGGCTGAAACAAAAGAAACTGGACTGCCAGGAAATTATACTAGTTTAAGGTCAGTTACCATCTAAAGTCCAATTCTTTTTGTGATGTGTTTTAAAGTATTTTTACAAGTATACTTTACTATTACAGGCTTTGAAGACATATTCATATTATAGTTTGTATAGCTGATAGCTTCCACATTAATACCAGAAGAAAGAAAATATCAGTCAAGAGAAAAATTTCAAAGAAAAACCCAAATTAAGTAAGAACAATTTGTAAATCAAACATTTGCCTGCGACGCTTTACTAGATAATAGGCAGAAATGTAACTTCATTTCTATTCGGCATCCAAAGTTCCTGTTAAGCAGCTAGCCCCTTTGCCATAACCTCAGTGGTTCATTGTTCTTTAGAAATGTCCTTTTCTCTTTGTCAGCAGCAACCTGACAGCAGCTACGATCTAAACAACTGAAAAGACCCTGTGATGGAACAGCTGCTACTGAAGGGAAAGGTGGCTCCAGTGATTATGTTAATGGGATCACTAATTTCTTGTATAAACATAGCTTTAAGCCATTGTGTTACTTCATGTGTCACTAGCTGGGTCAATGAAAATCTTGAGCAAAGTATGAAAATGTTAATAACTTGATTGTCACTCATTTGTATTTCAATAGCACCTCCAAACCACAGTAAGCTGAGATTGCTATTGGATATAAGGAAGAAATTTTTTTATGATGAGGATGGTAAGGCACTGGAACAGTTTGCCCAGAGAAGTTGTAGCTGCCCCATCGCTGGAAGTCTTCAGTGGGACTTTGAGCAACTCAATTTACTGAAAGATGTCCCTGCCCATGATAGAGGAGTTGGATTAGATGATCTTTAAAGGTCTTTTCCAACCCAAACCAGGCTATGATACTATGGTTCTATGATTCTATGAAAACATATAAAAAATCACAATGAAATAGTGAGATTATGAAAATGTTTACCTAAAAAGTAATATATCAATTAACAGACTGTCATTAAAATGCGGGAAGCCTCTCTGCTCCTATATTTATGATATGACAAGGGGCAATAGGTGCAAGCTGGAACATAGGAGGTTCCACATAGATATGAGAAAAAACTTCTTCACAGTGAGGGTAAGAGAACACTGGAACAGGCTTCCCAGAGAGGTAGTGGAGTCTCCTTCCAATCCCTGATATTCTGTGATTAACCAAAGGAAAGTGTCCTTCCTAGGCCCAGGAAGGGCCTCCCCTAGAAAGTCAAGAGGCAGGAAGCATCTAGGACTAATTCATACATGTGCTGACTCTGGGATTTGGCAATATGTCCCTGGAGAGCTTTTTATGTTTATTTATATAATGCCAACTTTTGTGGTTTATTTCCTCCCATAGAGAAGCACTTAGATTGCCCACCAAGTAATGGACCTATGCAGATATGTATAGATGGCCACATGATCTAGCTCCTGCCTCAAAGCCTTTCTTGAATTGCTCACACAGAGCCATGGATTGCTTATTCTTGTGGTATATCTTTATTGATGGCAAGAGTCTGTCAGGAATTTTGCCACTGAGTATGAATAAAAGTTTGATTTGCACATCCAATGTATCTAAAGCTAGGTTACCTGATATTCCTATCTGCCACTTAACAAGGGAGCACTGTATTTTCTTATGGGTCCGGTTGCCTGTTAGTATGACCCTAATTG
>VXBJ01003447.1:1828429-1897925 GCA_013400055.1 Nycticryphes semicollaris
CCTAATTTTTTTTTATTAAAAAATAAAAAAAAAAAAAAAAAAAAAAAAAGAGAGATATTAGCTTAAATCCCCTGGAAGAAAGCAGCAGTTACAGCAACAGACTAGGAAATAATCAATCTTTTCTGTAGATGAGACCTCCAAATCTTTAGAGCTTTTGCAGTCATATCCCTTCCAATTAAGCTTTCCACAAAAACAGGCAGGAAGCCAGGACAGATCAGCCATAGTCTGCTCTCAGCAAGAAATGTCACTTAGGTAGACAGCGCTCATGGGGGTTTTTTTGCATATTGTGAATATTTACAGTGTGCTGTACTTGCAGAGCACATCACAGCACTTTAGACAGCAAGTGTGAGAAGCCTGGGTAACCTAAGGCAATGTCCATATCCAAAGATGAGCCCAATGTCCTTGCCAAACACAGAAGGAAAGCTTTATTCTGGCAACTGCTGATCCTTGGGTCTTTAAAGGTTTTAAGCATATGCTATATAATGTGCAAATGCAAATATAGGTATAGACATAATTGCTATTCTCTTCATTCTACCTGCACTTATGGTTTGTTTTTCACAGTCTTCTGTTTTGCTCTTCAAGATAAGATCTGGTATTTTCATTATATAGCACCCTGCCAAGAAATTTGTGCAGCAACTTGTAGTTCCAGTTCAGTGAGGAAGATGCATACATGCTGCTCAGTCTCAAAATAGATATGGAAAAATATGAAGGAAAGTGTCAACCTAAGTGTGATCACAAAGAGCTGAAAAATAAATGTTCTCATAAAGAAAAAAACTAACAGAATACACAAATAAGAAGACAGTGCAAATGGCTACATTGTGTTTATTTTTAATATTTTTTTTTTAAGACTGAAGTTGTTCAGATGACTTGGTAACTCTGAACGAAGTATCTTGTGTGCTGACAAACATCAGCACTTCGTGGTGTTTTTCCGAAGTTATTTTACAACATTTGTCATTGATCCCAGTGGGAAGACTGCCACACTACAATATTGGTCAACATCCAAACTAAGCTGTTTAAGGTTAGTCAGACCACTCTTTACAGCTCTGCACTGGTCTGTGCTGGCATTCTTCTTTAGGTATTTAATTTAGCTCTTGGCTAGCTTCACCATTTGAAGTCATCAGTGAGCCCTCTAGAACTGTATGTTAATATGTCCATCTTTGTTGTATTCATCTTTCAAATTCACCTTAAAATATGTTTGAAAAGCAATGTATGTTGAATTGTTTCCAAGGTCCTCTTAGGCACTTAATGTGAAAAGTACTAAACTGTATTTATACAGTATTAAGAAAAGCTCTTCAGTCTTGAGCATTGTTTAGAACTATCTTTACACTGCCTGAGAGTACCTATACTACATGCTCAAATATGTAATTCCATTGTATTTTGCAATTGAATACATATTTTTGTTGTAAAGATAGGCATCCTGTTAGAAATAAGAGTTGAATGATGCAATCACTCACTGGTATAGAAGTAACTTTATAGAACTGCAATTCTTTACTGAACATTCAGTCTTCCGAAGATACTACACACAAACTTTCACCAAGGTCATACAACCTTTGTAGTAAATTCACATATAATCCAAAATACACCTATAATGAGAACTGAGAATTGCTCAGTCCAAATACAAATGTATTCTGATGAAATTACACCATTCAAGCTTATGGAAGCATCTAAAACATAGATATATGGATTCAAAGAATTAATAGTGGCATATTGTTCACTCACTTCAGCAACTCTGATTATGTGAGGTCAGAAAGAAAGGCAGACAGGCTGAAAGACAGCTTCTCTAAGCAAAAGAGCAGCATGCTGCTTTTTACATAAGCTTGTTTCCTTGCAACTTACTGAAAGTGATATGCTCTCTGGTTACTCCAATGGGAGATACAGACTTTGCAGTGGCAAGGCAATGTGCTTTATGCATTTGATGTTGTTGCATTTGGCCAGTTCCCATTTTCTGACAGCCATCTTGATAGGCCAGCTGCATCATTACAAGTGTAAAATTACAACTAAAGGAGCCATGAAACAAATTGATGGGAAACAAATTGCAACAAGAAGATATGCATGTCTCTTTCTATGTATTCTTTATTTTTCCACTGACATTTTACCCTGTTAAACTATCAGACCAAAAAAACTGTACAAAAAAAAAACATTCAGAGAGCTCATTAGGAACCTGGTCAGAGCCTGTTGTTGTGTGCCTGAAATATCCAAAGTAGTTCTGATGTAGTGCGAGGTGACCTAAGCAAACTGCCCTATCAGCATTCCCTACTCATGACAGCTCAGCAATTGACCTATGGTTCTATGGTGTCTGTCTAACGATAACTCAGGGAACAGTATCTGCAGTTTGGCCACACACTGTTTATGAAATATTTATATTTTTAATTATTAATTGCAATTATTAATTAATTTCCAAACTTCCATTTGATTTTAAGAATTGCTGGAAGTGTCTGAAGTCCACTTGTCCAATCCCCTCTGGAAAGACTGTTGGCTTCTTTCAGTTCAAGTCAATATTCTTTGCTGGCTGGTTTCCATTTTAACACCAGAGATGAAAATGTTTATTCTTCAGATGGTTTCACTGTAGGAATGTAACGTTTTTCATGTTGTCTCTCCTTCTGAGAAAGGACAGGAAAGTCAATTTCTCACAAGGGCTTTGACTTCTCTAGACTCAAATTGATATAAAATTCCCTTTTATTCAGGCAATTCATAGTACAGGCATTTTCTGACTGAAGCTCCAAAAGTTAGGAACAGTAATTTAACCTGCTACAGCTATGGTTACTATTTTTACCTATACATAAAATTGAATCCATCATACTTCACATTTCATAATCAGCTGTTTGCTAAGCTTTTGCACTTTAGACAATTACATGTAAGTTTGATGCATGTAACCACTAAAGCTACAAACCATCTTCAGCTTGTTTGGAAAACCACGTATCAGTCTCAATTGCTTAAAAAGATATTGAATACTAAAAAGTCTTGAATACTTCCTTTTGTTTTCCCAGGCTTGCTAATGCCTTCTGGTTTCCATCTGATTTTTACAGAAATTATATGTTTTACTATACAAATATCAGTTTTGCATTATAGTCATTCTCACCAAGTCCTCTACCATTAATTGATGGAGAATATGAGATTATTGAAATATACATTCAATAAATAAGTTTAGAGGTATTTCATACAGCTCTTGGTGTTTAAAAGCCAGTAGTTTTAAATCAGTTTCTGTCTCCATTTTCTTACTTCTCTTTCTGTTGCTTAAATCTGCTTTGTGGCCTCACTGAATGTACTATTCCTCACTTTCAGAATCACTGTGGATTTACACATTCCTGTGGGAGAGCTACAGGTCTTTTCCACCAGTTTGTCTCCTCCCACCTACTGCATCAGTTCTGAGCTATATGAGATTTGATTTCAGTGGAAACTGTCATTTGGCCCAAATCGTGTTATTTGGGATCATGAAATTCCTATTTCACCCGATTTAGAAAGTCAGCTGATTTAAAAAAAAGTTAAAGAGCCTAAGCAATATCTTTACATACGGACTACTGGCTATTTTAGTATGACTAGTCATTGTTCCATCTGAGATTGTTTCAATCCATATTATATAATTGAACATTCAATGGGACTGAGAGAGAAAAGGAGAAACTGCAGACCTGATTTTACAGCTTGCTGGTTGGTGTTCTCTCCTGGGATACAGAAGAGTCAGGTTACAAGTTTCTGCTCCAAAGTTCAGTTTAATTATTTATACAAAGAGAAATAGCTTCATCTGTATCCTGAGAGGAGTTCACACCAGGATATCCAGTATCTTGATGATTAGGGTACTCCCCTGGGATGCTGGGAGACCTCTCTTTCAATTCCTATGCCAGTGAATATTTAATAATTTATATACAGTAAAACTGCTTCAAGACAAACTCATACCAGATTATCCAGCCCCTCAATGATTAGGACACTTATTTGTAATTCAAACAGACCTGATTTCAACCCTCTGATCAAAACAGAACTTCAAATCAAGAAGCATGTTTAAAACAGATTCCTCCCTCCTAAAGAAGTACTTCGAACTCTGGTCTTCTGAGTAAAATAAGGACAAAATCTTTATTTGCAGGTTTTGTGGAAAATTTTTGGGAGATGACCTGGAATTGGATATTGATTTCCTGAAAAGGATTTGCTACTGAGAATGTATATTAAGTGCTCTTGATACCTATCTTGGAGTGCTTCCCTATCTTGGCATTCCCATCTTGGATATCTCACAGCTGTTAGTTTTGTGAATCCTACTTGCAGGCATGAAATTCTCTATATGATGCATAAAAAGTCTGGCCTTCAAATTTGGGGCCCGAGGATATAGTAGACTGCAGTGTGCCTGAAGGATATAAGTGTTAAAATTCAACATTATCCAACTTTATTTGTATCTATGAGAGAAGACAGAAAACACTAATTTGTATACAAATTGGTTGTACATCTGTGTCATGGAAGAAATAAAGCTACTTCAAAATGAGTAACAGTACAGATTAATTCTAATTGGCTCCAGAAAAAAAATATTTTACTTAAATCTATTCTGTTTAAACGTATGGAAAAGCTTAATTATTAAAAGCATCTGAAGATTTCATAAAAATAGAAGTGATAGAAAACCTGTTTTTCCTGACATCTCATGGCTCATTTAATCCATATTAGTTAGTCTTTGTAAGGTAGATTCATTTTTACAATACATTTGCTATATCTGCAAGTATTCATTAGTGTATAAGGTAAATAAAAGCACCAGTGACCTTGTTAAATGCTGGGAAACAAAACAACAGCAGCAGCAAACCCCAAAACAAATAAACAAACAAACAAAAAAACCTTATTGACCAAGGGGGAATTGCATTTCTTTTTCGACAGAATATTAGATTTTCGAGTGTCAAATTCATAGTATGCATGATTCAATGATTCAGGTGAGAATATCATACATAAATATGCTTATTCCCTTTGGACACCTACATTACTTAGACATACGTAAAGTGTCTAAATTCATATGATTATCTGAATGAATTTATTCAATCCATTCTCAGAGGAAAAAAGGAAACTTTAAGCATTACCAATTTGAAAAAAATGACTGAAATTTCATAAAGACCTTGGACTGTATTTTATATCACTGACAGAGAAAAAAAGGAGTTGCGCAGCAAACTTGTAGTCTAAATTATCACTATTATTGTAAATAATTAAAATAAAAATACAAAGATAAAATTTGCATAATTATTTTTTTAATTTCTAGTAGATGTATCTGAAACTCCTAAGTGAAAGAAAATCTGTTTAGAAGTAACTGCCAATTTTTATATCTCCCCTGAGAAAGAAATTATTCACTCAGCAACAATAAAAACTGTAGTTTATAATCATAAAACAAAACGTATAATTTACACTGTGCAGGGAAATAATTGTAGTGGTAATAATATTAATAGCAATAATAATGTTACTACTTCATCCGTAAAATATATTTTCCCTTTGCAACCATAAAAAACTCTAACACTTTTTTACAAGGTAAAAAAGTGCTTTAATTTAACATATTTTTTCCTTTTTACATGCCAATTGTGTTATGTCAGAATAAGTATATAGCTCATTTTCTTGCCAATTATTCTGTCACAGTTTTCAAACTGCATGTCTATCACAGGCTTAGATCACCTCAGAAGTAAAAACTGAAACTGAAGTACACAGATAATTAAAGGTGGGTATGATTTCAATATACAATATGTTCATATCCGTTTTCAAAGGTTATGTCATAAGGTGCTTAGAATGATCTCTTTTAGAGGTTTTACTGTGTGACCACCTCTCTATCCAGCAGTCATACATTTTAGTGTCCACTTGCTAGGTAAGCACTAATTGAAGTACCTGAATCTTGTATTTACACATCTGACCAATATGTGTCCAGAACAGACAGAAAAGAGTTGTCTGAACTGAACTCGTTCATTGTGAAGTTTGGCTAGAACTAATTCATGAGGATGAGCCTAACTACTGCCGTTATGGCATTTTACTAGCAGATCCA
Source organism: Nycticryphes semicollaris (assembly GCA_013400055.1). Classification (NCBI taxonomy): domain Eukaryota; kingdom Metazoa; phylum Chordata; class Aves; order Charadriiformes; family Rostratulidae; genus Nycticryphes; species Nycticryphes semicollaris. The sequence goes on from VXBJ01003447.1 coordinate 1,834,413, forward strand.
GGCAGCCATGCCCATTACATTCTGCATCTATAGACGTAGCAAAAATCTTCTGAAACTGGATGTCTTAAGTATTTTTTAACTATTTTAATAGAACTGGACATTAAAATATGGTCAGTCGTTGATATCACACTTATTTAAATCTTTAATCTTATACAGAAATTGAAGGGAGGTTTGTATCAAGTAACTAACTATGTGTAACTTGGGCATCTATTTAATATTAGTCAATCAGGTCACCTCTCTACTCCCCTTCAGAGATTTACAAGCAGACTCAGGAGGGCACAGCCTTCATGGTGTCTTTTGTACAGCCCAAAATGGATATCAGCTATTAGCTTCTGGGGAAGGAAGTGCTCCACATGTCAATTCTATCTTAAAAACAGAGAGGCAGACTGTAGTAGATCCAAGAATGCAAATACCTATGTTGCCACAAACATTGATTTCCCTTCCTTCTTTCTGCCATGGTCCAAGACCCCATCATTCTTCCGTGACAAAATTATTTCTACTATGTTTCCACCTATTTAGGTACCCCACTCCATTACACTCTTGAAACTGAGATCTGAGAGCTCAGTGTGCCTGACAGATTTCCTCCCAGGTATTTGGTTCAGCTCCTTTAGATCCTTCAAGGGAACACCCTCAGATACCATAGCTGGTTGTACCTCAATGACTAGCAACACAGTGGCACAGCCACTGGAGCTTCCTTTGAAATTTCTGTCTAAACCTATGTTTTACTTAGCTTGGGGAGTAATATTAAACAGGCCTCACAAGATACATATAACCAGGTCCCTTTCCTAGCAATAGTATTTTATAAAATTCTTATGGTGAGCCAAGAGGATAGTTTTGCTGAGCATTGTGTACGCTATCCTATCAGGCAGCATAAACAATGAAAGAATAAGACCTCATGACACAAATGGAAATATGAACAGAACTTCAATGAGTGAAGAGTTTTGAATCAAAAACATAAAAAGAGTGTTGATTTTGCTTATGCTAGAATATTCCGTAAAAGGAATTAGGCATTGGGCAGCTAGTTTATATTTAAATTTCCTTTATATGAAGTTAAGTTTGGAAAAAGAGCTTCACATGGGACCAAAACAATCTTTGTTTGTGGCTTGTTGTGTAAAGCATGGGAGAAAACTAGTCCTTACTTCCCCAGGTTAAGAAAAGGGCAGATCTTCATCAAGAAAAACATACCTAACTGTGTAGTTTGCGAGAAGCAGGTTACTAGTGCTATTTAACAGCACCAATCATGTCAAGTCTTTAAACCATCTGACAGAAAAGTTAGGTAACAACTTCAAATAAAGAAGATAGGGAGCTACTCAATAAGTGTTGATACCCGATATAGTGTTCAAGGAAAAATGTGACCTTGAGTTGGACTTTTAATGGTTTTTCTGCTCAGGAGCAAATATTTCATCAGTAAAGGAGTGAAGGTATCAATTTCAAAAGAACATTAGAGGAGAGAAATCTGTGATTCAAACAAAGAAAGCTGCAGTCTCAGGGGTAAAACTGTATTTCAAGAATCACGGAATGGTCAGAGTTGGAAGGGACCTCTAGAGATCATCTAGTCCAACTCTCCTGTTAAAGCAATATTGCCTAAAGCACGTTACTCAGGACTGCATCCAGGCGGGTCTTGAAGATCTCCAGATAAGGGGACTCCACCACCTCCCTGGGCAGCCTGCTCCAATGATCTGCCACCCTCACTGTAAAGAAGCTATTTCTCACGTTTGAATGGAATTTTATGTGTTCTAGCTTGTGCCTGTTGCCTCTTGTCCTGTCACTGGGAACCACTGAAAAGAGTCCAGCTCCATCCTCCTTCAACCCACCCTTTAAGTACTTGTAAGCATTAATAAGGTCTCCCCTGAGCCTTCTCTTCTCCAGGATAAAGAGTCCCAGCTCTCTCAGACTTTTCTCATAACTCTCCAATCCCTTAACCATCTTTGTTGCCCTACGCTGGACTTTCTCCAGTAGTTCCCTTTCTCTCTTGAATCTGTAACTCTTGGTAAAACAATTGTCCATTTTGGCAAAGACTTTTTATTGTTCCCATATCTACTGTCACTTAACATTGAACAGCTCCCAAGTCTTCACAGCTATATGCAAACTGACTTCTTAAGGAAGCTGTTAGCAATTAATAGAAAAATGAAAAAATAATAAACCTCAGATCAAAATTACAGAAGTAAAAAAAAAAAAAAGAGAACTTGTAGAGTATTTAGCAAAATTATTTTTTGTTTTAACCACTTTCTGAATTCTTGTCCTAAGTCATTCCTCTGGAAATTATAAAGTTTACATAGCATATTCATACTATGATACATATACAAAGGCTAAAAGTTGCAAAAAATGTTATAATAAAGAACTAAAATAAAGATTATTAAGGTGCTAGGATTCATTTCGTTATGAAATGATAGAGCTAGTTAAAATGTACAGAAAAATAATAGTTTCTTTTAACTTCAATGAATTATACATTGCTGATATGAAAGTTAAGGAGACATTTTTGTTCCAGGAAAGCCTGCATGAAACCATCTTGAACTATAACTTCAGTGGCTATTTCAGAAAGATTCTTCTCACCATGTGAATGCTTGACTGTTTCAGTTGCGCAGCATCTGTAAATAGAGATCAGTTTACAGAATATCCTTCCTTGTGTCTGGAGAGAAGAACGACCATTGCAGCTGCTACAATCCTTTATGTTATCACAGTAATCCTAGCTGGTCTTCATTTCACAGACTTCCTCTACTAGGCATCAAAAGGCCATTTGTTGTACCCATGAGAACACTGTAGATTGAGTGTTCTTAATCCGCATATCAACCTGATAGCCTTCCATGATGGCAAGACTGGATGGATAGATGAGGGGAGGGTGGTGAACATTGTCTACCTTGACTTCAGCAAACCTTTTGACACAGTCTCCCATAGCATCCTCATAGGTAAGTTTAGGTTAGGAAGTGTGGATTAGATGAATGGACAGTGAGGTGTGTTGAAAACTGGCTGAAAGACAGAGCTCAGAGGGTCATGATCAGTGGCAGTGAATCTAGTTGGAGGTCTGTAACAAGTGGGGTTCCACAAGGGGAAGAATTGGGTCCACTCCTCTTCAATATTCTCATCAATGACCTGGATGAAAAGATGGAATGTACCCTCAACAAGTTTACCGATGACACAAAACTGGGAGAGGTGGCTGACATATCAGAAGGCTGTGCCGCCATCCAGCGAGACCTGGACAGGCTGGAGAGTTGGGCAGAGAGGAACCTGATGAAATTCAACAAGGGCAAGTGTAGGATCCTGCATCTGAGGAGGAATAACCCCCTGCATCAGTACAGGTTTGGGGCTGACCTGCTGGAGAGCAGCTCTGAGGAAAAAGGCCTGGGAATCCTGGTGTACAACACGGTGACCATGAGCCAGCAATGTGGCCTTGTGGCCAAGAAGGCCAATGGCATCCTGGGGTGCATCAGGAAGAGTGTGACCAGCAGGTGGAGGGAGATTATCCTGCCCCTCTACTCTGCCCTGGTGAAGGCCCATCTGGAGTACTGTTTCCAGTTCTGGGTCCCCAAGTTCAGGAAGGACAGGGAACTGCTGGAAAGGGTACAGCAGAGGACCACCAAGATGATTAGTGGCCTAGAGCATCTCTCTTATGAGGAAAGGCTGAGGGACTTGGGTTTTTTTAGTCTGGAGAAGAGAAGACTGAGGGGGGTTCTGATCAACACCTATAAATATTTAAAGGGTGGGTGTCAGGAGGAAGGGGCCAGTCTTTTTTCAGTGATGAGGACAAGAGGAAGGGGCCAGTCTTTTTTCAGAGAGAGGACAAGAGGAAATGGGCACAAACTTGTACAGAAGAACTTCCAACTAAACATGAGGAGGAACTTCTTTCCTTTCAGAGTGGCAGAGCACTAGAACAGGCTGCCCAGAGAGGTTGTGGAATCTCAGTCTCTGAAGGCATTCAAAACCCACCTGGACAAGTTCCTGTACAACCTGATTTAGGTGTACCTGCTTTGCTAGGGGGCTTGGATTAGATGATCTGCAGAGGTCCCTTCCAACCCCATATCATTCTGTCATTCTGTGATTATGAGAGGGAGCACCAACCATAATTATGTAAGAGTTTAACAATAATTCTTTTCACCAGGACATCACGCACCCTGAAAAAGAACAAATTGTGCATTTATTAGTTGTTTTGTATGTGAGTTATGGGTGTGAGGGTGGTAACTACTGAATAAGAGTAGCAGAATTCACCTGTAAGATTTCCTCAAATTTCTTTACCATATATATGAAATAGCTTTGAAAATGGGACACAATCATATTGTATCCACCTTGCAGATGACTAAAGTGCAGAGCAGTAAGCCAATGTCTTAGAGCAACATTAGGACTAGAATATATATCACAGAGCTTTTAAATTTATCAAATACATACATGTAATATAAGACACCAACTTAAGCCTCCCTTTAGAATCCGTGAAGACAGAGACTAGTGCATCCCATCTACTTTAGATATTTAGATATCTAATTTGGTATATAAAACACCTCATAGAGCTGCCATGCTCTGTAGCATCTACAGGGGGAGCCTATACAACTAGGTTAGACTGCATAGGCAGTGTTCAGGTAGATAAATGTTTGATGACTCCTGCTACAGAGTTTTTAAGTTCTTCTTTGATGCAGTAGCCAAGATGTAATACTAGTGTGGCTGCTTGCATACTTATATTTACTGACTGAATACTGAATGGAAAATTGTTTTGCATTTGGGATAAAATGGGATTGAAGCTATGCATTTGTATTTTATTTCATAATTTGCCTCATGCATCTTTAAGACATTCTTCTATTTTAATGATATTATGAAGCTCTGTGTCAGGTAAATTTCTGTGATATATTTTCTTATCCTGATCATTTAAGAACCACTACGAAGAACAGTGGGCTATAAAAATAGATTTTTTGTAAGTGTGTTTTCTATGTCAAATGAAGGCTTTTGGCATGTCTCATGTGTCCAGTATAAGTGTTATTTGTCAATGTGAGAAGTGAATCAAAATCAGCAGGAAACAGAAAACTTGCAATAAGAAACACTGTCAAGAACAGAGCAAACCAATAACAATTGACCAGGAGTTAATGAAAATGGATGGAAAAAGGAGAACAAAGAATTGACAAAAGAAGACTGTTCATACTAAGGATAAAAAATGAAGTAGCATTGTTTATCTTCATTTGGCTACCTATCTTAAAGTACAAGCCCCAATGTTGACACTGTAAAAAAGGAGAAAACATGAACTCTTTTAAACTTGCTTTGTACTTAACATTGGCTCCCATTCTAGAATTTTCTACTATCTTTCTTCGTTTTCCACATTACGTAGTTATTTCTTACATGTGTGTCACAGACACACACCCTCCAAAAGAACCCCCAACCTAAACCTTTTTGGGTTTGCTTTATATTGTACAGAGAAAGATCTATTTAGCTAAAAAAAAAGAAAGTAGCTTAGCTCAAGAATAATTTTATATATTTCATCTATTCCATTTTTTTAATTTAAATTTTTGACCTCTTTCATCTTTCCAAACTTTTTTGTCATTATAGTTACAGTGAATTATTCAAAGAGGTAAATCACTTAGAAGTAAGCTGTCATTATCTACAGCCAGTTTGCTGTGAGTGTAACTATTTCAATGTAAAATTCCCCTCAGTGGCAAACATTAAACCTAAAATCTGTTTGGTTCTAATGTTTCATGTTACGTTATTGTTTCCCCAAACTAGTAAAGGAAAAACATGTTTTCTTTTTCTTCCATACTAAGCATATAGTGTTACCTCATTTAACAATTGTTCAGTTACTTTGGATGCCAAAATTTGAAGAAATATCTACAATTTTGCCTTTCCTTGTTCTATTAATTTATGGCCGCCAAACTTCAGTAGAAAAGGCAAACAATGAAATCACACAGTTTTATAATCTACCAGCTGCTACAGAATTACTCAAGTAGCTTTTTGTTATTGCTGTGCTCTTACTCATGGTTTTCCCTGATTTTAAGTGACAGTCGATATAATTTAAGACAAAAACTACATCAGAAATATGGCACTTATTCCTTAAATAGCTTTAAGGTTTAGGAATAGAGGTTTATTGTGAACTAATATGCTTGGAGTAAGAAGGCCGCTTCCATTAGTTACTCTTTAGAGTAATCATTCTTGCATTGATAGGAAAATGCCTCTACCTAAGATTTATGATCCACATGTAAAGATCTGATAGACAGACACGCTTCCCTTGATCTCAGTGATCTACCCCAGAGGAATACTATGTCTGAAACATGGATTAATCTCAACTTTTTCTCTGAAAACATTTAGGGTCTTGTCCCAAAAGGACTAGAAACTAAAAAAAAAAAAAATGAATCAGGTATGTCCTCTAACTCTTTCTTAAGGACACCATAGTTACTACCACAAAATGCTTCTGGTGAAAAACAGAATGCAGCGCTATTCCCAATGGAAAGTTAAAATTACAAAGAAAATTAAATTTTGACACACTAAAATGATGTTATCAGATACTATCAAATCTTCTTTAGAGTCTCTATTCAAAAAGATCAGCACTGTTTAAAAAATGACCAGACTTGAGGTATGATTCATCTCACCTAGGTTTTGCTGTTAAAGGTAGGCATTTTTTTATGCCTAATGCCATAATTTATTCTATGGTCCCTCAAGAAGCTGCCTCCAGAGGACCATTCATCCTACCAAAGATATATATTTTAGGACAGTATGAATCATCCTCTAAAGATGCCTGTGTTACTCTGTCTACTTTGGAAGGAGACTAGATGAGTAGCTGACACAGCAATTCAATAGCTAAAGTTATGCGAGATGAGTGCTATTTCCAGTAACTATTCTACCTTCTCATTAGAATCAGAATCTGAAATGTCTATAGTATTTTAGACCATAAACACATACATGGGTCAACCCTTGGCAAGTGATCTGTCTTGATTTTAAATTCACTCTGGATGAATTAGGAGTTAATTTAATGTTAATGCTTACAACTACTGACCTTTCTATATGTAGATTACTTCTTTCTTGTACTAAAAAATGTATGCCCTGATCATTCATGTCCAGTCATCAACAACACAATTTTATTCCAGATTTATGCTCCAAGGTCTAGTGTTTCATTCATTTGCTCATGACTTACATTAACCACATTTGGTAACTGCTGCTGAAAATGCTGGTTTGTTCATTGTTTTTGGGTTTTTTTCATTCAGTTGTTGGGTTTGGGTTTTTTTTTTTTTTTTGACAGTAATAATTTAAAACATTTAACTCTTTATATTTGAAGAAGATAAAAAGTTTAGTACAGCAAGTGATAGTTTGCTAACAGCAACTGAGTGAAAACTATTTCTTATTTTGTTTCTGAATTAAAGATAGTTCCAGGTTTTTCTTGATGTTGGTGAAGCAAAACATGTCAAGAAATCCAATAGTAGATTTTACTGTAAAAAATCTATTTTATAAAACTAACACAAATAATTTGCAGGTTTCCTAAGTCATAAAGTAGTCTTGTGAGTCCATTCTGAACTTCTGCACAAAAATCACCAAAATAAAATAAAATCTCACCTGTATTCAGTCACTCTTTTCTGCATAGCTTTACAGTATAGTTTTATGACATGCAACCTGGTTTTAATGGCAGCATAATGTGGTCTGGCTTAAAAAAAAAAAAAGCAGACAAACCAAACTAAAACCAAACCCCAAAACAACAAAACCAAAACAAGACACCAAATATACTTAATTTTAGACTGAACTTTAAGGACAATATCATGAATTCAGAAGAATGAATTGGACTTTTGCCTCTGATGCCCAGTAGATTAGTATCTCTACAGAGAATATTTCAACATACATAAAGCCCTGCCAAGCAATTGCTATTTTCTTTCTACTGTATCAGAAGGTGGAAGGGAAGGACACCACAGAGGTGTTCACAGTCTTGACACAAGCCAGGTGCCAAATTAAACAACCAAAACTTTTACTGTGGAATGAAAATGGTTCAAAGAGTTCCTTTCCACTCCCTTTCCCCTTACATATCAAAGACACATACTCATAATTCTGATGTGGTACCCTGATAATCACTGAGAGTTTATAAATCATAAAAATTGATTGTGCCTTTTAAAGCTTTGCAGAAAAACCAATGGTTCCTAAGTTTCATACAACTTCACTACAGAGGTTGGCTTATACAATACCATATTTTCAATTGCCAATGAATCATACATAGAGATTTTTTAGCTAGAAGCTCTGCAACAGATTTTTTGCTATACTTTTTCTGTCCTCCATTTAGCTAATATTGATTTTCTGCCACAGAGTTTCTAATGAACTGGAAATCAACCTTTCTTCCTTTATTTACCGTTCTCTTCTATATCATACATTAGCATTTTCAAATTACATGTAGATATGCATAGAGGAGAATATTACTTAACTTTCATTCAGAAAAGAAGAGATTGGAAACCACTTTTAGTGACAGAAAAAGACATAGCCACTCTTAAAAAATGTTTTTTTTTTTTTTAGTTCACGATGATTCTGTTCCTACAATAACTGTTAAAATTAGAATACTGTTGTCTTCAACCCTATTGTCTTTACAATGGTTACTATTTAGGATTTAGTATATTTATTCCCTGCACCAGTTAGCAATGAGGATATGCTTGTACTTTTCCACAAGCAATTGTGTAGTGCAGATATATGTAAGCTATGATTGTATTGCTAACACGGATACTATTAGCAAAACTTCCTGAGCAGTCTGGATCCCTATGAAGTGCAACTGGTCGGCCAAGCTACACAGGAAATGCTGAATCCTGAGGTGTCAAAAAATACAGATAGAGGTATCCCAGGTAGCTGCTTTAGATCTTACCTTATATAGGTACTTCAAACTAGCAACACGGCAAGAACAAGCAATCAGGAAGAGACAGCAAGAAATCAAAGCTGCTTACTGGTGTAGGAGCTGTCTGGAATCACAACAATATTTTCAGAAGTCAATGCTGTCAAGAACAAAATAACTTTTTTTCTTTTATTTACAGTGGAAAAAACCACTGAAATTTCCAGATAAATGAAGATTAACCCTTAATGTATTCAGAGCTTTTGTGTACTCACTGGCAGAACTAAAAACTAGTCGAAGAATAAGAAAAGCAATCACTACCTAGATTACTGTAAAGGTAAATGAAAACAAAGACTAATACATCTTAAATGCAGCAAAGAAGTTTCAAACACTAATGCAAAGCTCTTGTGTGTTTAAACTATACTGCAATTTAATTTTACTACACTTTAGAATACTATTTATCTCAAATAAAAGTCGTGTTTCTTTAGAAGCCACACTCTGAAAAAAGTTCTTGCTGTCATTTGCAGGTGTTGCTTTGTATTTAAGAAAAGTTAAAAGAATTAGCCATGAAAAGTAAATAGATTTCAGCTGCTTACTGCAAAAAATATATATAAATATTATAAGATTGTGTAGTTTCTAGTGTAATAAGCTCAATATTAGTTTTTAATATGTCGAAATTAATTATTAAAGTTTTATACTTACTATGTTATATTGCTTTTATTCTCTGTTTGTAGCTCCCCCAATTAGCAATAATTGTATAGTTAAGCAGGAAACACAAATGTTCCTGAGAAATATACATTAGACTAAATTAATTAATTTATTCATGGTCTATATTAATTACTAAAAACAATTTGATGACATTGTATGGCAAGCTCTTGCTTAGCTGTAGATAACTTATAGATTACTTTAGTGAATACAGGATACTTGTACCAAGATACACAGCCTTTACTCATTTTGTAAGCTGTGATACTTCCAAAAAAAAAAATTATTAAATTTGGATTAAATTCCAGTCTATGGTACCAAAAGAATCTAAAAAGATTTCACTTACTGTAAGGAGATCTATTTTGTTGGATATTGGAAAAAAAAAATCATAGAATTCTGAAATCCCTTGCCATAAAGTTCTGTGATCTCAGTGATGGACAGAAAGTTATCACAAATCAAACCAAGCATAAAGAAACTTTTTTTTTTTCCCGAAAGAGAGCTTGCAATGTTTCTACAAGATTTGTAAGGAGGCAGTTTAAAAGGCTTATGTTATATTCAGATAGACAACATGAGAGGTATAAAGACAAACTATATATTTTCTATAACAACATGATTTATTGGCTTCTGGAAGAAACGTTAAAAATTAGAAAAAAGGAAGAAGGAGAAAGGAACAAAAACTCAGAAGTTTTTAAAAGGTGTTCTAGTTCTCCAGGTCAATATAAGAAATTGCTGTCTGTCTGGTTGAGAAGAGCTTTCCTGTGCATTTGGGTACATATTCTGAAATAAATAACTGTTAGGCTTCATTATGAATAGGTGATTTTATTACTTTTTTAAATAAGGCAAACATAAATTTTGATTAATTATTAAAACAATTACGAACACCATCTCCATATGTGAAATATCTATGATATTAGGATAAATTATTTGACTCTGTTCTGTTCTTCCTTAACATTTTGTGTTGTGAAGTAATAAACATTGCTTTTTTATAATATCAATACAGTACATAAATGACATACTGTATTCCTTTTCCATAATTATGTAGCATACAAATTACTCTAGTTCACATAATTTCTATTTCAATAATAAAAATTAAGTTTCCATAAATAATTGCAACTTTTTTAATTTTAGTCTGTGAACATTATCCAGCAAAACATATCATTGGAAAATTTGGGAACGGAAACACAAAGTAGTTTAAAAATGACACAACAGAATTAATTAAAAAATTGAAGTTAATATTTGAATTTCTGTAAGCATGTACCTGTTTTATGAGATTTTGTGCACAGTGCATTTTGAAAGTTATGAAAAAATATGGGTTTTTTTTTTGTTTTATGTTTGCATATTTTGTTCTTTTGCTAGCGCTTAGAAAAATCAAGCACTAATATCTAATACCAAAAAAATATTACTTTTTTAAACACTGATAAGAACAATTCACTGAAAAGAATATCAATGTTTTGATATTTTTCTGTGTTTTGGAGAGAGGTACAAATAGTTGTTATTTTTCTGTTTAATATTTTATTAAATAGGTTGCAATACAAAAGTTTTCCGACACTGAGCAATGCGATTACTATATTTGATAATACTAAAACTGATGCAAGAAGAAATAAAAGGAAATAGGTTACCCTCTCACAGGCTGTTAAGACTTTTCAGTTATAGTATCTTTCATAAAACAGCACTAAAACCTTTTTTCTTTCCCTCAGATCCTAGTTGTTCTGTTATTTTCAAAGAAACTTTGTTAGGTCAGATGCCTTTGACAATAACTATGGCCTGTTTTGGTGTCAGCAAAGGCTATGCAATTCCTGTGCCCATAGAGGCTTTGCAGTATTGTTTTTAACAGGAAAGGTTAACTGCAAGGTTTAAACAAGTTTGTTATCTAATCTTATGTCTGCTATTATACACCATCAAGTATTGAAGAGGTTTCTACCCTAGGCAATGCTGAGTGCCAATTTGGAATGGCAGACAAATGCCTTAAGCAGTAAGAAAGTAACATCAGTCAACATGAGTGACCTATCCACCAGGAATTTAAAATCTGTAAGACTAATGTCTTTTGCTTCAGCAGGCAATTTGGATTCACTGAAGGACACAATGTAGAGGTTAACGTGTGAAACAAAAATAGATATAGGTTGTAAATAGCAACACTGAACACTAATATATTTTACATATTTTAAAACTACACTGTTGTGCCATGAAGTAAAACATTCATCTATTCCCTTTGTTGAACATAGCTATGAAATTTAATGTATAAATATTCAGCACTTTTTGGAGTCATAACATTTATTTTAAGAATTATTGTGTACTTCTACATTAAGCAATTCGTAAAGTGAGTGGTTTAATTCTCATCTCTATTTTAATGTTGTGGTACTTTATGAACTGTAAGACGGAACGTTGCATGCAACTGACATGTTCATTTCACTGGATCATGTTCATCATCTTTAACAGCAACAGATGATAGTAGAGATGTTCATCATTAACAGCTCTTTAATAGGGTTAACTATAACTAGGAAACTGGAAGTAGAGTATTAGCTTATGCCTAGAGGATGTTGCTTTGCAATCAACCACTTATTAAAGCATCATCATTAGGCATTCACAACAGTGATTGAACAACATTCCAGTATCTTCGCAGTCCCATGCAATTTATGAGTTATTCAGGTAATTAAAATCCTATGTGATCTTAAGTAACATGTAGAGTGTAAGTTGAATCTTTACTTCCAATATGCAACTAGCTGCTGAAAGAAGATTTTGTTTTTACATAAGTCTAGTAAATAATGCTAGCTTTCATTCTTGATTAATCCTGAACATTCAAAAGAGCAAAATGATGGACCACAATATCAGTATCCTGAAAAATAACTCTATGGAAGATACCAGATTCACTCAACAATCCATTCCCCTGTTTCATCCTTTTGACTTTGTAGGTGAGATTGAGTATTCATAATAATTTCATCTATTCTTGCAGTATCTTCTGTTTTTTTATTTTTTTATTCTTTGGATAAGAGAACACCGACTGAAGTAGATTTACAGTGAGGTAGCCTTGGTCTCAAACTAGTGCAATATATTAATTATAAACTTAGGTTTTTGATCTCTTTGTATGGTACAGGGATTAGAATAATTGAGGTTCATGAGCAGAAGGAAAAATTGGGGTTGTTCCAGCTAGTAGAACACTATTCCTCTAGATTATTTTGCATTTTAACAGTAATCAAAGAATACTTGTTGGTTTTCAAATTTATTACTGTGAGAGTTTCTGTCCCAAAAAAATTAATGGTTTAATAAGTAAAGCCATACATGTTTGGAAAGATAAATGAGTGAAACATTGATTTAACACAGAAATGCAGTAGCTCCCTACCAAGCAAAGGGTTTTTTTGGGAATTATGCAAGTGATCTGTTCTGAAAAAAAAATAATTGGAGAAATTAGAAGCAATATTTTTACATTTCCTAGCTAGGCAAGGGTGTTTCTTTTTAAAGAAGAACAGGTTGGAGTGTTAGGCTGATAAGAGAAGTGAAAATGACTGGGATTAATGAAATTAATAAAATGACAATGTAATGATTGTGTGTAATGATATCTGAGGTAATTGGAAATGACCATTAAAATGCTTGGAATAACAGATGCCTAGGCCTGAAAATGATCAATAACATGACTGTGAGACAGCTGGCTTCATTAATTGAAGAAATTAGCTAACTGCCTAGGAACTTGCATCTGGTTAGATCAATTAAAATCAACTCATTGAAGAGAAGGAGAGTTGTGCTTCATGGGTTCAAATAAAGTAAGTTTAGTAAAAGATCTAAGAAATCACAGATGGGTGTCTAATTAATAATAAAACCATAAACAACAAAAGAGTCTTGAGTGGTTAAATGAGGAAAAAAAGATTTAGAGCAAACATAAGAGATCACATGTATTGAGGGCAGACACCTGAGGACTTTAGGGTAAGGGTTTGGTTAATTAAAATCTATTGGATCAGACAATAGCAGAAGTCTGTCTCATGTACAGCCTTTGATGTAGCTAGTTCCTCTTTTACTCATTCAAGAAAACAAGATTTGGGAATGTGTCACAGTCAAAAGTAAGGACAGGCATACTTAAAACCTCTGCAAAAAGCAGAGGTAGACACCAACAGCTTATAACTGGAAACATGAAATCCACAAAAGTTCGTATTCTAAATTTCCACATCCTAGGAGCACCAAGGTTAAATATCTGATTTTAGTTCAGTGCAATAAGTTCTTCAGAGACCATCAAGACCTGCCGAGATACAGTCCTGAGTAATGTGCTCTAGGCATTCCTGCTTTAGCAGGGGAGTTGAACTAGAAGATCTCTAGAGGTCCCTTCCAACTCTGACAATTCCGTGATTTCAGGAAGTGTTCTAAACAACAAAACACAGCTTCTGATCTCTGTTCAGAATTGTCCTCCTTCAACCCGATGTATAATGAAACTCCAATAAAATTCAAAAATTTTTCAATGATCAAAGTTAAAGTCTGTGCACTCGAAGAGAGTTGGACATCCTTGACGTTGCCACGTCAAAGTGAGAGTTTTGTTGAAAATACAAGCCATGTAATAAGCACTGAAGGCTTATGGAATCTATAGGATAAACCTTTGGAATTCAATAGTCATCTTTCTTGGCTGTAGAGGAGCCTGAGAAGATGAGGAAGGAAATCTGAACTTCTCTGTGGGTCTGATGTGTACTGTCCAGGTATTGTAGCATCTTAGTTGAGCATCTTTTCAGGCAGAGCAAATACAGACTCTTGTTCTGAAGAGGTTGAGCAGGATATACACAAATGACCAGAAAGATATCAGAAACTGTTGAAAATGCATCCTTCCATCTCCAGGAATGATTATGTCAGAATACAAATGGTCAATATTAATTCCTTGGAATCCTGCACTAACACTCAAAACTGCAGTGTGTGTTATGCCAGCTCAGCATAAGGCAACAAGCTGAGTGTTAGGGCTGCAAGCAAACAAGACATGCCTAGAGGTTAGGTTAATAGACCAGAACATAAGAAAATACTGCATAGAATAAAATAAATTGCCAGGCATGAAATATAACTCTGTGTTTGAGCACGTGTGTGCATGTGTCAGCTGGCAAAATGTGCTCAGAATCGCTACTGTGATGTAGAAGACCATGAGGGAGGAATCCCATGAGCGTTTCTGTCCATCAGATTGGGACTATCTTGTCACCGGACACCACTGGAAAGAGCCTGGCTGACTTCTTTGCATCTTCCCTTCATGTATTTATATATATTGATAGGATCCCCCACCTCGCACCTTCTTTTCTCTAAGCTTGAACAGTCCCACCTGTCTCATCCTTTACTAATGTGAGGTGCTCCAGTCCGTTATGCATCTTAGTGACCCTTTGCTGGACTCTCTCCGGTAGCTCCAAGTCTGTCCTGTACTAAGCACTTCCACAACACTGGTTACTGGCCTCCAACTGCATTTTGTGTCACTGATCACCACCTTCTGGACCTGACTGTTTAGCTACTTACTCAATTCATCTCACTGTCCTCTCATCCAGCCCATATTTTATCAGCTTATCTTCAAGGATGTCATGGGAGACAATGTTAAAACTCTTACTAAAGCTGATGCAGAGAATGTCCACTGTTTTCTCCCCCACATACCTAGTCATTAACGATTAGCATCTAGGAAAAGACTCAGGTAAGACAGAGGAGAAAAGACACTTGTGTATAGGCACAGAAAGCAGAAAAATGTTTCATGTTGTTGAGGTTGCTCACTTCTTATCCTACAAAGAAAATTTTTAGGGCACGCAGACTGTAATATAAAGACAAGAAATATCCATTGGCTAAATCTACTCCAATGTACCTTTAAGCAAAAATGTGAATGCCTGAATAATTCTCTACAGTTGCTAAAGGAAGTCTGGCCATAAAGACAAAGAAAAGATAAGGCAAATGCAAGACTGCAGTTATGGCTAATATGGATGGCTTGCACATTTGCCACTCTAGTACTTCATTCCTAACCACTGTGCCTTTGATAGCTTGCTAACTTTAGCATCATAATAATCACTTAGCTGTTAGGTAACATAAAGAAGATTAATTATTAACAATAAATTCTTGCAGCTTGGCAAATTATAAACATCAATGAAGAAAAGGTGTGAAAATATTTATTAGCTGTCTATTGCCGTTATGAGTAGGTAGTGCCTGTGAGGTATGAAAGTGTTTTCCAGATATTAATTAAACATATATAGAATGCATATAGAGTATAGAATACTTATAAAATGGATTATATTCTATATATATTTTATTAGTAGTATATAGAACTAATAAAATATTAAAAGTGCAGAAATTAATTTGTTGTATTCTCTATGTAAACATATGACTAAAACCAAGAAAGGAAACTTTTAGAATGGTAATGTGTGCAATTCTCAAATAGGTATTTTTACCTTGTTTGTTTGGGACTGCAGAAGGAAAACAAAAGCACATCTTTAATACTCCTCCTTCTCTAGAAATAATTATACTAATTAATTGAACAGTTGTAAAATGTTCTTCTGATGGCTCTATAACTAGCTTCCATTCATATTAAATCTCCTGGTAATTAACCTTATTGTAGCAACACTTATTTATAACAGTATTCTAAACGCTTATCCCTTAAGGCCACAGCAGTAGAATGAAGGGGAAGTGTTATTAGTTTTGCCACAATGCAAACACTTGACTTCATACATCACAAAAAAGGCTTTTTTATTCAATTAAACCTAATGATGAGATATCAGACTTGTAAAATGCTTCTAGATATTAGATTATCTAACACAACTCATGAGCCCAAATAATCAGTAATATTGAGATCTGATTCAGAACTTTCATTCTATGTTGAAGAGTAATTCTGATAACTGTTTTTACACAGAATACTCCTATCACAGCACTCTGTTAAAACCCGACTACATGAGAACTGCATTTTAAAATTTGTCTGTAAAATCATAAGAACAACAGCGAATATCTGAAACATTCTATAATACATCTCCTACATGAGGTTTGGAGGAAAATCATCATGAGTAGGATAATTTTCTTCGTTTATTCTCCCCATATGTGTCTGCAAAACAGGAACAGCAAGAGTCTCTTCTATAGGAGGAGCTTTTCTTTTTTTATTATTTTTGAAGGCAAAGGGAAAGAAAGAAGAACTTTTCTTCTGCAGCAGGGTCTCTGTGACACCACGTCTGTGGCAAGTATTTCTAGAATATAGTCTTCGCACCAGCCTTTCCTTGTTCCTATGATAACTAAAATATTGTATTTATGCCTTTTCAAAAAAATACAAACAGGGAAAGAGGGAATCAAATGACAGATCTACACTCAGGAAGTTGAAGCCTGCAGCAATTAAGCTCACCAGGAGACTGCTCTTCTGTTCCCCTCAGAGGAGTTATAATTTCACTCCACAGACTGTACAATTATAGAGCCTAAAAGTACTACCTCTGTAACAGGGAATTCTATTAAAACGTCCAGAGATCCTGCAAATAGGAAAAGAGAATTTATAAGTCTTGAGTGCTGCAGCTGTACAAAAAGTCATATTTTATAAATGAATACACATTATTGTCAAGGAGATTTGTTTTATGTATTTATATATCTAGATATTTCTATTTTCTGTTTCTCATCTTTGCTTTTATTGCCATCTAAAAGTAATTTGGATTTTCCTATGAATCTTCAGATTATCCACCTGTTGTTTGAAGCAAAATAATTTTACTATTTAATTAAATTTCTCCCTGTCTTCCATAATGGATGCTCTGTTCTCCTACTATTTGTCTTTTTGAACTCTGAGACTCTTTGAAAGACTGGACCATTTTTTTCCCCAAGTGTGTAACTTTTTTTCTCACCACAGCCAGAAACTGCTTTGGCTTTTCTATTCCTAAATGAAATTAAACTCTTAAATATTAAGAACATTAACACTTTTGATCTCATCTGTATTTCTATTAATATGTAATTTATTTTTTTTTATCTTCAATAACAAAGCTTTCATTACTAGCCTAAAGATTATTTATTTCCCATGTTCTGCCCATTGTAATATCTTTATTTTAGCTATTTTTCCTCAGACTGCTGTGGATAACACTATGAAATGTTGCTCATTAATTAATACAGGATATTAACAACAATTTTTTCACCTAAGTTTTGCACATGCAAGCCTAAAATTGTTAATGAGGCAGGTCAGGTGAGGGATGCATTTTATGGCAATCATATTTCTATATGAGATTAAGTATCTAAAACCTGGAGTACTTAGGAACCTGAATGACTTTTGAAAAGCCGTATATTTATGGTTTTATGAAGCCATTTTGATACACACACATATAGTCCTAACAAATATACTGAATTATGTTCTATTACAATATGAATAAAAATTATACAATCCAGTTTTTATATATTAGTTAAGATCTATTTGTTGCATAGCATAAGAAGAAATAAAAATTCCCTTTCTGAGGCTCAAATAGGAGGTTGATGTAGCAGGAGAAGATCCAGAGGAGGTTACACAGTTCTCATGCCAAAGACGTATTTGCAATCTTACTGGGCACAACTGGAAGACATTTCTTTTCTTTCTTGCTCTTAATTTTTGTTTCATTGTAGCTGCAATTTAAATGTCTCAACGTAAGGTTTGATGTCTACCAGTGTATACTGAAACTGAGCTGATCACACTGTTCTTGGTTAATACTGTGTATTTTCAAAATTGGCATATCGCAGAATGAATGTCTTACCTGTTTAGAATAATCCTTATTGGTAACTCCATTTGCTAGGTCAAACGGTGTGATCTTTTTATATATTTAAATATTATAACTATTTTCCACCTTGATACTGGTGATGGATTTTTTCCAATTTCTAAGTAAACAATGGAATAGAGAATACAATCTTGATTTCAGAAATTGTTTTGAAAAAGTTACTCTATACGAGTCTACCTCCTGTTTTTCTAGTACAAATAGTAGCAGAAACTATCCTGGGTTCTACACCCCAAATGCTAGACCCCTGTTTCAGCTCTCACTGTCAACACAGATGTCCTTGGAAAACAGCAAGTGAAGTCCTACAGAAACTCATAGACACATGTGTATACTGATGAGTCCTGCAGTGCTATGATAAAGGAATCACCAGAAAACCACTTTCTGTCCTCTGCCTGTCTCATTGATGTTTTATTGCTTAAAGATTGGAATTGCTTAATTAATGTTCTCTAAACTGGAAATTTTAAGTGCACTAATAGCATTAAATTCACTTAGGATAACATTCTTAATTAAGTAAGGTGTTGGGAAATGCACCTTGAAGAGATAACTTGGGACTGGTTTTCACAGGTGTCTCTACCTGTATGGAACAATTTGCATGAAATTCAGTATGTGTGAAAGGATTAATAACATTATCTGAAAGGACCAATAGGGAAATGTTTTTAATTATCTTAAAAGCTCTCCAAAAATATATTTCTTTCTACCTTTTTTTAAATTTTTAATTGCTATTTGTCCTTATAGGAATAATAAAGGATATTTCAGCTGGGATTGGTATACAAACTGGAATAAGATCTAGGTTGGAACACCAAAAAAGAAAAGAAGCAGACAAAAACTTTCTGTTCATCAGTGCTATGGCAGAAAACATTAGTTGCATAAGGGTTTTTCATCACTCCAGAGATATCTGCATATTAGTTTATCCTGGTGATGACTGAAACAACGTACATCCCCACCCTAGTATGTCTGGTTATATAACACACTATTGCTTAGCCTAAACCAACATCCCCTCTTTTGCAATTCTCTTTTGAAAATCAGTGCAAATTTTGTCTGAGTAAGGAAAGCAGAACTGATCATGAATTCTGTAGTCACTTTTATACTTCAATCTGATGACACTAAAAAGACATATTTTGAATATGTTATATTGTATTTAAAATAAATGCAAGTAAGGTGATTATTTTTTATAAAACTGCTAACAAAGATAACAGTTTCATAGAATGGTATGAAGTTTCTAATTTTTAAATGTAATTCAGATAAGGGAACATTATTCTACAATTAAAAAGTAACTAGCTATCCAAATAATCAGTAAAATTTCTTTACAAGTTATACACAGGTACTTCCAAGTAGCTCTTAAGAATCTTTTTTCATTATGGTAGAAACTGTGATTTTGATCATTTGAAAAATGAATGACAGTGGCTTGTCATATAAACTGAGCTGAGCTTTATGATACTGCAAGAATATTTTTTATAAAACATATTTTAAGCTCTTTTTTTCATTTATTTTTTCCCAACTGTTGATTAAATACTTCTTTATGGACTATCTGATATTCCTTATATGTTTTCATTCAGGCTTCCCTATATGCAATAGTCACTGTTAAGTATCTGCTAGTGCTTTCTGTGTCTCTCTACTTCATGTTCACAAAATATTTGACTCTACCACTAGATATCTATATCTCACTATTATATTTTCTTATCCAGAAAGTGGCCAACAAGCATCCAGACAGGCCTAGAATTTAGTGCAACACTACTGGAGACTACAGGATACTTTGCACAGAGACTAGGCCTGGGATGATAATGTGACAGATTTGATCTTCTCGTTACACCATCCTAAAATTTACTAGGCAGTCTGGCCCTGAGTCTTGTTTTCCAGATTGTGGAGATGAAGGCAGTTAGTGATTTTTATGCTTGCTAATTAATAATTATGGCATGTATCTCCATGAGCCAGATAGACAGCTTTAATTAAGAATAATGGATTCAGTATCTGCCTATATCCAATCACCATTAGGTAACCAACTTCATATACATTAGTTGATATGTAAAAGACTTCTGTATCTATTCTTCATTTAATCTTTTTGTTGATACAGCAAGATAATGCTGTTGTTATGGTTAATGGTCTTAAAAAATATATCCAGTTCTATACCTATAATGAAGAGCTTTGTATAAGTCTCGTTTAAGTTTACAAACTATTCAGGGACACAGCACTGGAAAGCAGTACAAGTCATATTGATAGAAGAGTGAATGTGCTCTGCAGTGTGCAATGTACTGTGCTTTGATTTATATGAAACCATGTTTTGCTGTGACCTATGTGAGTTGATACACGCAGACATCATGACCTTATTTGAACAAAATGGGAAGTTAAATGAAGAACAGGAAACAAAACCAGTATTTTATTCATTGTCAGACAGTTAAACGTGACTATTACAGCAATAACAGATTTCATTATTTATTTTTTTTCAGTTCTTCCAACAGAACCAAATTAAGCCGTAGGTGCTAGAAGCTGAATCTGAGGTCCTCAGATTTATTATTCACTACCTAAATGCCCTTTAACATCTGAAGTCTATACTCCCAATTTTACTTCTATGGCTTGATATAATTTCCTTCAACAGGAAGCAAAAAGCTGGCAATAAAAAGATCATTCCCCAGTTACTGCTGCTGCTTAATTTCCTATGTTAATTAACCAAGATCTGAAGCTGTTTACATGAATCCCTCTTGTTTCGCAAATGTTTTAAAGTGTGGCAAACAAAGAAGCATTATTACCTGTTTATTTAGAGACATACAAAAAATTAGAAGAAAATTTGATTCCTGTTACTAGGAACAGTCATACTATTGCAATTATTAATTATAACACTCTGGGTCTGATGTTCTATTTTATTTTTTAAGACTAAAATATGTATGACACATTGTCCACATATTTTTTATTTTTAACTTTTTCTCTTAGCATCACAGATCAAAAGTGTTGTCATATTTAACATCTCATCCTTATTTAATAATTCACACATTTTATACAATAGTCCTAGTTTTAGAGAATGGATTTAATACATTCATAAATGGTACTTTCAAACAATAAATAAATATCAGAAAGGATTTAGGCAGGAACCTCATATCGTATGCAACAGATGGCATAAAACCTGTTGAAGGTTGTAAAATCCTTCAGAAACAGAAAATTGCACTACTGAAACACTTGAAAAGGTGCCTGAATGAATGAGAATCTTCATGCTGCACAATGTAAACCTCATTGATTGAGCTGAGACAAATCAAAAACCACATTATTTTCAATTTCTTTTCTTTTTGTTATTGTTTGTATTTGTATTTGGTTAATACAAGTTGAAATTTTATGAAAATACATTGCATTTCAAAGTGTTAATAATATTTTAAAACATGACATCAAGCTCTATACGTATCTTATTCATGTTATTATTATGTAATATTATTTGTTTTTATATACAGATATATATTTCTTTTCAGTGTATTAAAAAAAAATCTAGTTTACTCTTCAGTGATGATAATTTGTGATATTTAAAAGATCTGCACTAACATAGGCTGCACAATATAACTATAGATGTGCTTATACTGTGCAGATCTGATATAGGTGTCCTATTTGTGCTGCATAGTCTTTTGCCCCAGACAATCTTTGGTCACCAGTACTGTACTGGAGAAGGTCGACACGACCAGAAAAAGATTCAGGTACTCTGATTCGTTCTCTATGGATGTTTTTCTTTTTTCCTTTGCTTTCATCCTTTTTATCTCTTTTGCTTCTGCTACTAATAAAAAGGTAAATACAGCACTAAAAGCTTTTCACTGACAGAGCATAAGTCATAAGTCACTGGATAAACAGAATAGGAAAGGCCCACAAGTTAAATGATGGGTTGTGTTTTCAAATTGAGAAGGATGTATTTATACAATAGAATGATTAAAATAAGGACAAAGCAATACAGTATCTGTTACAATTATATCTCTTTAAGTCAAAAATCCCTGATAATTTAGTCAAAAATCATAATGGAATCACTTTGGGAGCTCTTTGCATAACTCAGTTTTAAGAAGTCTTAGAAAACTGGAGCAATGCTAAGGGATTAAAACCTGGTAACATACACTTAATCCTATAAAAAGATTAAAAAGGATAAACTAGAGAAAATAACTTCTTTTTACTTTTGTGTCAAATAACCAAAAGGCTATTTTGGCACTGTACCAATAAAGATTTAGAGGATGAAAATATAAGTAACCTACATGAAACCAGCATGGTAGGTCTCATTAAGAAAAGCCACTCTTGTTTCTGGTAGGGTTTGGGGGTTTTTTTGACAGAATTACACATTGAAAAAAAAAAAAGTAATTTTATTGCTTTGACACACCTTTTTCTCCAAGGCTTTTTAATTCTACATAACATTTTGATTAATAAGATTACATTAGGGAATTAATCAGTCACATCAGAGGGACTGAAATCAGTCCCATTGACTTATCTCAAAAGATAATTGTTACAGAGGAGGTAATAATGAGCAGGGAGGTTTCTGCTGGAGACCCTGAAGGGACTGATTTTTGGTTCTGCATTTTTTAGTGCTTCCTGTTATGACCTCAATAAACCTTCATTGAAAAAGATTTAAAATTACATACTGACAATAGGATAAAAATTTTTGAGAAGGAAAAGTTACTAATGCATAGTAAGTGAATATTGGCTTCATTGACATTTGTGGGAATAGTTGAAAATTCGAAATGTAGTAGCAGCATATTACTGCTGTTATGCTTCTTAAAATCATAACTCTGCTCTTGGTGTAGATTTATATTGCCTATGAAGTGGATAGACAGGCATTCAGCTGTGAACTATGCAAAACTATGTTTATACTTGTGCATTTGCAGCTTTTTTCCCAAAGAAACAGAAGACACTAATTTTGAGTTTAAATGTTTGTCCAGTACATGGAATTGGAATTGGTTTTTGTAGTCCTACCACTTGCCTTTGTGAATGGATGAATATCCCTCTTAGGGCTTCTCTACAGGGACTCCAGGGAGTATTTGAACACCCATCCTGTCAGTGAACTTAGAACATTCACAGCTCTGCATCAGGATAACGGATATAATAAAATCTTATATTTCATAGTTTCAGCTAGTTTCTTGCAGAAATAATGATTATTCTTCCTTCTTTTCCTGCAGAACTGACTTGAAGTAATCAGTTTTTGTTTCCTTCTTTCTTTCTTTCTAAACAGACTAAACAGAATATTCTAAAGCTCACAGAGAGACAAGACAACATATCTCAAGCATATCATTCCCCAGTATGTTATGATCATATTGAGATCCCAATCTGGGATTGATAACTATTTTTCCTTACATTCAGATTAGCAGAGCAATCTCCTTCCTAACACCAAAGACTTGGATCACTTGATTAGATTGTTTGGCTATATCTTATTCCAAATGATATCTGATTTTCTCTGTCTATGGTGCAATCTAAAACCTGAGTCTTGACAGGCCTTAATTACAGCAAAACCTGCATCACTTTATAACCAGTGATATAGGAAAAAAAAAAAAAAAAGATTAAAATATCTTAAAATATCTAGGTGTTCTTTAACTCTACGGCATAATCAAAACCATTCATAAAGCCTAGATCTTCTAAATCACCAGCCTTATATTTAATTGAAGAAATTATATTGTTCCAAAGAATGACATTTAAAAAATAGGTTAGAGAATGGTTTGTCCTAAAGCAATTTAAAATACTGTATGACTTGATTCAGTTCTTTAAAACATCTAAGTCTCCATACAATCATTGGAGAGGCAATTATTCTTCTTATTTGGGATTCCTAACTAGGAGCCACTCTCTGAATGGGTTATGAAATCTGATTTCTGCCTCCACCTATGCAATGAAGTTGTTGGCATTAGTAAATCATAAAACTGCTTTCAACTTTACCTCTCTAAATGGAGTATACAGGAAATGTTATGTATTTATGAAAGCTTTACAAATAAAGAAAATACCACATCCTCACCCTCTATGTGAAAGTAACTCTTAAACTTGAATTCAGTACACTGCATAAAATGCATGTCAAAGTTAATGGTACCTGTAGCAAAGAATCGTAAACCCACATTAGAGAAGGTACAGACGTATTTAACCTTATGGGAGCTTCCGAAGGAATTAGGTCACATCAGCTTCAGAGAAGTGAAGTTATTCTAACCAAGGACATGGCATCTATCTATGTACTCATTTGAATGAGCCCCTTTGGTTAAAGGTGGAATCAAAACTCTGTGTAAGGTTTCCTATGTATTGGGTGTCTGTGTAAAAAGTGGAAACGCTCATCTACAGTCAAGCCCCACAGTCCTTTCATTATTAAACATGGATATAGCACTCTGAAGTAACAAAGTAACATATAACATACTTTTAAGGAACTTAAAGCAAGCTTATCTTTTTGCATTCTGGAATACAAAACCATGTTTTCTTCAATGTTGTTGTGCCATTTTATTATTTACCTTATTCTCAATCCAGTTTCCTGTGGCAGAGAATTCTCCTGTTGTTTCTTTTTTTGTTGTTTTTGTAGACACTGCTAGATAACTGCAATTAGTTTACTATAATATTCTGAAGGAGTATAAGGAGAAAGTAACCATTTTTTTTAAAATATATTTTCCCAATATATTGAGAGTTCATAAACAGTCAGTAAGGAAAAAAAAAAAAACCACACCAAAACAAAAAGCCACCACACACAAAAAACTGCAAACACCCAGAAGTTGAGTCTCTGAAGGCTGAATTCATGCTGGATTCATGCATGAGTGCTGTGTGTTGTCCTGGTGACTGTGTCCTGGTCAGCACTTCTGAATCATAGTCCTCAACCCTTACTCGTACCAGGAGACGTGCCAGAGTGTACCATCCTTCCTTCCTTCCTTCCTGCCATTCTCAGTTTCCTTTGGAAGAAAACTCAGGGCTCTGACTATGTGATGCTCAGGGCAATCTATTCCCACTGTGGACTTGGGATATGCTGAGATTCAAGTCCTTCCTGCTGCATGAAGTAGCCACAGCCACAGTTCTGAACAGTAAAACTACAAACACCTCTGCTTTAGGAACCAGGCATGCCTATTGCCTTTTAACAGTATAATAATAATAATTATTATTTAAAATATTTATATTATTTTTCAGAACATTTTTTTTCTTAGACAGGACAGACGTTAATTCACCATATTTAATGTGGACTAATCTGGCTGCATTTTTTATTCACTCTTGCCTAGTTTCACTTTTTTGTGTTATTTTTCCTTTAAATTCCCACAGTCAATACGCGTACCTGAAATATATTCAGAAACATGACTCTTGACCTGTCTGTCTTGTATCTGAAGTCAGAAACACAACTTCTACAGAATGCATTAGGTGCAAAATCAGGCAGGACAGATGTCACTAACACCATTTTTTCACTTTCCTTGTAATGGCAAGAATACTTAATTACATTTTATAGCATATAATAATCTATTACTTGTTATAAATTAAAACAGGGTTGGGTTTTTTTGGTTGGCTGGCATTTCTTTTTGTTTGTCTGCTTGTTTTTTCTCTGAAATGATCATCAAATAGCAAAGAACTGTTAATATCTCACAGGTGGCCTCAAACTGTGGCACAGGGAACTTTCCTTTCTTTTCTACATCATATATACTGTTCTAATTGTCATAAAAAAATAGACCATGTGGTGACAAGTGTCCATATTCTAGCTATATCTCAGACAAAAGGACAGCTTTGACAAAAAAAAAAAAAAAAAAGGTGTCACCAAGTGATTAGAGTCTGGAATGCCTGCAGTAAAACCGTTTTTTTCCTGAGCTTGACCCTAGTGAGTCACCTAGCTGCCAGTACTGCAAATCATTTATTGATTTGTTGTATCCAAGGTTTTTCTTTTGTCCTCTTTCACCTATATCGGAGAGATCTATGACCAAAAAAAAAAGTGTGATTTTGAATAACACTATGAAGGCACTGAAAATATTACTGCACATCAGGTATGTTCATTACAGCATGAATAAATGAAGACACAGCAGTTGGGGGAAATTGTATTTACTTGAATAAAAAATATCTCATAAACAGTGAAAAACCCTCAAAACCCAGTAATATCAAAGACTAAAAAAAGCTCTGGTATTTTAAATGTTTCTCAATGGAAATGCTACTGTGTTGTGTTCTTTATTTTCTGATGCACAGTTACTAATGCAACGAGCAATTTTAGATATTACAACTGGCTACATGTGTCATTTCAATAAACTGTATACATGCATCATATTATTGATGTAGTTTCCTATAAATATGTCCACCTCCAAAGAGTATTAAAAACTTTTATGGTATTTCTTCCTTATAGATCTGATCTTATATATTTTAACTTTTACAAAAGTGTCCCAGATGTTGCCCAAACCAACTCTTCTGTTTGAAAAAAGGTACGAAAAAGGTACGTAGGGAAGATCAATAGTGTTATGCTTTAATTCTGAGATATAATGTTCCTTCCATTTGGAACAATATTTTGCACTCATGTTGCTTTTTCAGGAAAACAATCAAAACAAAGAACTTTTATAGAAATGCATTTCAAAAGTCTCTCTATCAGTCTTCTGATTCCACACACAAAAGAAATCTATCGTTACATTCCATTGTGTTGTAACTGCAGGCTATTGTTAGCATTTTAATAAAGTTCACAACTGGGTGTCATAATATAGAGAGCTATTCTTTTAATATCTCAAATGAAATCTTCACTCTTATTTCTGTGATAGTCTGAATCTCATATTGCATGGCTCAAGCCACAATAAAAATCTGCTCTCAGACTGTTTAAATGGTTTCTTGGCATATCTGTACTTTTTTTATTGATCTTGATTCTGTAGACCAGAGACCTATAAGTTGGCATTCTTCTTCTTTGCTTAAT
Source organism: Nycticryphes semicollaris (assembly GCA_013400055.1). NCBI lineage: Eukaryota > Metazoa > Chordata > Aves > Charadriiformes > Rostratulidae > Nycticryphes > Nycticryphes semicollaris. Next base: position 1,861,381 of record VXBJ01003447.1, read on the forward strand.
CATATTTCCAATAGTATAATATTCAACCAATTTAAAATAATGCTTCAAGTAGCCAAGCTTTTTTCTTTTCATAAAGGCAAGCCATAGTAAGGTGCTTTGCATCACGAGATTGAATTTATTCATCACTAATCTCCATGTTATGTTTGCTTTAAAAATGAAAGAATAACCTACTTGCTATTCGGTGGTGTAAGTTAATTTTCCCATCTACTCTTGTCATCTGAGTATATACACTAAAAGACTGTCTTCTGTATTTTAAACACAAATTACTCCAACTTGGCTGGCCTACATTATCTGTCTTTAAAAAATTTACTATCAGTTAGTTTCAAGAATCAACCCCATTAAATTCCTCAGTGATGAAGAAAAAAATAATTATTTCATTTTTGTAATATATTTGGTATAACTGTACAGCAAAAAAAGACTGTTTTCACTAATGTGGGAATAAACTTCAGTTTTGCAATTATGCTACAAGGGCCAAAACAGCATGGTCACTTTTAAGTCAGTCTGGACAGACATATACAGAAGATTTGCTGCGTGTTGCTATGGATATATATAACAACGTAGCCATTTTCAAGACATCTTCAACATATATAATCCATATCATGAACCCATTGCAGTATTTTGTTCAGTGATGTTGGTATGGGCTCAGCTTCTGCTCCTCGTAACAGTGGAATCTCTTGCCAAATTGATACAGGAAGTGCTTTGATCAGAAAGTGGCTATTATGTTTATTAATAGGGTATCTGCCTTTCCATGGACATTAAAGCTGTTAAGGAATGCTCTAAAGGTCAGTACCTCTGGTGGGCTCAGGGACAAGGAGGTTCCTCCTGCATGGTTTCTGGCATCCAGCCTGGGGTACCCTGAGGTCCAAGGGTACCCATGCTGGGAAAAATGGGCACGGCTGCTGCTTTCCCATTTCCAAGTCCATCCATCAGCAAGGCTGAGTCTGCATCCCAGACACAGACACACAGAAGATACTGATGCAGCTGTCTATGTGACTGCCACAGCCAGGGCCCCAGTGACATTTAAGAACAACACCATGTTCTGGGCATACGTCAGTTATACATAACTATAGACAGCCAAGTCTTGTTCTTCAGCCAATCAGGCCTGAAGTTCACACAAGTGCCTCTGCTCTCTAGACTCACACACACACAGAGTCACAGATCCTTCAGCACCCTCTGTCTGACTGCTACCCCTGCCTTCATCCCAGGCACTCTTACCTGCTCTGCTGACCTGCTCTGCTCCTACTTACTAGCTGGTTCAGCTTGGTGTTCTCTAGCAAACACACACAAACTCTCACACTTGTCTCACACATGCTCCATACTCACTTGCCCCCTCACCTCACCCCAGCCAAGTACCAACATGGACTTCTCACATGGACCTGGGGCCACCAATTCCCCATCTGGTCCACAGACACCTGATTAGGGGAAGATGTGAAGGAAGTGGTCCCTGCAGCTGCTGGCACACAGGCATATGGGTCCTCTCCACTGCAGTTGGTGCTGGGACCCTCCCCTGCTCCAGCTGCTTGAATCATAAGCACAAGAACCCTGTGACCTGAGGTCTGACTCCAGCCACCAGCGCTTGCATCAATCACTGCAGCCCCCCAGCTGCTCCACATCAAACACCTGGGTCACATCTATGACCCAGCTGCCTCCCAGCTGCTGACTCTGTGCCCGTCACTCCTTCCAGTTGTTGGCACCATGAATGCATAGGTGACTGTCTCCAGGGTCTTACTCCTGTCACTGGTGTTTGTTGACCCCAGGTGCCTCTCTAGTTGCTGGCTCCTAGACCTTGCAGTATTAACACATGGGTTGAAGAGTGAGATTACATAACAAGACAATTAAGAAAGGATTTAGTAAGAAGATAGGGTGGTTGCAGTGATCAGGCAGGCTGACAGGCACCTGTTTACATGTAACCATTTCCCTTAATTCTTGCTCCTCTCTATTGTTCCTCACCACTTCCTGTACTGTAAACATTCCTCAGTAAGTTTTGCCTGGCGGCACGGAACCCCCTCAAACATTCAAAGTCCTCATGTTCATCTTCTTTCTGCCTTCTCGCCAGTTATAAAACCCAGGTTCTCATCTGTTATAGTGTCTAGGCTGGTCCCCTCCAATACAACCCTCCATCAGTTGGCTGAAGAGTGTCTGTGGAACTGTACCTTTGCAACACAGTTTGGATCTATTTCTCCCTCCACAATTCTTAAACAAAGACGATAGCTTGCTCTTTACTGAAGGCACATTTTTAATTATAAAAGAAAACTGCAATAACAGTATTTGCTTTGGTATAGCTGAATATACATCAACTCCATAATATTTAAAATACTTATTGAGAAATAAAAAGCTTATTTCTTTTCAGCAATACTAGACTGAACGTATTACTACTTATCAGTTAATTTTTCTTTTCCATGAGTACTTAGGAGGTCTCTAATCACAGCATCCTGGAAAGAGTTATTGCTGTGTTGTTTCAAAGCCTATGATTATCTTCTGGCAAAGATAGTGTTGTGTTTATCCATACTACATTCTGCTGGTTCATACATACAAAATAACATTTCAAACTGTTGAACAGAGCATTTTCTTTTAAGTTTGAAATAAACACACTTTAGTCCTCCATTGCACTATATGGAATACATTTGATTTCTGGCAGAGAAAATAAGTTACTATAAATATTTCAGGCAAGACCAATATGGAAATAGCACCGATTTAACATTTTAAAATTCAGGAGGAACTGTAGATTTTCCATATTCAAGACTTCCATTGGTTAAGACACATGACATGAAGGCAGAGATTTAGGAACAGTCTCTCTGTTCTTTATTTGTGAAATGGCACATTTTATAGGCAAAAAAGTCATAGGTAACAAACAAGGAAATTTTAGTGTTAAGAATTCTCTGTGTTGTAGAAGATAACAACAAGAATTGTTTCTATGCTTGCTAGCTAATACTAATTTTTTAGCATGTGCACTAGGATATTACAAGAGATTTGTGCAGACAATGGTGTGTTCACTTTACAAGTTGTAAAGTGGGAAAACACAATTTCTTGAACATCAAAAGCTGCTCAGTTTAAAGGGTAAGAGAAATGTTATGTCGGAAGTTGAGAGGAAATTTTCAAGAAAATTAGATGCTAGATTATTTCATTAACAATAATATATTTTAATAAAAGAGCTCATCTGAAGCTGTGAAAGGAATCTGGGGGAAAAGAAGAAATTATCTAGAGAGCTAGATCTCTGGCTAGTATATCAAAATATAGAAGTAGAAAGTGCTAGTATAAATTCATTGACCAACCATAACAATAGAATATGTAATAGCTACCATCAGACTCAGGAAACATGCAGAGTCACCATCTGTTTGTTTGTGCCTTATGTACCACAGAAAAAAATGCATTGATACTTGCTCTTTAAAGGCATACATGACAGCTTTGCTCTAGTCATAGGTAACATACTGTTGCACAACTAATAATCAGGTTTTAGTAGCATTTAAAAGCCCAGCTTCCACAGTTTCTGAAGAAAACTTAAATGTAAATTTAGAGAGGAAATAGGACAGTGGGACAAAAGCAAAATCCATAGCCCTGGGCTACATGCTTTATAAAATACTGCTATTTTGACAAAAATACCAGCAAAGTCAACAGGTTGAGCAAGCACTACTGCAAATGGGAATGTGTTTTACTAACGTGGTCCAGCTGGTGGCTTGAGCTAGAGCCTGATTCCACTCTGCCTTCCTGCAAAGGAGCAAAGGAAGACTGCATTAGCTACCCCAGCAGCTAAAAGCCTTATCCTCCCTATCTGCTTTGCTGGGTGGTCAGAATCCTAACAACTCCTGTTGCATCCCTTCAAAAGGAGACGTTGGGATCCCACAAGAGTTGCAATCTAACCTTCTTGGCTGATGAGATGACGTGAATCTTACCCTTTTCAAGGCATCTCTGAGCTGCTAGGAGTCACTGCACTTTGCTCAGCACTTAAGGCACTCAGGCCTCCCATGATGGAAACAGCCTAAGTCCTTTCTGTCAAAAGCAGAGGTCAAGTGTTTCCTTCAAATCAAGGCCAAGTGATTTTACTCACCAGCTCAGCAGTTAAGAGATTTAGGCAGTGGCATACCTGTGTTCCAATCCTTTCTATTCCTTACAGGAATTAAATTCATATCTTTGACTTACTAAGGTTAGTCTGAAACCATTAAGCAGCGTTATATTTTAAAAAAAGAGATAAAGGCACTGTACATCCTTACTTGGAATGTTAGTGCATTAGCTAGAAGCAGAGGAAGAAAGAACAAACATAAAGACAACCAATTCTCTGATGCGGTGATTAAAGCATTTAACTGAAGGAGGATGACCTATGTTCTGTTCTCCACTCCTAAGAATGACTTGTGGTTTTGTAACCTCTGCTTCTAATTTTATTAAATTAAAAATGCATTAACTTTTTGTACAAACAAGTATAATATATACACCCTGAAACATAATTTTGCAATCTTCTTTGTTCCCTTATCATGCATATTGAGTGAGCTCAAGTTAACCCAAAGTCATGAAAAGAATAGTATTATAACAGAGAAAGTGCTGGTTTACTTCATGATTGTATAGGAGTATTCAAGATTCTTGTGTCAATCAGAATCTACATGCAGTGGAATAATAATCTTTTAAAGGCCTTTTTATTTTAAATCACAGATCATTTTAGTGCCTCCTTAGCAATATTTCTGTGCCATATATGCTTGATCTTGTTATTGGACTAATCAGATATACCAGGACTGCTACATCTGTTACCTGTTGAGCCAGCCCTGCTAGTACATTGGGTTGCCCATATCTGTTGCACTTTATTCCTTCACCACGGTCAAAGTGAGAACAGATGCAATGCTTCCAAAATGCAACTGAGCATTCTGTTACTCTTAAGTCTAACATTTGCTGGAAATCTGTCAAAATAGCTACTCCAAAACAAGGACTTCCACACTAGTTTGTGTTGAAATGACACCAGAATAGATATGTCCATACTTTCTCTGATGCAGAAATTCTGATATTTGTATTAATCTTACATTTTCCTACTCACTAGTTGTTGTTTTAGATCCTTAGTCCCACCACTGTCTATTGTCCCCACATGATTTTCCAATAGAGGGCTTAATACAATGTACAAACCTCCTCTAAACACAAATAACTTCAGGTTGTTTTGAGCTCAGGAGGAACACAAGAATGCACAAAATTCAATTAGCAAATCTTTAACACTACTAGCAGAATAGACTACCTTTAATAAGAATCCATCACTGATAATTGTTTTCTACCCTGAGTCAAAGCTTTGTATGTCAGACATGGTGAAACGAGCTTGTTTATCTATTATAATTATATTGTGAAGTAAGGATGTTATTTTTAGTGATCAGACTAAACCAATTCTGCACAGCTCAAAAGGCAGATTAAAAAAAAAAAAAAATTAGAATGGACGCAGGGTTTCATACTGAAGTAATCGCAAAGAAGAGTTGACTGTGGCTAAGTAGCTATGAAACAAGACATAACCCGAGACAGAAGAGAGAGAAAGAAAAAGAAAAAAATAAACCAGAAGTCAAGGAGTGATGTTAGTCGGTTGATAACAACAGAACTCAGCCACAGGAACAAAACCTTCCTCTTATGTATTTTCCCCATTTTCATTTGTATAGAACTAGATAGTGAACAATAAGCAGAGGATCTCTAGGACCCATTACAAACTCTTGAGTCTCCCAGTCTGCAAGGACACGAATTTGCTAGTTCATCCTTAAAAAAAGAAACATGCTTTTTTCTGCACTCTAAATTGAAGCCCCTAGCACAATAAAGACTTGTAAGGTGATAGCAGCAGCAGAATTCTTCCCAAAGGTTAATTTCTCCAGTCTTTGTCTAAGCAAGTTATAGAAAACAATGAAGCAGCACCCTGAAGACTATTTTCTTGATCTCGTAGTTTCTCCAGCAATTACTGGGCAAAGACTTATTGGGAATCCCAAATTCACCTCCTCCTTTGAATTTCAGCAATGAAATAATATTCTGTGAATACTATCTTTTTCCTTTAGTAACTCCTGCAGTATTTATTTAGTAAATACTTTTTTATTGTTGTTGTTCTCCTACTGTGTAATTAATTCTGAAGTAAAGAAACAATGTGCTGCTTCTGAAGCTGTCAGATGAGCTGGGTAACTCTTAATCTTCATTTTGAATCTAGTTCTTATAGCTTATCCAGTTAGTGCTAGCTCTTCATCTTGTCCTCAGCAGTCAGTCTTTTGAGTTCAAGACACATAGCTTTTTGATGCATTTCCAGCCTCTTCAGAAAGTAGTTTGGAGCTAGAGGGTGAATGGGAAGTGTTAATCTCCTGCTCCTATGTTCAACATAATACAGAAAAGCAAACAGCTGTAAGTTTCTTTTCAGTGACAAATTAACAGTATAAATAGTATAAAAGTAGCAGCATACACATTACCTTTATTTTAATGGAAGTCAAACTGTTTACTATTTTTAAATCATACTTCCATTCCTTCTAAAACCTGTTTCTTCTCTTCTGCCTCCTATTATTTCTACACTGCAGCAATTTGTTTTGAATTGAACTTGAACATAGTAAATCTAATATATACCTGTTTTGAGTCTTTTGCTGCTATTTGCAGTACCTTTTCTGTCTCTGCTATGATTGTTCCTCTGACCTGAGTGATTGCCTTCCTTCATACCTGAGTGCCAGCTGAGCTCTGAAAGTTAACCGTAAGATGCTGTACTCAGGGAACTAGACAAGTCTGTAGTTTCCTGTTACAATTATTGTATTTAAGTCATTATTAAAACACACTTAAATGTCTTTTGTGGGCAAGTGTTCCTAGTGATACACAAGCAGAAGATTCATGTCTCTAGTAGAGCATCCAAAACCAGCTCTTCCACTAAGAACATAAACAATATCTGCTGGCCCGCCAGTAATGTTTTGGAGCACAGACAGGGGACAGTAAGCAGTTTAGCAAGAAAACAAGAGATGGCGTAACCCCAAGTCCTTAGGACAATGATGGCTTAAATCTTCTAGGAAAAACAACTCATATCTAGGGGGTTTACCACAGTAATTAATTTTCCTAGGTAGAAACTAAGTCCGAACTCTCAAGCCTACTCCACAGAAGAGATGATAGATTATTCTTTGCAAAGCTAATTGAAAAAAATGCCACATAGCTACAGCAACAGGTTTTAGCAATGTCAGAAACAAAGTAGGGTAAATGGGTGAAGTGTCCTATATTTACAAAAGACGTCCTTCTCAAGCTCTTTACAGGGACAGGAAAGACTCCTCTCCAAAGAGTGTTGTAGACTTTCCTATTATTCCAGAGTCAAACCTAACAAGCCATGTTTCAAAATCAGCAGAACTGATAGGTTTACTGCTGCGTAACAGTTCATAATTTGTCACATAGCTCATTATTACAGCCCTACTTAACCAGGAGTAATCCCCTGCAGAATTTTTTGTGGTAGCATATACAAGCAGAAATACCAAATAAAGTATTGCGGCATATGAAAGGAGGTAGTTGATCTGCTGTACCACTTTTGTTTGAAAAGAAATCCAACAGACAGAGTTTTGTTCTAATGCAAAATGCAGCATATAGTCCTGGAAAAGCCAAAACATAATCTCCAACTTTATGTTTTGCTTTCACTAGGCTTTTGATCTATTTCTAAGTTATCAGATGTGTACACAGCTCTACTTCATTATCATGCTGAGGAGGAAATAACCCCCCTTGGCCCCTTTTGATGACCTCTTTTTTGTCTCTTTCTAATCCTGCTGTTCAAAAATATAACGAAACATCATGCTGCCACAGCAAACACAGAAAACACATCTCTTAACTTAAAAATCATCTTGGGGAGTTTACACATCTTTGGAGTTTTCTGGCTAAATCTGTGGAAAACATCTATATGGCAGCGTGAAGGAGAATCCTTGCAGAGCGTGCTAGGGCAGACGTGTAGAAGTGTTTATGTACCTAAAGAACATATAGATTAAACATGGGGTTTTGAAAAATTGTCTGATTTTCACTGATTTAAAGGACAAATCTCTTCCTAGATTCCATAGAAGACCTTCTATTTTGTACCTGACTGCAACTGCAGTCAAGCACTTCTGAAAATCCCATTAGATACCAGTTTCCCACTTTAGGCATCTAAATGACTTTTCAAATGTCCAGCAAACTGTGAGGGGAAGCAAGCAGAAAACAAGGAAAAAGCAGACACCAGGAATTCAAGGCTATTTCAAAAGTGGACAATCATTGTATTCAGAGACAGTGTGCTCATGTTGGGTATCGAAATGGAGATAAGCATTGACACCACTCAGTTATTGCCACCCAAATTATCCAGTTGCCTAAGAAGTCTCTGTAGGTTGCCTTTACCATCAGCAGGTTGGGGTAGGTTCCTCCAGAGGATGGTTCAGAGGATCCCAACTGAGGTGCTCTGAACTACTTTGTGGAGTGTTTTTCTTTCCAGTACAGGGAGCCTGAGTGTTTTTTTCACTTAGCTAAAGTAGGTATTGAAAGTTGGGCAAAGTCAATAGACTCAGTAACATTTCTTTTTAAATATTAAGTAAGGATACAAGTCTACTATTGTCATAATAGAAACCATTTGAGAATTTCCAATTGTCGGCAAAGCAATGCAACATAGCATGGTGGGTTTTGTTATGTGATATAGTTATTATGGAACACCAGCATGACATTACTCATGAATATTACTGAAAACATATTTTGATTTTCACAAAATGAGAAAGCTCATTTTTAATCCATTTTGCATTCACTGTCCACATTTATTTTATTTGGGTTTTCTATATGTTCTCCTGTATGAAATGCAGAGTTGGCCATAGGGATACTGTGTTACATATAGTACAGACTGAACCCTGCTTTGTTTCCATGGAAGAAACTATTTTATTTCTTCTTAATAGAAAGTCTTTCATTACAAATTAATGGCAAATGTGGACAATGTTTTAAAACATTAAAAAATATAATGCAGAATGAACTGAAAACCTAATCTTACTTCTACAGCTTTTGGCATGGACTCCTGTACATCTCTGGAACCTCATTACACATAGAAGAAGTAAGCAGCCTACAGCTGATCCTGTATCTGCGTGTATTGAATTCCGTATGGTTTTTTATAGTTGCAGTTTTTATAGTATTATAACATAACTAGAGAACTGATTAAAGATTGAAGGAACATTGGTTAATAATGTACTGCAATGTAGTTAGGATTTTTTGTGTAATGCTTGTTTTGCCTTGGAGTAAATAAAATATATTGCTGAGTGATGGGAAATCAGAATTTTACTGAAATGCTAGTAATATATACAAGAGCCCAGCTTTCCACAGAGACCAGAATGACTATTTAAGTATTTCTCATAGACTGATAAATCTCTAAGAGGAAATAATTAAGGGTACAATGTCTCATAACTCTCCACCCAGTTTACTGGAATGTAGAGAATGTAAGAAAAGATAGACTTCTGGTCCCTCCCCTGCATTTGAGGAAGAACAGGCTTGAGCTTAGATCCTTCACTTCAGATGACTGGTTTAACTGTCCTTCTATTTAGAAAATTTCAAATTAGGTACTTGAGAGATTTCTCACATGGAACACTGGACTATTCTGGAGATTACAATGCAAAAGTAGAAGAGCTGAGTTCCCGTATTTACACAGTCAAATTATTTATACAAAGTAGAAAAGCAATCCATTCATAAATCAAACAGAGGTGTATAGAGCCACTTACCCAAACCCTCCACAGAAAAAGAAGACCAAGATACGGTGAGTTGCATTTGGATGAGATACGTAAGGTGAGTTCAAGTATTGATTAAAAACTTAATGCTTGTTTATTCTAAAATAAGCAAGTTCTCCACATTCTGAATTGCTGGATGAGAAGCATGAAATATTACTTCTTCAATCCAAATAGCACAGGCCCACAAAAACTTTGGGTTTTGTTGGATGATTTTTGGGTGAATCAACTTTTTACTAAGGATCATCTAACTCCACTGTGGTTACCTGACTACCAAGTATCCCGAGAATACCGATTTGCTATTTTTGGATACTCGTTAGCCACTATTTATCTTGGAATAACTTTCAGTGACTAGTACAACTATGAATTATGTAAACACAAATGCAGTAACAAAGCTCTCTTGTTAATGATGATTGTTTCCTTGTAATTGTATGTATCATTCCTGTAATTATAATGTTATTTATTATGTTAATTTACTACAGTATTCCCATTAATTATTTCTAAATGTGATTGGATTACTTGTTATTTCTGACACTTGATGCAATTAGGAATGATGTGGCCCACATTTTAATTAATTTGTTAATGTTGCTCTTGTTTAGTATGTGCTGTACTATGTAGTGCTTGTTTTGCAAGCTTTTTTTTTTTTTTTTTCCACTTGCCTTTCCTGGCTTGATCTAAAGATACAGCATAGAAAAAAGGCATTTGCCAAGTTTAAAAAAAACCAACCAACCAACCAAGTAAACACAAATATATATTTACCAATGACCAGTTCTATATTTCTACTAATAGATGGAGACTTAAAAAAAATTAGAAGTTTTACATACATATATATGTTTATCTCTCAAAAACCATATGTAAATTATACAGTAGCACTAGCAGAAAATGATATACCAGTTCTTAAATGTAAGATCTTATTCTCAAGCTTGGAAAGGGTGAATTAACCTCTCAGAAAAGATACTGGAGGTGTTACTGAGCTCTCTATTGGCAAGCTAGGGAGGCTGATCACATCTTGACTGATTCTCAGATAACTGGTAAAAGAAGTAAAAAGGAGACAAACTGCCTAAAGGCATTGCACTTTTTCATGCCTGATCCTGATTTTTCTTCTGGAAGTTATCTGGGCAAGAAATGCATTAAATAACCAAGAAAGAGATCAGCAAGGCTGGACAAGCAAGGATAAGTGCAAGAGGTGAATGACAGCTAGAAGTAATCTGAATGAGTACAAATGGAAGTTTGAACTTAAAGTGTCTTACTAAGCACAAAATATCTCTGGCCTCAAAAGCCCCAGAAGACCATCTCCGTGGCAGGCCAACCTATTTAAACAGAAAGGTCAGACTGTCAAAGAAACTAAACTGTCTCATGGAGCTGTAGAGCAGATGATGAACTGGGAGGTAATTTAATGAACTCCTCCAACCTCCCATCCTTCGATATTTCACACTCAGAGGTATTATGGCTCCACAGTTAGCAGTGCAACAGACATGAGCTCACCGAGTTCTAGGCAGCAGTAATTACCCTGAAGAGAAGTAAAGGCAGGAAAGCAAGCTTTAACCTCTTTGTGCCATTAAGACAACTCTAGTTTCACAAATAGTTGTCTCCCATAGTCTGTTCACCTTTTCAGAACTGTCTATTTTTTTCCTTTAAACACAATTATCTTTGATGCTGGAGAATGTCTTTGCTGCTGACACACAGAGGAGAGCCCTCAGGGGTAGAGGCTTCAGGTTATCCACCCATCATATTGTTTCCCTGGTCAAGGACTACATCTGGTCACTCAGCACAATAACCATTGTCACTGGCATTTCTAGAAGCAATTATGTTTCTAACTGACTGGATAGTCTATTTCCTCATAAGAAACATGCAATGAAAAACAGGCAAGCATTTTTTTTTTTTATGCAAAAATTGAGGTCAGTGACCAAAAATCTTTTTTTAATTCTCTCCTGTGAACTCTGTTACATATCATTTCCAGGTTAAAAAGTCCCTTTTCATCAAAATTAAAAACAATGAAAGGCCAAATAAAAAGCAAATTTTTTTATGTTACCCTGCTTCTTGATTCAATGAGTACCAATATACGTGTATATGTGATTACAATAAATTGTTAATCAATTACTATACAGAAAATAACAGTGACTTACAATATATTATCTCATATGAACTAAGCTAAGGATCTGTTAGAATGCAATAGTTAGCTACTGTGGTGAAATAAAAAGTATATTTAGGAACATATATTCCAAATACTCTCAGCCATCTCAGACAATGTTACAACCCAATTTCTTTGTATAATTTAAAATATTCAAAATTTTTACTCAAATAATTGCAAAAATTTCTGTGTGTACTTTGAAAGTGACTTTCCACATCCTCTCCTATTTATTGCTTGTTTGCAGTTTTTAGCAACTTTTGCATTTGATTAGGACCTATTCATTTTCAAAGTAAAAACATCATTAACGTTATCCTTCAAAATGTGAACTGGGAAAAGAAAAAGGAGAATTACAGGATCTATTGTGTTCTGAACCTTCTGATAGAAAGAAATAATTCATGCTACACACATTTTAGTCCCTTATAAAACAGGTAAAACCTAACATTCAGAACAGTGAAGAAGCACAAGAAGCTGAGGCTTTGCATATCCTTCTCTCAAAAAACATACAATTCACTAAGTTTGTTAAGAAAATAATAAAGAAAATGTTTGGGGTTTCTTTTCATAAAATAGAACTACTCAAAATGTAATTAGAGAGGAATAAAGTTAATAAAGGGTAGTACTTTTATTATTTTATATGTATTAATGCACATTGGAACTCTGCTCATAACCAGGTAATACAGTTCCATGCGGTTACTCATATCAGAGCAATTTTCACTACATAAAAAAAGTCAGAGTTGCCTGAAAAACAATCAACTGTAATTAGAAATTGAAGAATTCACAAGGTCTGAGTCACTAAACAACTTAAAAACTTGAAAGCTATGTGTCTCAGAGCCACACTTCCAGTACTGCCCATGAGGCAAGCCAAAACTTCACCTTATGAGAATGAAAGTTTACTTTTTGAAGACCAACCAGACTGCAGCCCGTCTCTGTCTCTGCCTTCCTTTTCTCCTGCTGACAGAGCTGCCCATAAAACAGGTGAATATCTGCCAGGAAGTTTATAGACAGTGTTTAAAAATCAACCAAAGTGAAAGATTGGCATGCTGCACCAATCTAACCTTAGAAACTCCGCTTTTCTTAATCCTTAAACTCATGAAATAAATTCCAATTTACCTTAACTATGGCAATTCCAGAGCTACTTCACAGGGCAAACAGGTAAGGTTAGCAACCCTGTTGACCGCCTCAGGGTAAGCCATTCGCACTTGCAGGAAAAAAATCCACAATTATCTGTCTGCATTCTTGTTTTCATATGGTATCTCAGCTATTATAACCCTCTGCAGGGAAACAGGATATTCATTAACAGATTCAATTCACTTGCAGGGAACAGAAGAGGGAATTAGGCTACACTTGCCTAGCATAGTACACTGACTACTAGCTCAAAATGTGCTTATAGGCCCTATTGACCACTCCTGCCAAATGTTTTGTGCAAGACAGTGATTCTGCAACCATTATAGGTTCACACACACACATTAGCGTTTGCTCAGTCCGACATCTTCATGCTGCTTATCAGTTTTTCTGAGACAGCTTGTAGACACATATTCCCAAAAAGTCTTTGTCTCATGTCGCAAGTTGTTGTTTATTTTACTCAATCAGTGGGAGATCTTATTATTCAAACTATATTGTAGGATCTGAAACAGCCAGCCCACAGAGCAGTCAGACATAGAAGAGAGGAAAAACTGACCTTGTAACAAAGACTCTGCTTTGTTTAATCCAAGCGATGATACAAACTACACAGGGGGACTGGGAGGGCTGCAAGAAGTAGGGTAAAATGGAAGTGAATGTTGGCTGTCCCAGGTGGACATGATTAAGCCTTTGAATGATGGAAAAATTGGTTTTCCATGGCATCTTGAGTGACTGGTAGAAGTATGGAAGTAGAGAGGAAAACAGAAGAAAGATGTTTCTGACATTTGAACAACAAGGAATCCCAAAAGAACTGGTTTCCCATATGTCAGTCTGCAAGATCAGATCACATCTAATTCTAAGTTCACCTGGGCAGATGTAGAGTTAATTTAACATGCCCTGTAGCTGCTGATGTGTCGCACAGTCACATGTCAGTCACACTGCAAGTGACTGATGGTACAGTCTGTTGTTCTATTTGCTCTATACTTTGAAGTGCCAAGGGAAGCAGGGGATTTTGTTGCCACCATGGGGCTCCCTTGCCACCAGTGGCCTGTAGGAACCGAATGGGGAGTAGGCAGGTCACCTCTTCCCTCAGATGCCTGCTCTGACCCAGTGCTGCTCAAGAAGGGGGAGATTTGTCACTGGGCTTCCAGCTTTTGTACATCCAGTAGTGACCCACTGAATCAGGTCTCTGTCCTTGCATGCTTGATTAGGATAGATTTTAGGATAGGAAAATTTTCACAGCATACCTTTTTAGCACAAGCTGAGATCAACTGCTACAATGAAATAATGTACCACAGCAAGCCTGATCCCACAGTGCTAGATACATGAGAATGTGTTTTATGAGATTTTCTTCCACCTCTGCATTGTTAGTATCTTCACAGGGTTAATAATCAGACTCAGCTGTAGTGTATGAAAGATTAGGTCAGTTTAAGTGACTAATTTGCCACAGAAATCTTGCAAATATAGATATATATAGAAAATAAAAGCCTCTTGAAGATCAGATTTATTGTGGTATATGAACAGAAGAAAATTACAGACAACACTCTATTTATGCTATTGTAGCAACATCATTGGTACACAATGAAGAACATTTGTTCTCTCAGATGAATATGTTTAGCAATTTCTCCTTAATGAGCATGAAAATTGCATTATCCACATAGCTCCCATAGACATACACAGCATGTTGTCAGAGAGGTTTTCAGGAAAAGCAGTTGTAGCATTTTCAGTTCACTTTTAAAAATCACTTTCCCACTGTTAGTATACTTCATCTGCAGTGTGGAGTTTCAGTATGCAGTAGGCAACAGTATATAGCCTATAACTGATGACTTTATAACAACAGCTTGTATCCTTGTCAGCTGGCAAATATTCATTTGTTCCTGCCCACTCTCCCCCTGGGCTCTGAAACATCAGTATCCTTATTTCAACAGGTGGAATGCTCCATCTTCAGTTGCCTTATTAATGTGTATTTAAAACACTTGAAAATTGAAATGTGTCCTACCTTTAAGCTACTGTATAAAAACCCATCACTTTTATTCACTAAGAGCTACGCTTATCCTAAAAAAAGCTTTTGCACAGTGACTGGGATGGAGTGGGTCCTGACTCAGCTACTGAAACAGAGGAGGCATTTGCTCAGATCACCCTCTGTTCCAGTTTTTTCCCCTCTGGCTTGGTCTAAGGAGCATCCTGATCTGCATGCAAGAGCTGTGAATCACCATGTACAGGCATCTGGCACCATCAGGGAGGATGAGGCACCTCTTTCAGCCCCACGCCCTTGTGCTGTGACAGCGAGTGCCTGGAGCTGGGCGAGCTCCGGGAGCAAAGGTCAACTAAGGAGGTATGAGAGGCTGGTCTGAATATGGTTGTAGTGCCTTGTACCCTATTCTGGATTCCTTGATAGGATGAATTCTGTCATATTTTGTGTATGCTATCAAAGAAGTATGTAGCCGCGTAAGAGGAAGAATTGACCAGTATTTATACCAATAACCAGTAGAAATCTTTGGAGAGCAGGAAAGACTATCTCTTCTTTCAAAGCAAATGTAAGGGGAAGAGGATGTGCAGGTGCATCAGACAGAGCAGGAAGTAAAGTACAAACAAGAAAAACTGACCCTAGGATGTAAAAAAGATCTTTTGGTAAATAGAATAGTTTTGAACAGTCTTTAAAGTGAAAGACATCTATTCCATAAACTTATATATATGATTGGGTAAATTTACTTCTAAGGTAGGAAGGTTGCAGGGAAGACCTCACTCTGACCATACATGGTGAGTAGACTTGTCTTAAAACCTACTTTGCAAGTAGAGCTCATATTTTTATGTTTCAAGAAGAAAAAGAATTAAGAAATAGATGCTTTTAGTGGGGAGATGTTTTAATAGACAGATAATGCAGGGGAAGAAACAGATGATTTTCACATAGGATTTTGTTTACCTCAGAGTCCAGGTGAAATGTCTGAGTAAAAGATCTGTATTTTTCTGTTGCAAATCTCCTTATCAGCCCCTCAAGGCATCAAGTAAACAATAAAGCATCCATACTAGGTAATGTTTTGAAATTATGTGACCCTCATGTATAGATATGTGTATATCTTACATAGCACTTACTTAAATGGTAAGTTTAATTAGGAAGAGAGCTTTTAATAAATCACATTAAAGAACATAATGTCTGCAGCATAAGTAGCGCAGGAAGAGAAAAAAAATAGAAAAAATAATTCGATGGAAATATGCCATGCTTCCCACATGATCATAAGAACTGCTTTTTGACATAGTTTCATCAGAGTAGGAAAGTAGACAAGCTAATGCTTTGAAACACCTATATATTCTAGCCAAGTGTTCAAGCCAAGAAAATACCATTCAAATATTGAAATCAAAAGCTAAAGATATCAAATTACTAAAAAAGAAGAATATGAGAAAGATTAAAATACTTCAGTACATTTATTTTTCAAGCCTTGTGGCAAATACACTATTAGATCACGATAGGTGATTACTAGTAACTGTAAGAGAAGGCAACTTACTAAACTGATCCCATCAAAAATATTCCATTTTTTCAACTGCATTTTATCATCTTTTATCATCCAATAATATGATGTAAGTGACAGACTTCCCTTCTCCAATAGGTAAATTCTTCTGCTGCATCATTTTCTGAGAATTTAACAGTTTCGCAGTTCCACTGTTCATTTGTGGCAAGGCACAGAGGGACTATAAATAGAAAGAGGGCTTGAAAGTACAAGATAGAAAATATAGCCAGGGTGAAAACCAGGAATTGTGCCTACCTTGGTTTAGTGGTAATTAAACTTTCCAGGTGTAACTGTTTGGGCCTGTGTTGCCTTCAGATAACACAAATGACATACAGAGCAGCACTACAGGAAACAAATCTAATCTGCTGATAATGCAGAAGTCATTGAAACCAAGAGCCCAGATATTTCAGTGAGTGAAATTAAAAAGCAGTAGTAAATAGACTGATGAGGCAAGTTATTCTAAAGTGATGGATATCAGGTTTAAAAGTAAACAAGCAGACATCTGTAATGTGTCTAAAACCAAAACCAAACCTCAGACATGCACTTAGAGTGTTGAACAGGTGTGTATTCCACAAAAAAGCTCCCACAGAAGGGAAAAAAAAAGTCTTACCCTGGAGGACAGCCAGTCATGCTGGAGATAATTTCATTCCATATGTGCAAACTGATGATGTTATTTTCTTTGGCATGAATGGTTACTGGTTTTCTTACAAGCCAAATTCCTGCAGCTGTGGTACAGACAGGCTGGTAACATTTATGTCTTTGCTTGAAAGAAAAGACCTCCTCTGAATGCTTGTCTTCCAAGCTGATCAGGTAGGGGATGGGTAGAAGATTCATCAGGTAATTATTCTTTGCTTCGATGAAGCTGAAAGAAAGGCAACCCCTCACAAGTAGAGCTGGGTTATGACATCCTTCAGCCTTTGTCACATAATTTGACAAAAAAATCCATGTGCTTAAATCCTCAAGTGGCTAGAGTATTTTACTGACATCAAACTAGTAAATGAGTACCCAGTTTTCTGTCTTTGGTTTCTTTATTTATCATTACAGGGAGGGTGGAGGTGTAGGGGACAGAATTACAGGATATACTGTTATAAATTCTTCATTTCTGTTCCAAAAAGCATATTCTTACACCAAAGAGACAGACCTCTTGTCATTTTATATTTCCTGAGCAATGAGTTGCCCTGTAAAGTGTCACATCAGGTTGTGTCAGTTGTGTTGCCTTGCTTAATAGTGAAATGAATGGATTTCAACTGGAGCAGAAACTCTGGAAGAGTTTTTAGAAGAGCCTTGAGGTAGCAATAAACTTGCCCTTTACAAATACCTACAGAAAATAAATAAATAATTAAATAGGCTGACGTTCTTGCAAACACGAGACGCATCTGATCCCCATTATACATGACATTTTTCAGATAAGTTGTCATTACAAGTATGATTCTCCAATCACTTGACTTTAGCCCACAAATCTGCAAAGCATATTATTTCTGAGTCATTCTGTAAAAACATCTATCAAGAAGCTGGACAGAAAGATATGTGAGCATGTAAGAACTAAAAGCATTAAAATACTTTGCATACTATTGTTCTTAACTTATAATGAAAGAGTTACTGGTGTGATGAATTTAGAAATGATATGTGATATAGTACTGTGTCAAACACAGTAGAAGTACATGCTAAATCACTCACTATGAAGCACTTTACTTCCACCCTCACTGTGAGCACACTCTTAGGGTTCCTCCAGAAGGCTGCCTTCTGATCATTCCCCCATCAAACATTAGGTAAATTGGATATTATATGACCACAGAAAGAGGGGAGAGAACCCCAGTTTATCTTCTTTTGCTTTGAAATCAAATCATGACCCAATCTCACTTTTTTAAGGAACACTCTTACCCTCAGAATGGGACTTGCATGACAGTGTGAACATGTACACTGAAGCTAACCATATAAATCTCTTGATAGTCAAAGGAGACAAATACATGCAAATCATTTAACCCTTTTGAGGTGTCTTCTTTAAGATAAGATAGATTAGATCAAAAATTATCTTTTTCTCCAGTGACCTATAAAAAGAACCTAGCATGACTAACTCAGAGGTGGATACATTATCAATATCTGAAAATTAGGTGAGACCATCATGGACAGGGTTTGCAACATGAGTTCTAGGTATAGAAAATTAATTATAGTCAATGATACAGTTGCTGGGATATATAAGGTGTACTTACACTTTGGGAAATTCAAATGATTCTCCTGTCTTTAATTTTGTATATCAGAATAATGAAACGTACCTTAGGCATGGACTCCAGGACAGTGGTAGCAACATGCAGTAGACAAGAACCTTAAATATATAATGAAGAGCTGAATTTTACTTTAAGGGCCAGATACCTACATTGCCCTTTTAGATTTGCTACAGTTTTCCAATTTCCTCTGAAAAAAATCTGTATTCAGGCAATTGTCTTGTGCTAAACATAATGCTATATATAATATCTGTCTTATGTCTTTGATACTGCAATGAACTACAATAGTTCTATCCCCAAGTACCTGGTGACTTAACCAGAAGAGGTAATAACATGGCTGAACTGCTTAGAAGGCTGAAAATGTTTTGCTGAATGACAATCAAATACATCTAGATCTTCCGTGATAAAGGCTAAATAATTGTTGTTGTGATATATGCTTAAAATATGTCCAGCTCAAGGATTTTGCTCCACTTTTAGCATGTTCTACCTTTGAATGGGAAGGCTTAAGAATATGTAATCTGAATGAGGTAAATAGTTTGCAGCTCAGAAACAACACTTGTGCTCATTATTGGGGAAAACGAGCTAAAGCATAATACAGCTGCTCTTCTGTTTTAGCTTACTTTAAAACAAAGGAGGCCACTACTCTGTGCCCATCTAATTAACAACAGCTGGAAAATGTTCTAAGCCAATTTTCTCATTAAACAAATAGCTATAGGATTTAGCAGAGAACAGTACAAGACTGTAAACTGTTTTCTAGGGTATGTTGACAGTATGAGAGATGCTAGTTTGGAAAGCACTAGATATTTTCAAGCTTCTAGTGGAGCATCTCTCTAGGCAAGTAGACCAACACAGTTCTTGCATGTGTAGACAGTAGATTGGACATATGTTTTCCTTGTCGAATAACTTCATTCCCTATGATCTGATTCCCTCATCCACTTTATGTGTAATTTAGTTCATTCCTGGATTCTCTTTCGAAGCAAACCAACTGATTGGTCCTAGATAAAAACTAGATGTAAATCCCAGATTATTTTGATCTAGGAACTATAGGGAAAATAAACTAATCTGCACAAAATTTCACTCCCTTTGCCCTACTTCAGCCTGTAAGGCCTATCCTGATTCTTCAGGTTGCCTCACATCCATTCACCTTCATGGAAAAGATATTATAATGTTACATAAAAATACCATTTTTGAAAGTCTATGAAACAATTCTCACTTTCAAGCACTGCAGCTTCACTCTTGGGCCAAGTGTGTATCACAGGGAGTCAGGAAGATACTTTTGTCAAAAGCAGCGCAGTGTAACAGTAGTCCACGGAGAAGGGTTCATCATTAGTATGGACGCAGGAGTTTCTGCAGCTCTTGGCTTGGAGGCCTGGAATCACTCCCAGGCAGGACATCTTTAGCAGTATAAGTATAGTCTGTGTATTTGTCACTGAGCCAGTGACTTTCACAGCTTTTGTCTGTATCTGATGCCCCCATTCAAGAAATATGATGATAGTTTGCTCATGGCAGTGTTGCAGGAATGATTAAAAGATTAACTAAAAAGCCACACTGTGAAAGACTCCAGAAACTCTACCTCTTTAGCTTAACAAGAAGGAGGTTAAAAGGCAACCTCATTACAGCCTATAAGTAGTTACAAGGAGACCAGAGATGTCAGTGTGCTGGTACATCTAAGCAGAAAATAGAATATAGATATATTCGGGTGAGGAAAAAGACCCGCGGTTTTTTTAATAGTGAAGGTATTAACCTCTGGAACATTTTACCGAGAGGAGTGGTTGATTCATCATCACATAGATTTTTTAAATTGAAACAAGATTTTATTTTATTTTTCCAGAAGACTTGTTCTAGTTCAAACAGGAATTAATTTAAGAAATTCCTTTTCTTTACTGAAGGTTAGACTATATGACCCTTTCTTGATGGGTAATCTAAGAATCTATTAATATAACGGAGAATTATGCTGACAATAGAACTCAACCAGCTATTTTTCCTGTTGATAGGATACATCCTCTATAAAATTCAGACTTATGTTTATAGAACATCACTTAATTTTAATCACAAAAATTCTTCTTTTCTTGGGATGAACAGACATCTCTTTTCATTGTATAACCCACAAAAATCACATTGTACCAGCTCTGCTGTTCATGCTGGTAACCAATATTTATTTCTGTACTGTTCTTAAGATTTGTGATATAATTACAAAACTAAATCTCTTTTAAAACTTTTCTATTTTGTTTTATTGTGACTTTTGTCTCAATTGTCTCTGCAGATCAGCTTCAGAATATAGCCGTATTTTCCATTCAATAGATCCCTTTTAATGATTTCTGTTTGGATCTAACCTTTCACATCTAGAATCCATATTTTCCGCTCAATTTAGTAATTTCAGATTGTTCCTGCAAAGTTCAAAATCATCCTATTACATAGAAACAGAAGACTTGATGTCAACATCAGGTTACTACTTAATCTGGGACATGAAAATAAGTCCTTAGTTTGAATGTACGTTTGTCTTTATCCATAGCTTCTCTCATTTCTCTCAGGGAGGGGAATTAAGAAAGCAGCATGCCAGAGTTTGCAGTAGGAGAAAAAATAAATACATTAAAATTTTAGTTTAATATTTGATTTAGGCATATGCTGACTAAGTTTTTTTTATCTTCCAACTTTCTTTCATATCTTAACTTGTTTGGAAATTTCTTTGCACAGCTATTTGTTTTCTTCTCCAATGTCTCATCACACTATATGAAGGACATTCTATATATATTACCATTCTGCACATGGATTTGCTATTTTTCTCAACAAAATAGATCAGTTTTGCCATTTACAGGTATCAAGGAAAACAGGTTTGTCTGGATTATTTGAAAGCCTCTTTCAGTTTCTTTTATAAATCTATCAATCAGACTGGACTCCAGAAATCAGGATGGAGTGACTGGGTTTTGATATTTGCTTCTTCTACTTCCTGCTGTTCTATTTAGATAACCATGGCAAAGGGTATTTCTTTAATGGAAATTCATTCCTTGATTTTCTGGTTGGTGTTCAGTGATGGTATTTTTGTCAATTGTTTTGTTTTGAAAAAGAAATATAATTTTAAATTATTTTGGCTTTATAATAGACTTTTTTTTTTGTCTACATGTATGTATAATGTCATGTTTTATTATGGCACCACTCAGATTTTTCAGTTATAAATCTGAAACATTGAGTTGCACATTCTCTAATCTGCTGATTAAAATTATAACTTTTTGATTAATATAGCTCTCTATAATTCTGACTAAGCATAAACTGCAGGGCATGGATATTAAATTTTTCGTGACCATACTACCCTTTTCAAATTATACCAAACCTTTTTTCCTCAGATGCATATCTTAAATAGGATTTCTCTTACGAGGCTGATGTTCAAATGGTTTGTATTGCATTCCAATTAAGTATGATACTATACTTATTATAGCCTACATTCTTTCTTTCCCTTGATACTTACTTTTCATCAGATGTATTTTGGATCAGTGCTATGTCTTGCTTTCCTTCCTATATTCATTTTGGGTTGATGTCAATTCAAATGTCTGTGTCTTTGACCTTCATCTGTGTTCCAATACTAGTTCACAGAATTACAGAATTGTCACAGTTGGAAAGGACGTCTGAGATCACCAGGTCCAACCATACACACACAAACAAACAAACAAACAAAAACCCAAACCCATCACAACTCTACAATCTTGGACACTAGAGCATGCCCTGAAATGCCACATCTACTCGTTTCTTAAATACCTTCAGGGATGGTCACTCAACCGCTTCCCCCAGGGCGGGCTGTTCCAGTGCCTGACCACTCTTTCAGTAAAGTCATTCTTTCTAATTTCCAGTCTGAACCTCCCCTGCTGCAACTTCAGACCATTTCCTCTGGTCCTGTCATTATTCACTAGGGAGAAAAGGCCAGCACCCACGTCTCTACAACCTCCTTTCAGGTAGTTATAGAGGACAATGAGGTCTCCCCTCAGCCTCCTCTTCTCCAAACTAAACGTGCCCAGTTCCCTCAGCCTCTCCTCATAGGACTTGTTCTCTAGACTCCTCACCAGCTTGGTAGCTCTCCTCTGAACACACTCCAGCACTTCAATGTCCTTCTTGTAATGAGGGGCCCAGAACTGAACACAGTACTCAAGGTGAGGCCTCACCAGTGCCAAAGGCACTGCAAGAAATTCTGCAAGCAGACAAAGATCTTGTAGGGTTTATGACTAATATTATCCATTGCTGGTACAGAAATAGTACTGAGGGACTGAAACTGTGAAGGGAAATGTTAAATAGAGCAGGTACTGGGCAAGTGCAGAACAAAGTCTTTCTATCTCAAACCACTTAACAAGCTGAATATGAATCACAAGATGATGATATGGAATATATTGAGAAAAGGTATTTCGAGAAGAGAAAAATTTACATTCAAGGTTCCACTGTGTGAAAACACTGGTGTTCATTTCCCATTGTTCTGTCTCTGTCACTGGTAACAGATGTTTAAGTGGTAGAACAGGGCATGCGTATAATGATACCTCTCCAGAAGAATCCCAGCCAAGTTTTAGCTGCACAGACTTTTGATCAAGAAATGGTGTCTTTGCAGTTATTCGTGTGCATATTTCTTCCATGCCACTGTCCAGCTATTTTTTCAAAACTGTATACAGTTTTAAGCAAAGAATTTCACAGCTGATTTATGTGATGTGTTAAAAAACATCTCCTTCCATCTGTCAGTAAATAAGAAGACATATCATTACTGAGTTAGACTTTGAAATTATTTTCACCAATATTTTCAGATGACCTGAAACAATTTTAAAATTATTACTATTTTTATTAAAGATCAGTTCCACTTATTATCAATAGCTGCCATGTTAACATCATCTTTGAGAAGTGTTAGTCCTTACCTATAGGCCAGATTCTGCCACTCTTTGTGACACTGAATAGCCGTTTAGAACTGCATGAACCAAGACAATAATGTTAAATGTAAGCACAACTTATGCACCTAAGTTTAATTTTTGTTTTCTTTAAACCATAATTTAAACAAAGCTGTAAAGAGGTCTAAAATTTAGATATCCATATCTTAAAATTAAAACATTTTCGTTTCCATAGTTTTGTTTCTAGCTCAAAAGTGACTTCAAACCTGACAAGCCAATCAGCTGAGTGTTTAGATTATGTCTGTTCCGAATTCACCTATATTCAGTTTTCATTTTTCTCAGAACCTTCAAGCTATTAATCCTTGACTGTGTGAGTACCATATTATTTGTCAGATTCTTCATAAGCTGCACTGATAGCTACCCCTGCATTTCAAAGGATGGACAGAAAGAAAGGATGAGTTGTTAATTTCATTCACCAAAGGTTTTAAAGTAGATTATATCAAATTCTACATCTTTATTTACAATTAAGGCATTCCAGTCACCCAACACAACATCTCTTATTTCTGAAGAAGCTCTGCTTAGCAAAAAATATTTAAGATATGTTGGTTGTAAAGAGAGAGTGGGTAAGGTCATGTGTTATGCAGAGCTCTGGTGGGTCATAGGTAAATTACATACAAATGTAAGTATGCTCATATATTGTAATAATTACATATATTTTTGGAATTAGAAGTGATGTAATCCTCTGTGTCGCTTTGTTCAGAGAACAATTACCTTTGGCAAAGAGATTCTGCAAATAAGATATACAACTTAACCCAAAAAAATTACTTACTACCTGGTGCACTCAATGGATAGCTAGGATTAGCCTCTGGTTTAAGCATAGACATGTTCAGCACTCCCAAAAGACAGATAATGACTTTTGTCTGGCCAGATAGATGCTGTTCAGGTGGAAAAAATTGCCTCTCATGTTCTTTGGAGTGGCCTGACCCTTGATATTGCTGATTTGGTACCTGCTGGTTTTTTCCCTTAAGATTTTTTATCTTTTCATATTAATACTTTTTTTTTTTCTTGAGATGTTAATATTTTTAATCTCATAAATCCTGCCTCTCTCTGCAGTTTTACCATCATTAACCTGCATGGCTCTATCATGCTGACATTCTCAAGATACTTCTCACAACTGAACTGTTTCCTCAGGAATCTGAAATAAGTTAGTCAGCTGGGCTGTACTGGGAATAGGTCTTGTGCAACAAATATCTGAACCCTTGAGATCAGTGTTAGTGAGATCAGCCTATGCAATGAATCTGCATAGACCAAGAATTGCTTATGTAATTTATCCTACAGCTGCTTAATGTTAATACACCCAAGCCTCCTCCCTCACAGTATGGAAAAGATACAGAAATATACTCATCTGTCTTCCTTTCTGAAAGCCAACAAACCAACAGTTAATTTCTTCAGAATGAATTCTCTTCAGAGTGAATCCACTTCAGAGACTGATCATGTTCCATTCTCTCTCCTCCTTACACTTATGTCATACTCACGTCCATAACTCTTTATAACCTGGCAGTTGCTACACCATGAGAGACACTGTGGAATGGTGTGCTTCCAAGATGGGGTCCATACTTCACTAGTAAGTGTGAATGTCTCAGTACTGACATCTTCCTCTCATTTCTCCCAGAAAAATTAATGTTACCTAGATTTCCATACCTTGGATTCCTAGAGAAATCACATCTTTCTCCGAAGAGAACCCAGATCTGTAAAACCCTAGGAGCTGAAAGGTCCCTTGCTACCATGATAACGATTTGGGGGACCCTCCTGTCTTCTGTGCTTCCTACTGGATGATACAGACATCTTCTCTTGCAGGACCTCTGCTTTTGCAGAACCTCTTCAGAGGCACCGTCCCACATCTGTCCTTGGGGAATCTTTGGAAGTGATTTAGATCTGTGGATTCTTCTGGAGGGCCAAAAGCCTAAAGCTCAGGTACCACCACATCCAATCCCTTTATGAATTTGAGCCGTTTGTCTCTGGCTAGTTTCTGATTGAATACAATGTGACTTATATACCATTTCACTGCATGGTTGGTCAATGCTTACATAGTTGCATGTATACAGCTCATTGTAAATTACAGTGTTGTTTTTTTCTGCTTTTATTTCCTAGCTGTGATCACCATCAAGATTATGTAATGACTTGTTCATGGAATAAGTTTTTACATGGATTTTTTCTGTTGGTGGTTGCTTTGGATAAATTTTCTTCTGTACCCGTTTAGTATCAGTATGCTCTCACTGACAGCTTGTTAAGTTTACAAGAAAAAGAAATCTCTTGTATTCCTAGATGTTCAACTCATCTGCCAGAATGAGAACTGAATTAGGAACTGAATAATTAGAAGCTGACATATTACAGAACATAGAACATGCTAGGTATTTATCAACTCAATAGTCTTGAAGTCTATAGAAAATGCTGATTCCTTTAGCATTTTATACAAGATTTTAACCAAGGTATTTTAAACTGGATGGCACATTTATTATTATTTCTTATTTAAATTTATGTTATCATTTGCTAAATGGTAAAAAAAGTGTTTGCTGATGGTCAGAGGAAACATGCTGTATTTTGGTTTTGTGCTCTTTGCCTCTGCTTTTGTCTCTTAGCACCACTGAAAAGAGCCTGGTTTGCACCCTTCTTTCAAGTATTTATATACATCGATGACATCCCTCCTGAGTCCTGTCTTCTCCAGGCTAAACAGTCCCATCTCTCTCAGTCTTACCTTTTGCAAGGATGCTTCGATCCCTCAGTCATTGTAGTAGTCCTTCACTGGATTCTCTCCAGCATATGCATGACCCTCTTGTACTGGGAAGCCCAGAACTGGATGCAATGTTCCTGGTGTGGCCTCACCAGTGCTGAACAGAGGGGAAGGATCACCTCCTTTCACCTGCTGGCAATACTTTGTGTAATGTAGATGAGGATTTAATTTGCTTTCTTTGCAGCAAGGGCACATTGCTACCTTGTGTTCAACTTAGTGCCCACTGGACTCCTCAGTCCCTACATTTGAGAGATTATTCAGAAAAGTTGGTTACATGATGTTGGAAAATAAATAGAGTATTCCATTTTACTATCCATTTTAATATAAGTGAAGAGAAATATAATCTTTTTAAGAAAATATTTAGCAGCAAATATTTCCAAGTAAATCTTGATTACTATAAATTTGCGTTTCTGCTGTTATAATTAAAATTAGTTTATCTGAGGTTTTCTATTCTTTATTGTTGAAAAAAGATTTAGACAGATTTTTTAATCAACATTTTAAACAAAATTATATCAGCTAAAAGAAGTTGCTTTTTGAGAAAGCGAGTAATCCACTGAAATAGTTGAGAGATTTCAGATCTATCTGCAGACAATCTCCTTAATGAAGAAAACCTCTATGCACAGCAGTTTCTAAGTTATTTTTAATTTTTAATTCTTTATACATTTCATGTATTTTGCATAATTTTACCTCTAAAGAGTAATTTTAATTGCACACTGTAAACTTAGTTGTGATACTTTAACATACGTTGTAGGACTGTTAATTGAATCGATCTTTGGATTTTTGTTCTATAAAGATCAAAATGCTCATTAAGTTTAAGACTTTTACCCATGTTTCTCAAGCTGTATATTCTTATCCAACATTTCATCATTCAGCTCCATTCTATTATAATTTCCTCATCCTTAAGCTACTCCATTACTGAAATAATATTATATTCTGTTCCAAAGATTATTTTTTTTTTCCAAAAAGTTATGTATAAATCACAGATAACTACGTTTACAGTGGAAATATCTGTCTTCTCCAAAAGACTTGCTCTCTGGATGTATCTCAGTCTACAAGTATCTATTTTTACTGAACGAAAGATATTTCAGTTTTGCCAGGATAACTGAAAATATGTAACTATTGGAGAGTTAGCCGAAACACTCTTTTATAGATGCCCAGGAGGATTTGCATTACAAAACAAGTTCATTTGTAACATATTAAAAACTCAGAGCTGATAAACGAATCCTTATGCAAATCATGGCTTAGCAGAAGATGTTTTCTTGAGGAACATGTCAACAGCTTTGGAAACCATAGAATCATAGAATGGTTCAGATTGCAAGGGACCTTAAAGAACATCAAATTCTAATGCCCCTGCACTCGGCAGGGACACCTCCCACGATACCAGGTTGTGCATAGCCCCCTCCAGTCTGGCCTTGAACACCTCCAGGGGTGGAGCATACACAGCTTCCATACTCCTTTACATGTCATTCTTAAACAACTACATAGGTATTTCACAGGAGGGAGGCTTGTCTAACCAAAATGCCTTTGGGCCTTTATCCACAAAATACCTTAACTTCATCCAAATATGGAGCCGCTAAATTTCCACCTAGCTAATCCAAGAATCGTGTAAACTCTTCAGACAGCTCCATTTTCAACACTTTAATCCCTCTAAATTAGTAAATATCTTTTTTCTCTTTTTTTTTTTTTTCCCCTCAAAACTCATTTCTCACAAAGGTAGTTACTAGTTACAGAACATGAAACAGATAAACAACATACATTAATTTCTTCAGTAATTCCATTCAATAGTGTCAATCCTACTGCTCACACAATATGTTATTGATTCTCCACTTTCCACTCTGCTCGCTGTTATTTTCTTACACCCAATCTGTCTCCTGCTATGGTGTGATAAATGTAGTTATTACTCAATTCAACCACTTCTGTTTAAAAATAAATACATTTCTGCTGACCACTAGTTTGAAAAGTATTCAAAACTGCCATAAAATGCTCTCTTGAAGACATCTCAGTGAAGGTCTTTCAAGGAATGTAAATCACTTTATGTGGACAAGATTCATCTGTTTAGAATACTGGATTTGCACGTCCACATGATTAAGTTCTGAGGCTGAAATGGGTTTGTGATTATTGCTGCTCATTCCTGATCAGCTCAGGACTGTGTGAATCCAGGACAGTGTTTGGAAACCTGGTGTCCAGTTCTGGGACTGTGCAATACACAATTGTCCTGGTTTGAGGTAAAACAGAACCAATTTTCTGTTTTACAATTTTGCTGGGCCTCTTCTGGCTGACTAAACTCTGAAATTAACAGCATATTATTCAGAAAACTGTTCACTCCCACGGTGATAAAACCTGATTATACCAAGGAATGGTTTGCAGAGAGGCCCTTGCTTATACTTATTGCTATAACAACCAAGGTCAGGTAATTTTATTATTTGCCCTGTTGGAGGGTAGGAAGTGGAAAAGCGTAGAGAGGTCCCATGAGTGGGGAAGAGCGGACAGGATAAGTGACCCAAAATTGACCAACTGGGGCATTCCATCCCATACACATCATTCTCAGTATAAAAGCTGAGGGATCAAAGGGTCAATTTTCTTTCTTCAGTGGCCAATGTCCAAGGAGGACCTTGCCTGTTCGTCTGCTTTTGACATCGATCCGAGCATTCCTGACTCCAGATCTGGAATACAGCTCCTGTTGATCACTGAGTCTAGTCTGGGACTGGTGACATGATCGTAGTCCTGGGAGCTTGATTTTGTATATATTGTATCTATTTCACTATTTTCTTCCCTTTTTAAAAAAAAAAAAAGTTTAATTTTAGTATTAATACTTCATTAAAGTAGTTTAGTTCATTCTAAACCCATAAATTTCCTTATCCTCTTCCTCTCCTTTCTTTTTTGGGGGGAGCAAGGGTCATCTGCCAGTTTGGTTTTGGTAAATTTGACTTAAACCATGACAGCAATACAACAGGGTGTCTTCAAGCTAAGCCTGAAGATCTGGGATTGTTTTTGAGCTCAGTTCTCGTACAGATTCACAAGTGCTTGAACTTATTACCATTTGTTTGCATTTCAGGTAATCAATGGCTCAGTAGCCAATTCATTAACTCTTTCAAACCAGTTCTGCTGGAAAGATATACAAGAAAAATCACAAGAACTTCTACAGTAGAACAAATGATAGCTTCTGAATACTCTTCATTGCAGACACAGGCACAATTTGGTCCAGTTAATTTTTCTTCCCCTCCCTGTGTCTGTTACTGAGAATTGATGAACTGGAGAGAAATTGTAGCCTTAGTCTGAGGCTGGGGACTGCTCTGTGAAGCAGAGGATGAGGGATGAAGACCAGGGAAATGTAGGAAGATCCACCTTCAAGCCCCTGGTGAATCTATCAGCGCATAGAAATATGTTTACACATGGACAAACATCTGAAAAAGTCTGCCCTTGGGCTCATCGGGTTTTTAGCTGAATTAGAATTCTGGAGAAATGCTACTGGTTTAGTTCAGTTTGGGTTCAATTAGAAGTTTCACTCCAGCTCAGTGAGTTATAGGATGGTTTGAACTGGTTTTTAGTGGATTTTGATTTCCAGTCTGAGTACAGCACTGTAACACCTAAATTGCTTTGTGCATTTACCTCTAAGTAACAGCAGCTCTGTGGCACTGGTACAGTACCAGGCACTGTGTCCTAGTCATAACCCTTGTCACGGTTCTCAGCTATTCATTCTCTGCTCATTTCCCAGTTCTTCAGAAAGCATCAGTGCAGAAACAGTATGTGGCAGGCAAGCTGTTGTAACATCCAGGTTTATTTTTTAAACAGTGATAATTTAGTCATCTGGAAATTAGACTCTTCCTATTAAATGTGTAACCTTCTAGACGTTTCAGGGAGAACTGAATGCCCTCAGCTCTCAGGACACAACAGTATCTTACAGAAAACCTTGGATTAACTTCACAGTGAGAAGAATTTAGTGTTTATGGTTGTCCATAAATGATAAAGCTGTGGAAAATACATTCCTAACTGTTGATGTCGTCTCAGTAAAACATAATCAACAATTACCATCAGCCACAAATTGTATATAGATAGACATGTACAGGCATTAGTATATAATGCCATTTTGCCTTCTAAACTCAACTATAGACACTGGTTCATTAGCTTCAAGTATGACACTGAGCCACATGGCATACATGAAGTGACTACATATAGAATTGAAAGTTTCACCTTCTAGAAATAACAGGAAACTAAGAAAAATCGAACTCCAAGCAGATGCTAGGAAGAACTTTTTTCATGGAAAAGATTAGAAGCCTATGAAACAGCCTAGTGGGCATCATCATTAAAGCAAAATCACTGAAGCTATTAAAAAAAACAATTACATTAGACAACTCCCTGGGGGAACTGGAGCTCTGAAGGAAAATAAGTTCTGGTAGGATGAAAAGCCTTCAGTTCCTAAGCTTCATATCTGTTAGACTTTGACTGTATTGAGTACACATACTGATCTGCGGTGCATAATATAGTTTAAAAATATTGGTTTACATCATCAAAGCACAGGCTACTATGACACAGTCAATTAATGAGTGACTACTGCTGATAGATCACCCTGGACTAACAAATTTGAGTTGTTCTAAATAAACAGACAGGCAGACGTACACACATACACAGTGTATGTCCCTAAACTCATTATCTATTCAACTAATACCATAATAAATGTCTTCCATTGAGAGGCATTATATTCAAGTTCTCTTTTTCAAAGTGATGGATTAATCAGTTATTAGCTATTGCATATATAAGGAGAAAGCATAGTAGTTTACATGTGTATACAACCTCTAAGGTCAGTATTTCCTTTCACTGTTTACTGAATGTAATTTGGTTGTTGTATTTCTGTTTACCTCTGTTAATTCTGTTTAACTTAGGACATATGCTGTTTTTGTTAGGTTTTTTTATGCAGATTTCTATGCACTTTTAATACTAAACCTGGCAGCGCTACTGTAGTGATGACAGTTTAACAAAGGCAAAACCTATAGCACTATAGTACAGAAACTTATCATGTAGATCTGTTGAAAGAATAATCATGAGTTTAGAGACTGAAATGCTCTAAATTTGCACTTCAAAGCTAAGTTTCTAGTTAAGAAAAATAAGTTTCTAAATTTGCTATCTAGTCAGGAGGAAATGATGAAGAATTCATGGTAAGATGATTTACCCCATCCACATATATGCTACTAATGCAAAAGTCTTATGAGAGGAACAAATAGAACCAAGTTAATTTTGCCTGTAATGTGACTTTGTTGAAACTTTGCAGACACTCAGAATCATATAATGGTCGACAAGTGCTTACTAACACTTGAAGCCTGCTAGCCAAATCACTCACACAATTTCACCTGCACATTTCTGTCAAAAAAATACCAGGGTGCAAGAGTTATCTTTTTAACTGTTCAAGTAACCTGCTAATTCTATCTGGAAGAAATTAAAAAGAAACCACACAAGGAAATTATGTGGCCTCTATAAGGCACCAGCAATAATTTTGCGTATGTGGTGTGTGAGTGAATACTAATTCTGTCCTATGGAAACTTTTGACATCTTCAGTTTTTGATTCCATGGGGTTTTCCAGTCATTCAGAATCTTTCAGGTGTTTTCAAATAAAGGAAATTATGTTCAGCTCTAGACCAAGTGTATAGAATTTAAATTGAGAATTTATTCAGTTCTGGGTTGTCTTGTTATTTCTGATCACAGGTAAACTAGGCCGATAGCACCATCACAGAATGGAGCTGATGTATGACAACCCCTGCTTTCTTGTTTTCTGTGAACTACCCACTCAGGGAGCTTTTCCAACTGGGTGCGTCTCGGTTGCAGACTGGTGGATTGACCAGTAGTTAGGAGACCACGAGAATATTTTGAAAAACAAAACAAATCTCAGATTATCCTCAAAAAGGCAATCAAAATGGACACATTACAGAAGTGCTGAATAAGGAAAAATGATCTGAGTGTCTCAAAACTGCTACCATTATTTTTAAGGATGACTCACCAGTTGTGCTCCTCTAGATACATTTCCTGTGAGCCCAAGTACCTTCTTCAGGTGCTGATGATGAAATACAGATTAATGTTTTCACACATTTGCATATTCTTGACTAAAAATAATTAGGATGTATCACCCTGCTACAATATTCCATCCATGAGCACATTGGTCAAAAAGATAAATGTCATTATGTTTAAATAGTATGAACTATTTGATGCTGCATTTGCTGCACCTCTTAAACTTTTCCTCATAGGCTGTATTTTGTAGAACAGATCATAAGGAATTACGTTCTTTGGCCTGCTTCTGAGCTGGGGATTTGTTGCCTGAAGCAGACATTTTGAAGTGCTGATGGAGACTTCCTTACGGAAAGCAAGCTCCAGCTTCTGAAATTTCTAAACTCATCTTTTGTTGTAGGTCTCTGAAGCCTCACTTGCACATGCTGATTTAACTTAATCGTTACATACAGAAAGGCATCTGCCTGAAGTTTGTTAACTTCATAGGGATCTGCTTCTGACTGTGGCCCGAGCTTCTGTTAGTGTTAGTCAGAACTGCTACTAACTGTCAGAAGCTAAAAGTAAATAAGGAATAGAACTATAGTAGTAGTAGTGGTTATTTTATTGTAATTAAAATATTCACGAAGTTCAGCAGTATTCTAACTAAAATAAGGAAATTATCATGTGCAAAATGCTAACAGCCAGCAATTCTTTGTAGGACTTTCTAATTATTTATTTTTACAGAATGTTGGAGAATTTGTTTTATCTTAATGCAGGAGACTTTCCACTTTTATCTGATGCAGGAATAGTTCCTCTGTAGACTCATTTAGTTGCTCAGCAAAGATCTGGCTGACTGAACACTTTGATCTCTTTTCATGCAGCACATTGCTATTTGCATTTCATATCTGATTAGAAACAGGGATACTTCGTATGTCAGTCAACCTCCTTTTTTGTCTATCTGTCTTTCTTTCTGAGAGTCTGACTCAGTTTAGTCAAAAGACAATGTAAAACTTTTAATTCCTGCTGTGTATTACTTATCTGGTTGGTGTCAAATTCAACTTTCAGTGGAAAACAGATATGATTGAAAACATCACAGATCATTGAAAATGACCTGATACCAGTCTCTTCAGTACAGTGTCTCCAAGCAACTATGAGTTCATTTATCATAAAATTAACTTCATGAATACTCCCCCTCACCCACCATGTCATTGGAGGGACTTTATCTATTGAAAATTTCACAATCTAACTGGAAGAAACAAACCCCACCATCCACCTGCTACTGCCATTGTACAGATAAACAGTAACATCTACATCCTGTGTGAGGATGCGTTGCAAGTCCCATATTATGCAAAGATTTTTTCAGATGAGTTGTGTTGCTTCCCCACACCTGTGAGTCTCATTTGCATCAGCAGCACAGCAGGGCTTTGCCCTGGCAGCTGGCAGCTCAACCCCACTGTACTGGGCAGGAGAGCTGACATTACACTTCTGCTCTCCAGAAAAGGTCTTGCTTTGATCCCTGACTTCATATCTGTGGGAAATTCACCCAGATGGGAAATAGTTCCAATGATGTTTTCCTACCACAAAAAACATTCTGCTGTCATTAGTGCTGCTCGGGGAAAGCCTGGCTTTCAAGTGCAACCTCATCAAATGCAGGTCAGGAACTGTGTCAGGTGCCTTGGCACTAAGAGCTGTACAGTAGAATCCAGTGGTGGAAAATGTGCAAGAACCTGCCTAGGACAGTATTACTTTTCTCAAATCTACATGCAGGATTCATAAAAGACAGCCCTTCTGCTTTGTTCTTGAAAACAAAGCATGATGTGTTTTAAGGAGCCTTATTAATGGGGAATCATGAACACAGTTCTTTCAAGAAAGAAACAAACATGAAGAAAGCCAAAGTACCATATCTGAGATTTAAAGTATGTGTAGCACTGCTCTTTATGCAGAAAAAACAGAAAGCATGGTGTTATTATTAACACACTTTCAAGGTATCTGTCCTAAATTTTCAATGCTTTAGGCAATAATTTATAAAGTGCATTTGAAATAATCACATTTTTGTTATTTTATCTTGCAAATCATGCACTTCATAGCTGTCATTCAGTGAAAAATACCCTGAATTTCTTATAAAACTAATCTTCCTGTCATTCCTTGTTCAGTGTCACACAGGAGATGGTAGCAAATGATGAAAACTCTCACAAGAAATGATAAAATCTGTATATCAAAATGATTGCAACTTGTTCTGCATTTTCAGATAAGCGTATGAGCTACAGAAATGAAGAAATAAACAACATATTGTTTTTATAAATGTCTATCATTTGTGATGAAAAATTATGGG
This sequence comes from Nycticryphes semicollaris, assembly GCA_013400055.1. NCBI lineage: Eukaryota > Metazoa > Chordata > Aves > Charadriiformes > Rostratulidae > Nycticryphes > Nycticryphes semicollaris. Next base: position 1,895,967 of record VXBJ01003447.1, read on the forward strand.
GAGCTGGAGCAGAATATATGGATGCAGCTATGTTTACAACTGTATCCTTTCTAAATTATGCACACAGTATGAACTGCACATCTGAGTTAAACCCAGCAGGCAAGCAATTCTGAAGTTTATTATTTACAGACTGCAAAATATGTAAAAAGATATGTAAAGACATAGTTACATAAATAGAAGTATAGATAGGTTTATCTCTAACAAAGATTTCATATTCTTCCTAACAGGCAAGTCCCCAAAAGTTTGACAGTTTAATATGTCATATGCATCTCCAACATTCATTTCCACCTGTGTACTCTCTTTCTTTATCTTTTTGAGATTTTTTTTATTATTTAAACAAAAATTTTAAAAATGCATTCAAAGGCTAATCCAACTGTTGAGATTTTCTAAGAAAACAGTAAACCACTGAGGCAGACTTCCAGCAGCAGTCTGTGGAAACTTTAGATATGATTCTTCCATTCCTCAGAAAAAAAAATAAAATCAATCATTGGTCTTTAATCAGGAATGTTTTCTGAAGCTGTTTTACCTTCTTTAAGCACTTCTTACCCCGTTGTTCCTTATATTTGACTGTTGTTGGCATGGATTTGTTCCATTGATATGTTTCCTTTCATGATACCAAAGGCAGTACTTGAATAAAAAGCTCTAAAGGGAGCACCAGAGAACTATTATAAGCTGTACTGAAGAACAATAATAATCAATCATAAATCAAAACATATCTATTGGAAAGTTCATCAACACTCCAGCAAGACTAGGAAAAAGAAACTTTGTAAAGGAAATAAAAATAGTTTATTTTTTGAAAGGTCATACTTACTTAATATTGACAGTCAATGATCACAAAGACAGTAAGGACACCGCAGCTAACAGAAAGTAGAGTAGGCTCCTGGAAACAAAGTATATGCTGTGTCAGGTAAACAGGAACAAAAAAGACTTTGTAACTAGCATTGCATATAGTAATGTTTTTATTTACATCAATCTTGCAGGAAAACTTAGCAGAACAACACTAAACTTTGGCTTGTGTTTGTTCAAAGAGCCTCCAGGGTGCATTTGTATGAAACAGGAATTGATAATGGCAATACAATTTATGTTTTGCTTCCTTTAAGATCAAGATGAAGCGAGTGCACAGTGTTGTACATGATAGCTGACACTGCTGAACAAGACACTCTTTAATGCTTCTCTTGGCCATTGTGTATGTTCCTAGGTGTGTGTGTTTTCTACATTTGACCAATAAGGAAAAAAAAAAAAAACAAAATCTTGTTCTAACAGATAGTAATTAAAGCTATCAGACATATTCAGTTGAATACATTTAGCATACTGGTGAGCTGGAGATTTTTGTTAAATATAGCATGTCCTACAAAATAACAATTTTAAGTGAGAAAATTTCAATTTTACAGGGAAATTTTCACTTTATTTTAGAAAATAATTTCCAGTTCCCTCTCAGACTAGGATCAGATGGGCCAAGAAGACTTCAAATATTTTCTGAAATCCCAGCACTGAATTAGTCATTGACAAAAAAGAACGAGCTAATTCATTTGCAGAAAGGCAGGTTCTGCATTAAAGGATATGTTTCAACCTTTGATCCCAGCCTACACAACATGAATAACATGTTAAAATAATTGTATATGCAGGTCTTTGCAGAAGTTGTGTGTATTCCTTGGACACCATCATTATATTTTCTTGAATTTCAAACAAAAATGAATCTATGTTCTTATTTGTTACCTCATCTAATATTAGCTCTGATGGCTCCCATTGATTATTTTTTCACGTTTGCTTGCTGCAGTTCTGTGGAGTATTTAAAATTAACACACTCTGGGGATGATGTGTGCCCTCGACAGAGGCTAGCATGGACTCTTTGGAAGTGACACAGTTCTTTGACAGTGCAGCTTTCCCACACTTCCACACTTCCTCTTGTTTTCACTAGGGTTTTAGGTGGTGCTGCCACTGCTCTTTTTTTTTTTTTTT
>VXBJ01003447.1:1897949-2035406 GCA_013400055.1 Nycticryphes semicollaris
TTTTTCCCATATCCATACTCCTCTGCGTGTCATATTGCTCCACTTCTACTGAGAGACAAGTAATTTGTATAATACAAACAATAGCTTTGTTTGCCATTCAGGATATTGTGCATTTTACTGTACTTCTCACATTGTTTTAGCTCTGCAGGACACAGCTGCAGTAGCGTTCTCGTCCCTGCTGCTGTACCATTAAAAATAGTAAGTTCCTAGGAGCTAACCCCTTGCTGTCATGCTATAATGCCAAAAGAGAAAAAAAAAAATATTTCTCTCCATTAGTTTAGTGTTCCAATGTGATGGAAGAATTTACAGTTATCAACATTCATGAAATGTACAAAGGATTCTACAGTGACCTTGTACAAACTTTGAAAATCTTCCTAAGACTCTCACTGAAACAAGTTTAACGCAACCCTAATTTGTAGTTCATTTCCTGACAAAAAGTTTTAAAAGAATCATAATTAATTTTTCTGAATTCCTTTAAGGTATCATAACCAAAATTCTTCCAGCTGAACATGTGTTTCACACCAGCCAACTTGTTCTCATTGCATAGATGCAACAGATTATTTCCACTAAATGTATTTTGCAGTTCTCACAATTTTATTGGCAAATTTAAGCCAAGTAAGAAGCTAAAAGAGGACAATGCAACTTCCATATATTCAGAAGTATAGGATGCAGTCCACAGACAAGATCTATTTCTTGTATTTGTTGTATCCTATCAATCACAGCCATTTACTTTCCCAGGAAACATAGTAAGGATTAGTAGCACATCTCCTTTGCTTTCCTACTAGCTAAAGAAATTTCATGAGAAAGCCAAAAAGAAATTACTTCTTGCTGAGAAAAAGACATTTCACAATTAGATTGCAGGAGGTATAATCCACAGTAAATGAAACACACATATAAAATATGATATGGTACTTTCTGGATGCAAACAATTGCAGCATCACAAGTGCTAATGGTGCCATTAGATTAGATACAGCTGAAACTGGGAAAAGTAATGCTTACCCCTTCTGAATTTTGCTATTTAACCAGAATATGTAGATGCCTGTGTAATTTCTTAACTATACCAAATATTTATTTGGTATAGTTAAGCTATTTGAAAGCATAGTGCTAAGTTATAATTTTATTTAATGGCTGATGCGATGGTAAAATACGCTGGATTGTTCACATGCATTTTCAAACTAAAGCATTACAAAAGAATGCTGCGAGACATTTTCTCTTTGTCCATCCACCATGCTATATCTTCTGTTTTCACATTCTGCAAAAATGAGGAAGATGTATTCCAACACAATACATTTACACACAGATCTTTTAGGAATGCTTTCGTTCGTTTCTTTCCTGGGTTAGTAATGAAAATTATCTATTCATTGGAAGAGAGCTAATATTATTAGTTAAACACCATGCTGTGGAAGCTGCATATATTCTTGAAAAGTTGGTTTGTTGGTTTGGGTTTTTTTTGACAAAGTGTTCCATTACTCTTTCTATTGAACAATAAAAGTATTTTCCATAAATTCTATTTAGCCTCTTTCACTGACCTGATATGCCAAGTCATTCAGATCTCATTGTATCTATCCTGTCATCACAAAACAACATTAAAGACATATTCCTGATCTCAGTAAAAGAAAGTTGTGTTTCAGTGTACTCACACATAAATGGCCAGTAATAGCAACTACAAAACTGTAGTATGCTTCTCCATGACCTCAAATAAACCCTAAGTTTGTACAATAATGATTTTTTATAATTTTAGATGAAAAAAATATTATTGTGCCTACACAAAAATTTAGTTCTTAACACCTTCAAGATGTCAGCTACTGAATTACTCTGAAATCTGAATGGACTGGAAATACTTGAGACAAACCCCTTTCTTAACAAAACTTGGATAATCACAGTTTCAGGCTCTCTCTCACTAATGCGTGTAAGACATACCCTGCATGCTTTTGTTAGTAAAACACTTCAGTCACTGTGTTTTTGACATACATTTTTTGGTCTTGGCACTGGGACATCATTCATAATGACAGTAGTTTCTTATGGATAAAAATTAGAATGGAATCTATTTTTGACATTTGATACGCTCATCTGATTTATAAGTCATTGGATGATTTTAGGTTACAGTCTGGACTAGAAATAAGTAGAAACATCCAGTCTCTCTGGGTGGTTCTGGCTAAGTCTAATAAAAGAATCCTATGAACTTCACTTGACTTTCCATCAAATCTTTAGTATAAACTCTATCTTTGGAGTCTGTGGAAGTGTATGGTTGATAGGAAAGAGCCAATATTGCCAAAGTATACTAAACTAGTATGCACTAGATTTGTATATTGGGACAGCTTCTCTGTTGGAAGACATCGCCATTGACAGGGAAACCCACCCTGTCACCTGTCTGCAAGTTAGAGGCACCAATCCAGGCCTTGATCTGTTATAATTCTAATTTTTCTACAATTAGCTACTCACATTTGTGAAGTAAGGCAATGAACATTTGCAGAACTAAGGTTGCAGGTCACTTCAAGACCTTCACCCATTCCTTATTTATAAGTTGAAAGCTCTGAGACCTAGATCTTTCTAGGTACCAAAGTAGTTAACTTCAATCAGTCATAGTCTGTGTACTTGTAATGATTTCACTATTTGATTCTTTTCACCACAATAATAATTTGGTTTAGATCAGGTTACAATAATCCTCTGTAGTAAGTGACTTCTACATCAGAATTTCTTCTATGCATAAAGAATTACAAAATCATATAATTGTTTAGGTTGGAAAAGACTTTTTAGATCATCAAAAGCACTATCTAATATGTAATATGATGATTTGGAGTATGGAATCATTCACAAAGTTTACTTGGTTTTAGTCTATTTTGTCTAGTGAGAGGAGGCAATAGATAAGCCACAGCAGCTCACCAAATGGCATAACTACCATCACAGAATCATAGAATCGCTTAGGTTCAAGGAGACCTTTAAGATCAAGTTCAATCATTAACATAGCACTCCTAAGTCCACCACTAAACCATGTCACTAGCACCACATCTACATGTCTTTTAAATACCTCCAGTGATGGTGATTTCACCACTTCCCTGGACAGATTGTTCCAATACTTCCCAAACCTTTTGGTGAAGAAATATTCCCTAATATAAATCCTAAACCACCCTTGGCACAACTTCAGGCCATTTGCTCTTGTCCTATTAGTTGTTACTTGGGAGAAGAGACTGATCCCTGCCTTGCTACAACTTCATTTCAGGTAGCTGTACAGAGTGATAAGGTCTCCGCTCACCCTCCTTTTCTTCAGGCTAAACAATCCAAGTTCCCTCACTCACTCCTCATAAGATCTGTGTTCTAGACCCTTTTCGAGCTTCTTTCCCTCCTCTGGACATGCTCCAGCACCTCAATGTCTTTGCTGTAGTGAGGAGCCCAAAATTGAACTCTTGTGGTGCAGCCTCACCAGTGCCAAGTACAGCAAAACAATCACATCCCTAGTCCTTCTCACTATGCTCTTTCTGATACAAACCAAGATGCTGTTGGCCTTCTTGGCCACCTGGGCACACTGCTGGCTCATATTCAGCTGGCTGTTGAGCAATACCCCCAGGTCCTTTTCTGCCAGGCAGCTATCCAGTCACTCTTCCCCAAGCCTGTAGCATTACATTGGTTTGTTGTGACCCACGTGCAGGAGCTGGCACTTGGCCGTATTTAACTTCATACAATTTGCCTCAGCCTGTCAATCCCCATTGTACAGATCTCTGCAAAGCCTTTCTATCCTCAAGCAGGTCAACATTCCCACCTAACTTGGTGTCTTCTGCAAACTTACTGAGTGTGCACTCAGTCCCGTCATCCAGATCATGACTGGCCACCAGCCGAGTTTAACTCCATTTACCACAACTCTTTGGGCCCAACCAGCCAGCCAGTTTCTTACTCAGTGAATAGCATGCCCATCCAAGCCATAAGCAGCCAGTTTCTCCAAGATAATTCAGTGGGAAACAGTGTCAAAGGTCTTCCTAACGTGCAGGCAAACAACATCCACAGACTTTTTCTCATCCACTAAGTGGGTACCTATGTATGACAAAGGAGATCAAGTTAGTCAAGCAGCACCTGCCCTTCATGAAACCATGCTGACTGGACCTGGTCATCTGGTTGCCCTTCATGTGCTGCATAATGGCACTCAGCACGATATGTTCCTGTCAGACTGACAGGCCTGTAGTTCCCTGGATCATCCTTCTGGCCTTTCTTGTGGATGAGTGTTACATTTGCTAACCTCCACTCAACTGGGACTTCCCCAGTTAGCACAGACTGCTGATAAATGATGGAAAGCAGCTTGGTGAGCACACCCACCAGTTTCTTCAGTATCCTTGGGTAGATTCCATCTGGCCCCATATATTTATGTATGTTTAGGTGTTGTAGCAGGTCCTTCCCCATTTTCCCATGGATTATGGAGGCTTCATTCTGCTTCCTACCCCTACCTACTAGCTCAGGGGACTGGGGACTCACATAACAACTGGTACTAAATACTGAGGCAAACTTCATCCTTTTCCTCATCCTTTGTCAATATATTTCCACCTCATCTGATAAAAGATGCAGATCCTCTTTAGTCCTCCTTTTGTTGCTAATGCATTTATAGAAACATTTTTTATTGTCTTATATGACCAGGTTAAAGTCTTCTTGAGCCAGGTATGTCTTCTTGCCCACTGGCTCATCTTTCAGCTCAAAGGGACAGCCTGCTCCTGTGTCTTTAAGATTTCCTTCTTGAAGAATACCCAGCCTCACAAGGGACTCTGTCAACCAGGCTCCTCAGCTGCCCAAAATTTGTCCTCTGGAAGTCCATGGTAACAGTTCTGCTGACCTTACTTCCCCAAGAATTTATGACTCTATCATTTAAAGATCACCATGCCCTTAATGGCCTGCAACTATGACATCACTCTCGAGTCTTTCTCTGTTTACAAACAACAGGGCATCTTCCCTAGTCGGCTCCCTCACCAGCTGTGTCAGGAAGTTATCCTCCACATGCTCCAGGAACCTCCCAGACTGTTTTCTCTCTGCTGTATTGTATTTGCAGCAGACATCTGGTAAGTTGAAGTCCTCAAAGAGAACAAGGGCTATCAATTGTGAATCTTCTCCCAGATGCTTATAGAATATTTTAAAGCATTTTAAGGGTTATAATTATCAATAAAAAATACAGTTAAAATGGATATATATGTAATTTGGCATTCAGTGTCAGCTATTTATTCAAAGTTAATATTTTAAAAAATATATAGTTTATTTTAATGATGCTTGATCTCAAATCTGCTAATGTAAAGGTAAGACTTTCATTAACTTCAATGGTTTTTATATTAGGTCCATAGGCCCTAAAATATAGCTCGAAGGAAAGAGAATGAAAAGGTATGTGAAAATGGATATGGAACATCCATATTGTATGGTTCTCCCGTATAATTTTTCCTTTAATTTTTCTGATTGTATTGTACATAACCAGAACATACAGTATTAGGATCATTGGCCAAATCTCAGTATCTAAATTGTTACTACCTTCTGATTTCTTTTGCCATTTCTTTTGCCTTAGGAAATGAGTTTGTTTGTAAGCTTTTCATTTTAGCTTAGGCAAATAATTTATTTTTCCATTTACATTCTTTTACATATAGATTTGGACAATACGTGCCAAGTTTCCACTTGCAGAATCTTTGTGTTAGATAATATTATTAAAAAAAAGCACTGGTTTAACTATAGCTTCATGAATGTCAATTCTACGAGAGCAGAACAAGCTAGAAACAGAGGGTGGTAAAAAAAAAACAGGGAAAAAAAAAACACAAAAACCCCCCCCCACCCACATCTAGAAAAACAAACCAAACTGTATAGAAAGATTGATGGCTATCTCATAGAGAGAGAAGAAATATGCAGCAGCTGTATGGGTATTCAAAGACATAATAACAGACTCTGTGGGGATTTCTCTTATTGCTGACTGAATTTCTCCAATCTTTTGATAAAAATGGCCATTGTAATATAAAAAGTAAAGAACAGTGTGAGCAATTTTTTCTAAAGTTCATCCTTTTTTATACTCATTCTGCAAAATTATAACAATTTTTCCTTCAACTGTATTATACAATTCCCTGGTTCTTTTTTTATAGTCATTTTTTTAGGATGTCACTTTGTATTACAATAACTAACCTGAAAACAAAGCCCCATTAAGCTGAAAAAAAAAAGACCACTCAACCTAATTCAAATCAGTCACTAAAAAAATATTTAATTTCTTCATCTGAACTGTTTGTCTTCAACGATGATGCTGGAAAAGGTATATCAGTCTTGTTAGAAGCTGTAGACTGCAGTCTCTTAATAATCCCTCAAGCGGGGATCAGGTGGAGGCTACAAAATTAGGTCACCTAACCTAGAAGTTAAGACTTGTAGAGATGATGCACAATCTGTTGTGCAAATGGGACTTTAAGTCATGTGAAGACACAGTCCTGGAAGAACTCACAAATCAGGTTGCTGGAAAAAAATCTTTGGAACTGCTACTGCCTGTACAGGAAAAAGTGTCCTCAGATGAAAGGAACAAAGTCAACAATTCATTCAGAAATAAAATGCATTGCTCTACCACAGCTGTAGAGGGTTCTCTCATCTCACAAGAGATGGACATGCTTTTGGTCACGGTTACAGATATGTACCATTCTATGCAAATACATAAATTGTTATAACTACTCTACAGAATGGAAATGTGTAGAACAGTGCTGTTGGGTTGTCTTTTGAAAACACCCTGTTCATTCCATAATTCATACTGTGTTCTCATTTATCTGATGAGTTACATTAATACCAGTGAGACTCACAGGCTTAATATACTCCATGTTTCAGACAGAATGACAAAGAAAAAGAATAGAATAATTTGCACACCATGTTTGTCCTACTATTCAACCAAAAAAAATAAAAGTATACTGGTCTTGGTAAATCTATTCACAATAACATTTTCTTTGGACAACACTGAAACTCGAAGATATTAATATATCATATGCTAATCTTTATGTATATATAAAATATGTTTATGTGTATATGAAAAGTGTTTTAAAGGCAATTCCTAGGCTCTGCTTTTTCCAATGCATGTTGTTATGTTTAAGTCATGTAAAGATATTACAGAGAAAATATTTGAAACTTGTTTTGCTGTGGATTTAAAATGAAACTTTTCAAAGGTTTCTTGAAAAGAAACTGTGCCAAAGCATTGGTTTTGAGACTAAAAATATATTATCTTTCTCTCTTAGGGATTCCATCCTAGACGTAGAAGTATGTGTTTTTACAACATGGATCTAATCAATGTTTTTTCCCAAAAGCTTCAATTAGATGAGATGTTAGCTCACAAAACAGAACTACAACTGGTTTATGAATGTTTTTGAAGGTCTCATTACATTAGCTGCATTATTCATATGCTTAAGATTAAGCATGTATTAGTTTATAGTTTTGGGATTGTTTTGCTTGTGAAATGTTCAGCAAAGAAATTGTCACCCAATATATCACACATACCAAACACACAATACCACACTACACCAAAGAAATCATTGTTTTATAATGAAGACATTTAAATGCTGGAAAAAACTATGTTTTGTCAAATATTTTGAAAATGGGATTTCACTGTTTTGCAGTTTTCTGACTGTGTCTTTAAATGTTGACATTGTAACAGAAAGAAATAGAGTTTCAGATATTTCAACTGTCATTCATGTAATTAGGGCCCACCACAGCATCTTTAAGATATGTTACAAAAATACAGCTCCTTAGATGAAAAAAAGCACAAGGAGCCATCTGGACTAATTCAGGAGAAATAACATTTAATAACCAAATGATTGTGAAAAAACCATTGACTTGCCAAATGGTAAGTAGTGCATGGAGTGAAAAAGTCTTAAAGAACATCACAGGTATAGTAACAAAGTGGAAAGTCCCTAGTTGTCTTTTATCAACTCCTTTGGAGGGGTTTGTTAACATGATCGATATCTGCATGAACTTCTCTTTATCTTTGCATAACAATTTCTAATGCACACACAATCATTTGACATGGCAGGTAGAAAATGTGAAGATTGTAGATGGACAACTACTTCTTTGTTTTTTAAGTTTTAATAAGGCAATAGTACATATATCCACTAGTTACTGCTTTCCAAATTCTCTGTGGATTTCTCTCCTGTTATTTCAAAGTCACCTTTATTGAGATAAGCATCTGCTACATTTCCCTGTCAGAGACAGGATACTAGGCTGAATAGACCTTCAGCTTAATCCAGTCTAGCTGTCATAAAGTCTTACAAACTGTAAGTTCCAGAAATGAAAAGGATCAAAATTATTAGTGGAGGTTCAAAAATATAATACAATCATACAAAATAATTACTATCAGGACTCCTTCACTTTACAAACATATAAAATGCACTTACTTTGAAGAGTGAGAAGGAGGAAAAAATCCTTCCATTAGAAAAAATAGTCACAAAGCTTTGAACAAATATTCATACACTGCAGAGTACACACGCACATACATGCATGAAGGCATGCACATACATACACGCACACGTGCACGCATACACACATACAGACACACACACATGCTTAGAGTTTACACTGCATTCTTCTGATGCCATGATTATTATTTTATTTGTACACCCACCTTTACTGCACATTCTAAACAAACAATAGACAACAGTGTAAGGACTTTTTCTCCTTAAAACTGCAACAAAACAAGTCTCAACATTTGCAAAACATTCCTTTATTATTAGAAATAAATTATTTTGTATAAAAATTAGCATGCTTTGACCATTGCATTTATTTTAGCATAACCCAGGACTTAATTCAGTCAGCCATCACAAGAAACAAACTCATCTTCTTTTACAAGTTGAACAATGTAGGACAGGAAAGGAAATTGTCACAATCACAAAAAAGTACTTACAAATATAACATCAGACATGATTTATTTCAACAGCATTTTTTTTTTCACAAGCTAACATTTGTTTTCCTTTTGTGATTTGCTTCCTTTTGTGAGCGAACAGTTCAGAAGCTTGACACTGTCTCTATGTTATAAAACTGGTCTTTTCCTTCCCTTGTCTCTTTTTGCCTCTTGCGTCTTGTTTAATCCTTGTCCTTTAGAAGACTGACTATTGAATCGAATGTAGTCTACTGATATTTCCAAGACTGAATTCTGGTGGTGGCAAAGTCTCTGTTTGCAAGATCCCATCGTGCAGGTCTTCTAGTGAATTTAATTCCTGTTCAATTTGCCTGATTGCTGTAACTGACATAAGTTGTCTTGGTAGAGGAGGCTAGAAATGAAAAAATCAAAATAAAACAACAAAAAACAAAGTTCAGGTTTTTAAGAATCAAGAGAGGAGAAAAAAAGAAAATGCAAACATATTTAGCGTTTGAACTCAGATGTCGTCCAACTATATTTCCAAACAACATGGCAAATGTTCATGGAATAAAGTTTAAGCATGTATATAAGTAGTGAGTAAGTTGGATCTCAGTTTCTGTGTTCTTGATGGTAACTCATTTTGTCTATGACTTGGGGAAGCAGAGGTCAATAGAGAAGAACAATGATGAATGGGTTTAGTATACCCATAACAGAATTTCAAACTACTGGTGTTATTTTGACTGATTTCTGTATGGAAACTTTTTAAATTTAGAGCTTGGACTTCTTTTCTCTCTTCAGATGCCTGGTTGAAGATAACTTTGCAGCTAGTGGTGGGTTGTCCATGTAGAAGGTGAGCTTATGCTCCTTGAGAGGAGCAAAGCCTACCGTGGAAACTATCTCTCAAAGTTAGTGAAACTGAGTAGATAGTGCCTATAACACATATTCTCTAGAGGGCCTTCAGACACAAAGCATCTGTATACAACTGGGCCAACAGAAGTGTTTATAAGAGCATGGGCTTTATTTTAGAGCTGCTATGCTTTTATGTTGATGATCAGCTGATCATTTCTTCCTGATAGCCCTTGTTCAGAATGAGGCAATATATTGAGGAAGTTAAACACCTTTACTATTGTAAAAGTGAACAACTATAGATCTTATGTGTCAGCTTCTAGCCCTTATTACTTCATTGTAAAAGATATGGCCAAGACTCCACTGTTGTGTTAATGTAGGGTTGTGAAGAGGGAAATAGTGACATCCAGTCTCACAAGCAGCTTCCTAATTTTAATCCAGTTGGGTACATAGCAGATCAAACTGCTGAGGGACTGTATCTTTTATGTCTCTATAATAAGGTCTATGTCACACTACATAAAGTGGAATTTGGCTCCCCAAATATGTTTTATATTCCATCTGCTACAGACAAGTTCTGCTTACGGTAGTGAGGACTACAGCCGTCAGGATGAAAATAATTTAATGTAACAAAAATTGTCTGGTCTATAGATTCAAAGATCTTAATTCTATTTCCATGCTTACCTTTCTTCAGTTTCATTTTTCTATATAGAATCCAGTGGGAACAACTGAGATGACAGAGATATAGACAGAAAAAGGGTTCTTCATGCTACTCCTAAACCCAACCCAATAATCTGATGATTTGGGAAGAATAGGCTACTGAAACCGAGAAACGACAGTTTGTCTCTTCTGCACCAAAGATTAAATTAATTAAAAGATCACTAAAATTACTGCAAAATAATACTAGTTAGTATAAACAACTACATTTTCTGCTTGTTTTTTCTTCATATTTTCTTTGTATTTCTGAGCAATTTCATTCCAATATCGTGTTTGCCATTTGGTAATACACAACAGAACTAGATCATTATAATTCACATACCACTATAATTTTTGTTCGCTAAGATTATATATAGAAGAATGAATAATCAGAAAGAAGGTGCAAAATGTAATATTTTATACTTTCACTTACGCAGGTAGCTCCAGTAGTTTTTCAGAAAAGCTAATTCATTAAAGGATTGCTTTTGGCACATTAAACAAGTTTTTCACATAATCGATCACAGTGTTCAAGCACCAACATGAAATAGCTTTATTTGCTTGTTTTGGGACACTTGAAGCAAATATAGCCTCATTTACATCTTTCAGATGGGATGTACTGCTCCCATCTGAACTCTCCCATGCTCCCACAGCTGGATTTCTGAGAGGACTCTATTTTTCCTTTGCCCCCGTTAAGTTCCTTCTGAAAATAATGCAGGACTACTAAAATGGCACCAAGTTCCTTAGAGCATAAAAGGATTTTGTTCCCAGCTAAGAAATAACAAATAAATGCACATCTGCAAACTCTGCACACATGGGAACAAAAGGATAGAGGGAGCAGAGCTTATTTTTTCTTTGCTCTGAAAATAGGCTGAGATACGTGATCAGGTTAAGCTAGCTTACCATATTACCCTGCATCAGCTGAGTTCTATAACTTTTCATGTGCATGTTTTTAGCCCACAGCTATGTAACATAATCGGATTCATCACAACTCAGTAAGCTGAATTATGTGAGAACATTTACAAGAAGCTCAAAATACAAAAATAAGTAGTTAGTACACCTCAGCTGATTTAGCATAACTTGTTAATTTGCTGTAGCTTCATTGTATATCTCAGACTCAAATAGTTTTGAGAATTACTCTTGGACTGATAAGGAAACAAAAATTATCCTATTGAGTTCTGAGTGTTGTTACTAAAATGATAGCACAGGAAGCTAGTGCAGATAGTAGTTCAAAAACTCTTAAATCTCATCTCACCTCGAAACAATGGTGTTTTACTTGATAAATATTGCAAGTGTCTTTATAGTTCACTGCAATAAGCCTACAGTTCCTGTTTGGGGATCTGAAAGCTTCAGCAGCTGCTGTCCTGCTCTTTAAGACTGTTAGCGTTTCATAGTAATAACATGAACCACATTTGGCAAGCATAGATGGCCAGAAAAAGTAACAGACTTGGCTGAATTTTTTTCTGGGAATGAACACTCTTTTCCAGCTGCAGTTACTACATTGCTGTTGGAATGATAAAAAAAGAAAAACAGTAAAATAAAAGAGGTTCTAAAACAATTTAGAATGATTATTGAGATCTGACCTATATGCATTTAAGGTACTTGTCATTGTTACGCCTCCTGTAATTGCATCTGGTTATATTTTTTTTCATCCTGTTTTCCACATACTATTTGTTTTCCATTGACTACGAATGTATTTCCATAAAAAAACATGACTATACTAATGTGTGGGACAAAGTGGAATGAAGTCTGTTACATGGAACAGGACAAATAAGACAGAACAGAGTTGTCTCTGGATAGAAATAAAATTAATTATCTGACCATCTCATCTTTTACCTAATTATAAACGTTGTTATTGCTACCAAAATTTGTGCTTGAGAGGTACTTACTACTACTTCTGGTATACTAGGAATAGCCTGATTTCTTGGAATCAGCTTCATATACTGCCTCTGAACAGAAAGATCTGTCTCACATGGAGTCAGCACAAGAAGAAATTTTGCAATGTTGAGAGGTTGTTGCTATTGTCCCAGTGAAAAGAACTTACGTGGCATTGTGCGCTGATAATTCTCAGGAACCTCCAAAAGTTTCGTTAATAACTATTTTGGCAGAGAAGAGGGTTGCTAATTAAATCAAAATGGCACAGAACAATTTTGGGGAAACCCATCTTCAGGCCAAGAGCTCAATTATATAGGGACAGCTCTCTGTAGTTGACTCTGAATTTTTGCCTATGAAGCATTATAATACCTGGATCAAAGCCTAGGCAGGATATACTCCTAGGGAGCTCAGAATTATATAGATATGCTACCATTAAAATCATGTTTAGAACCCAGTAAATAAGCATTATCCTGAGTACCTCACACCACTGGAGAAGCCCACTTGTTTCCAGTAGCAGCTGTTTTCATGAATTATGCATGATCATAGTTTTAGGAATACTAGACACAGCATTTCTTAATTAGGTACTGTAGATAAACATTAGATACCCAAGACTTTCTTATTAACACTCTTTCTCACCCTTTGACCTTTTCTCAGAAGTTTATAATTTTGCAAATTCAGTAAAATCTACCTCTTTCCTTTATGAATTTTCTTTTGGTGACTTCTGAAGATTTGAGAAATTATTGAGTTCTTCATATTTTCATACTATTATTTGATCCACAAGGAACTTCACTGCCTTTTTCCTTTTGTCCTTTGTTATATGTCATAATATGAAGCTGTATAACCACATAGCTCAGTCTAGCAGATTTACACATTTTGAAGGGTCATGAGTTTTTCAAGTGAGTTGGTGTATCCTCAGTATCCTCCATGCATTGTATGGTAATATTAGGGACTTTTATATAGTCTTCAATCTGGAAAACTCTGGTTGAGTTCAGTGGGGGTTTGCATTATTCTGAAATAATACAATATTTTTCTGCAAACATGGTATTGACTTATCTATCGTTCTCAAGCAAAACAATACTATTCAATCTCCTGTCAACATCATCACAAAGTAATAAAAACTTTTTAAAAAAACCCTCATTTGCAGTAAAATGACTGCTGTCCATCCCATGTGACCTCTGACTCCTCAATAGAAATCAATTCTCCATTACTAGTAAGCTCTGGGTGTAAAGTTACCAGCTCTACTCATAGTTGATTACTACTGTGAATTCCAGTTTACAAGACTGTATATCATGTGCTGGAATAGAAGTTTTAACATCGGTTTTCTTCTATATGAGAGCAATTTAGAGATGTGGCAAGATTCAAGAACTTTTCTGACACAGGAAAGAACTTTTTCCCATTACTAACCCATGAGACATCACAACATGTAATGATTAAGATGTAATGAATTATCATGATTTTATTCCAAGATGAGTAAAAGCACATTGGAAACCTGCATGGGAAGAGTTATTCTAGGAATGATTAGTAATCATGAGTTGTGATAAATTAACAAGATAACAAATATTAAGTTAAGATGGAATGGTAAAAGCAGTATTTTAACCTCCATATCTAACTGCAAAGTAAAAACAATATTAACTGTTTTCATTATATATTTTTTCAACAGCCTTTGAGTTTTGAATATACAACGATGACCATAAATACACCTTATGAACTGTCAGGACATACCACGACTGGAACAGCAATGCACAACACATCAAATTAGCACTAGCCAAAACATTTTAAAAAGACGTGGCTTTCCAAAATATGACTGTGCTTTTTGTTTGGTTGTTTTATTTTTACTAGCCTCCGGTGAAAAACAATTTGTTTGAAACAACTCTAGGAATTCTGTGTTCAGCAGTACATGAATTCTGACACATCTCTGGATTCATGCAGAACAAGCAACAAAAAGAATAAAGTTTATTATTAAAAGAAAGTGCATTCTTGTGAACGTACATCTATTAGGAAGTGCTGCCACTCTTGACCATGGGAAAGTCTACAGATGACTTACTGTTGGTTTCAAGACTTTCACACAGTTCAGTTTTGACTTCGCCATTTGGTCTGTCATTCCCTTTTTGTGTCAGTTTGCTTTGCATTGTGGCAGCCGTCACTACAGCCTTGAAGCTCCGCTTCCGTTTTTGAACATTCTGCTCTGGATGAAAAATTATAATATAAACCTTGGGCATGTAGAGCATGCCCAGAGACACAGAAGCACTTAAACTCATGGAGACAGTAAGTGTTGTTGTCTGGATGTACATCTGAGGAAGGAAAGAAACAACAGCATAAAAATCATTGCTATATTGATTTAATATAAGAAGGAAATTAAAGTAATTAACTTTAAAATACTAGGTGGACAGGGAACCAATAACACTCTTCCTTTTCTGTACATACATCAGAAGGATCTTTGACTTTGGTTGCCTTTAGCTACAGCTAAGTATGTCTGTTTCATATTGGTCCTTTAACCTTAAGAGAAGGTGACAGGAACAATATAATATTTTTTATGCTTCATTCTCATAAAAGTAATTAATATTCCATAGCAATTTTCAGAAAATAAACAAATATGTCTGCACAGGAAAAGAGGAATGAAAAAAGGGTTAGCTGTGTATCATCTAATTTAAAATACAGAAGCCTCTACAACAATATTGCACAAGCATGGGTCAACTGGCACCAGGCATAATGCAGAATCTAATGAAATCTTTGATACATTCTTTGAGTTTCAAGATTGGAAAAAAAAATCAGCTTCTCTGTAGTGAAGCTTGACCACATTTCCACCTTACTGTTGAATTCTAGTCACAATGCTCTGCTGGCACACAACAAATATATTAATATGTCACAATCCTAACTGAGAAATCAGAAAATCGGGGACCAGGAAATCAGATCACAAAGGACATCAGTCCTATGTAGATATGAAGGAAAAATCTGACATTTCTAAGTGAATCACTCTATTGCTTGTTACCACCTACAAAAAGAAAACAACTTTGATCTTCCATAGTTCCTTAAAAGAAAATTACAATGATCACTCCGTAAGAACAACAGAGAGGGGGTTTTGTTTGCAGAAGTGTTCAGGTAGTATATTAGAAATATTAATTGTAGTACTCTCAACTTTTATTTTTATATTTAGGAAATTATATTTTATTAGACAATTTATGAGACAACAATTTTACTTTACAGTATTGCGTGATTTGCTAAACTGAGTAAGAAACCTCTCAGTAGACATGTCATTATGCTGAAAAAGATACTGAAGTAAAACCTGTTCATTGCCTTGGCAGAGGATTCACTGACATTGTTGTCAGGCATGATTTTAAGCACTAGCCAATACTATCACCCTAACCTGGAGATAAAGTCGTAAGTCTGTCTGCAATGTCAGCTTCAGATCATCTGTTTTTATTAAGTGCCCTTGGGTAACTTGGCCCTTGGCAGAAAAGTAGTGATATAATAAGCTGGCGTGCAGTCTCTGTTACAGTTGGACATTTTTTAATGTCTTTCAGCTTACAAAGTTTTTCCATTAGATACTTTCTCCTTGGAGATCTCAAATAAACTCTATTCTCACTTAAAGCAATGTTAGGTGAGAAATGTGACAAATGTATTTTGGAAGCGTGGACTGTCACTCTAAACCATTCTGTGAAGTATCTTGTAATTGTACAGAAAATTGCCAAATATATTTTATATACCATAAAATGAGGGCTAGCCCAAACTACTCGTTAAAAAAAGATTGACAATGCTTAAAAAATTGTAAGAAGCTGAACCTGCTTTCAGGGAAAATACCAGACAGAAAAGACAATCAGGTTTGTTTTCCTATTTTGCTATGTGCCAAGGAAAGTTATAGGAGCCACACTTTCCTTCATTTCAATAATGCATCAAGACAATATATCAGGAAGTATGCACAACACACATATTCTCACACCAGTGAAATAATTCCATTCTTTCATTCTCCATAACAACAGTGGTATGCCTGAAGGCAAAGCTTGACCTCCATTTTGCATGAACACTTCTAGTGATACCCTCATGCATTTATATTAACAAGCAGTTACTTTGAGACTTCTGTGGAAAGACCTCTGTGCAGATGCATGTTCACATGCAAACAGCACCATTGGCATATCCATTTCTCTCTGAACCAAGCTGGCTGATCTCCAATTAAACTGGTGGCTTTGAGGGTTACATGTTGCATTAAGTTTTGTCCAAAAGCATAAGCGTTCTGGTTCCTGAAGATGCATATATTTCCTAACTGGATTTGGAAAACTGAAATCAATGCAAATAATGCCTTTAACATATTTTAGTGCATATGAAAATTCCATCAAACATTAAAAATCTTTCTTGAAGCCTTACTCTTTTTTAAAATCCAGCTTATGGCAGTTAAGTGGCTAGCTGAGCCTCACCCAGAGAAACAGTAGCAATGCCTAATATTTAAATATATATTTTATTTTTTTTTTAAGTCCTTATTCAGGTACCCATGCTGTAAGCCTCAACTTTTTCTCATGGCTTGGTATAAGAGTTAGATGATAAAAAAGGGTAAAGAATCTCTGGATGTTATAGGGTAAGATGCATACATTCATACAAAGGTACTAGTCATATTAGCAAGAAATATGTGCATGATGGGAGACCTCAATGACCTTTATTGTGATAAAAAGTCTCACAATGCCAAACTCTTACAATTACTAGAGAGAAAACTGCCTGAAGGTTTACATTCAAGTAAGCTTCATAAGTGAATCAACTCTAAATCCTATCATACATTCATTGAAATAACAAGAACCCATGAATTTCAATATACTTAGTGCAGGTATTTTGCATGAGCTGTATCAGTACTTCTAATGCATTATCTGTGGATTTAATTGAAATGACCAGCACAACAGCCGATTTTAAAGAATCCAAATCACAGATGGATTCCTGTTGCAGATTAGAGTTCCTATGCAGTGTGATTTATTTCTAATGACTGCTGCATTTTGAAACCAGTCTTTATAATTATTGAAACATTGAAACTAGACTGAGTTGGGAATTTTCTGACACAACAGTTTTCAAACAGTGGATATAGAGAGCTTCCTGTTTTGCATGGATCACTATTACAACTTACTCTTTAATGAAGCTAATGAGAAAGAAGGACTTCAAGAAACTTATTGCACCTTGAGAGGAAGACTTTGAACATATATTTACATGTACACATTGTGTGTGGTATGTACTTGAGTCTGACTCCATCAACTAATGCAATTGCATACTCAGCTGGATACTAGTTGTCAATGGCAGTTTGGGTCTGATTCTTTTTCCTATTAGTTTCATAGAATAGTTTGGGTTGGAAGGGAACTTCAGAGGTCATCTAGTCAAACCTCCCTGCAATGAGCAAGGACATCTTCATCTAGACCAGGTTGCTCAGAGCCTTGTCCAACCTGACCTTTAATGTTTCTAAGGACAGGGCATCTACCGCCTCTCTGGACAGCCTGTGCCAGTGTTTCACCACACTAGTCATAAAAAGTTCCTTCTTTATATCTAGTCTGAATCTACCTTCTTTTAGTTTAAAACCATTACTCCATATTCTATAGCAACAGACCCTACTTCTTTTTAAAAGGTCATTTGCAAACTGAGAGTCTGTTTATAGGACAGGAACATCCACTGCAACAAATCTTTCTCTGTTTTGGAACCCCCCTTTCTGCACACTGATGAAGCACAAGTCTAGCAAACAGGATGCCACACACTTTATCTGACTTTTGTCTGACTCTTATCTTGTTTTATCCCAGACAAGAGGACAATGATGCTTTATGGCTATGCATTCTGGGTACATATTATTCTGGAAACATAACTACCTGTAACTTTTACAGAATTAGCTGCTCTAAAAATCAAGGAGCAACAAAACTAGTTCAGTTTAATAAGATATGAGGTCTGAATATTTTTTCATGTCTCTCACAGTGGTAGCTCACTTTAAGTTAAAGAATAAAGGTCCCTTTCTCACAACGATTCATGGTTTCACCAAAATGAATTTCAGCACTTCTCACACGAAAATCCCTTCTGAACTACAAACTTTTTGTCCAATAAAGCCTTTCACAGATGTAACAAAGACTGCTATATCTATTCTCCTTGTTCTTTACAGTCATAAGATATAAGGCAGAAAACTAAAATCATGGTAACACAAGAAAAAAAAAGCTATGGGAAAAACTTGAGGCCTAAATAACTTTCTGTCTCTATCCACCACCTCAACTCCACACCAGAACTGATACAAGACTTCTTAAGTACTGTTCTCCACCTCCACAACTGACAAAGTGTCACTCACAACAGACTGTCCCATGTAGATGATCTAGACCCTATGTGCCCACTCAGACACATGATCAATAATCTGTCACAAATGACCTAAATACTTTACTATCGGAAGTGTCCTACAAGCTTGGCAATATAGGCTATGACCGCATCACCAGCTAGAATACATAATGTCTGTGTGGATATTTAGGGATTTTCTATCTTCTGCTATTGAATCTAGGACTTCTTTCTACTTTAAAAATTAAAATGTGACATTGGAAATATCGGGGCACCCAGAAAGGATATTTTAGAAAAACACAGATATTTTGATGGCTTCTTCAATTTGGAAATACTTGAAGATGAATTGCCTCCTTGTTAATCTGAAAAATTTCTATGCACCAAAGCAATTGCATGCACCAAATTGTCCCAGTGGAGGTGGCTGGATGACTATGTCTCAGCTAGGCTTCACTGCTTAGAATTGAAATAGCTCCCAGCCCCAAGTAGTGGCCCATCAGTTCGGTGCTTGCAGAGGCAATTCATGAACACAGCGTGCCTTGAGTTCAACACAAAGAAACCACTTAATTAAAAAAAAAAATAAAATGGCAATATCTCAACTTTTATCCAGATTGCTTCCTTGGTGTGAGCCTTCCCCTATTTTCACATACAAGATTATGTTCCCGCTCTCTTCAGAACTGGTAGGTTTCTCATGCTATTTATTTTTCTTTTCTTCACAGTTTTAATATGTCATATGGAGGGTACCTCCCACCCTGTTCCCTAATCTGGTTTTAATAGTATAACCTGGATAGGTGGGAGATGTGGCTATTGTGACCTCTTGAGTGAATTGAACATAAGTTTTGTACTCTAAATGCTAGTAGTTTTACCACAGAAATGAACGAGTCCAATAGTTAGTGAAGTGCTAACCCACAGAGGTATGCCTCAAGCTATGAGGATGCCTAGTGTAGATCCAATTCATCTGCTTGCACTCCAAAGAGAAGTGGATGTTTAAAAAGACACATCTTGTCTAACTTCTCATATTGGCTAATTCTATACAATTTGCAGTTTAGAACTGCTTTTCTCCTCAGGCTAAAGAAATAGCTGCGATATCAAACACTGGAGTCTGAACCATCCTGCTGAGACAGATATACCCAAATAGTCACTCTTCAACATGTTCCACACTTCCAGTAACAGAGCAGAAGATTGAATTATGGTTTAATTTTTCCCTTATCCTTGTTACCAAATACTTTATGTCTCTTACGTGAATCTTCTCGGCTCCTTCAGCCAGTTTCATTTTCTAAGGCCAGAACTGCAGCAAGCTTCATTTCCCACAAGGTTGGGGCTTTTTTTCTCTCATTCCCTCCCACCACTCTTGCCTGAAATCCCAGGTGTTGGAAGCCTTTACCCGATCATTTATAGCCAGAAGATAAGTGATGTGTCATAAAATAAAGATACATGCCATCTATCCACAGGCATCCCACATATTATAAAAGACAGCAAAATGGTCCCTCTCTCTTTGTGATGAAGAGAGCGCAAGTCTTTTTCATCTCAGAAAAACACTGAAAGCATTCATAGGCATTGTCCCTCTGCTGGAGAATCCAGAGGGCTATGAAAAAGACAGTCCCTTTTTTCTTTGAAAGACATGTATGTGCCGTAATACTACAATTGCTTTAGCATGTGTTGCTGCTTGCTAAAGAGTTGACTGGATGACAACACATATGTTTCACAGTTGTGTTCACAAATCAGAAACACCATGTAATGAATTCCACAACAAAAATCAACATTGAAAAAGCTGGCTACAGGCAAATATATTTGAAACCAGGAGAGTGTAAACAGGGAGGTAACAATGCTGGCAAGGTGTCAATAGCTAACAAAAGGATCCATGCATCTCTACATCCCCATAAAGCTTGCATCCTCAGATCTTTATTGGTTTCAGCCCACAACATACTTTTCTGTCTGGACCTGTGGGAAGAAAATTCATCTTTTCTTGAAGAAAAACACTACAGGTAGAAGTCAGTCGCTGTTTTGCTCATTTAACAAGATTATTTGCCAGGCATAAGATAAACACTATGAAATTAGTCTTCTTAAAATGTTTGTTCAGTTAGAAAACATGGGAAATTACTTAACAGATATTTTTTAACCTTTTAAAAACATTCCTTTCCAAACTACTAATTAAAATGAGGCTTTTAGAGAAAAAGTCAAAGCCTTCTCACAAACATGAAAGTACAATATTCATTAGGTTATTATCTCAAGCAGTAAACGTAGGCAATAACTCTGTACACAGCCGAGAAAACTGAGAAACAAATCTTCTTTATTTTTATCTGTATATTTCAGTCGCTTTCAGAAACTTTAAGAGAAAGAAAAGATCTAATAACTGATTTCATATTTAATGTGTGCCAGTTTTAAAAAGTATGAACTTTCATTAAAGCTTGGATGTAAGACAAGTTATAAGAACTTGTAGCCTTGATGGAACATCTATATAACTGCCTTAAAGAAACTGAATTATTGTAACAATTTCACTGTTCAGATTTCCCACTTAAGCCTAATTTTGACCTTTCTTATCATATTTATAAGTATTCCTTTTCTATCCATAAATTATTATATGCAAAGAAAGAAAGGGATTTACTACGTCCTCTTTTAGCAATGTATTTATTATTTTAAGGTAAGTAGATACAGAGAACTTGGACTTGTTAGCTGCTCATTGGAAATGGTATGTTCCACAACTGTGTTGCAAAGTTTGTTTTGCATAGTTTTCTCTCCAAAGTGTTATTTCACCGCATGCCTAAAACTAACTCTAGTTCATTCAAATATTTTCCAGTGAATTCTCAGTACCTGATTTCACCACAGAGGTAGAGTAGGACAGCTGTATCCAAACACAGACAACTTCTGAAACTCAGAAAATGGGAATTTGAAGACGTTCACTTCACCAAGCTTTGCTAATCTATCCTGTCACTTTGGAACAACTTCTCCTTGGACCAGTAATGGTTATCCAAGTCTGTGCGTTTCTTATCTCATTTCCTAACAAAATGTGATCCCTCTGTCCCACAAAAGGTATCAGGATACCATTGTAATATATAAAATAAAAAGAGGAATAGTTGATCTATAGGGCTGGGGAACAAATAATTATAATACGCTATGACTGTGCCTATATAGTACACAATGAAACAATTATACGGTATAGGCCTGGGAAATAGGGCTTTACTGCTTACACTGTTAAACTGCTAGAATGCTCCTGAAATGATTGAGCCTGGGCCTGGACCAACTGACACTCTCCCAAGCTGTCCCCAGGAATTTGTTCACAACTTGGGACGATTCCCACTATGTAATGTTGATATACCCACACTGCTCTTGTTGAGAGATTAAAAGATTTTAATATTATAAACCTAATAAGATTATGACTACAGGTTTCATGGCCTGTGAATACTCTTGACAATGTTTGGTACTATTTTAAGTAGAGCCTAAGAGGACAAAACAGGAGGCATCCATGCAGATCAGGTGATGAGCTCATTGAGAGCAGACCTGCAGAGAAGGACTTGGAAATATCAGTGCATAAAAACTGAATGAGTCAGGCAGTTGTCGCTGCCCAAAAAGACAATCATAACCTGGGCTACATCCAAAGAAGCATAGTCAGCAGGTCATGGGAGGTGATTCTGCCCTTCTATTCTGCTCTTCTGAGACCCCACCTGGAGTACCGCATCCATTTCTGGGATCCTCAGTACAAGACACAGACCTGTTGGAGAGAGTCCAGTGGAGGGTTACAGGAAAGATCAGAGTGCTGGAGCACCTCTCCTATGGAGAGAAGCTGAGAGAATTGGGATTGTTCAGCCTGGAGAAGAGAAGGTTCCAGAGAGACTTTATTGCACCTTTTCAATGTATAAAGGGGGTGTTTAGGAGAGCCAGAGACACTTTTTAACATGGTCTGTTGTGGCAGGACAGTAAGCAACTGTTTTAAACTGAAAGGGGATCAATTTAGATTGTATATAAGGAAGCAAACTTTTACAATGAAGGGTGTGAGGCACTGGAGCAGGTTGCCTAGGGAAGCTGGGGATGCTCCATTCCTGGAAATGCTCAAGACCAGGCTGGATGGGGCTTTGAGCAACCTGATCTAGCCTCATAGAGAGGCCCATGAAAGGAGAGTTGGACTAAATAACCTTTAAAGGCCCCTTTCAGCTCAAACAATGCTATGATTCTACATAACAACATGGTACTTTCTGAGCATGGTAGACATTAATGCCAGTTGTCATTTCTCTTGGCAAATGTCACCTCTAATCATAAAATTCTAAACTGGGGTATTTGCCTGTTTTGATTCTTTAGGTTTGTTCCTTCCTCTTCCTTTTTTCTTTTTTCTTTTTTTTTTTTTTTCAGTATACAAATTTATGCTTTAACTGTTCTGTAACTGCTACGTTTGAAAGAGGTTTCTGCTGATGTGTAACTCCTGTAAACCTAGCCTGTGGTTTTACAGATAACATTGTAGAACCTTGGCATCAGAAATTACTCTGTCTTGTGGCAAAAAAGGGAGAAGATTAGGCTGAAACAAGTGTTGCACTATCAAATATTCTGCTCATTGGGAATGAGCAACATTTTTCAAGGGGAAAAAATGTTTTATTTTACTTCCTCTGCAAGACTTATTACAATGTTTTGTTAAGAACAGTAATAAGTTAAAGTCTGTTTCTTTGCTGTGGTCCATGCTCAGGATATACATCTCATGAAAATGCTAGGTACCACCTTGAAGACCTTCAAAGTAATTTAAAATATCAGTAGGTAATTTGATTATTTTTTTTTCTCATAAATTAAATTAGATATCACACTATCATACAGCTTACATATACCACAACACACAATCTGTTGCAGTATTATGTTTTTTAAAGGGCCATGTGATCTATTAATCTCACCAACATTACTATAAATAGTCACAATAGTCAATCGCTGACCAAAGACCGATCTCTAATATGTATGTTGTAATGCGTCCTGATATTCATCAGTGATGAACTCCAAAAGGTAAGAAATTTCCTAATATCAGTGAAAAATAAATAAATCAATATTATATAACCATATTGTGTGCTGCAAGGCAAAAAGGAAGAAGGAGATTATTTAAAAGTAGTTTTTGTATTATACCTTAGTTGAATCTTCAACATAATGTAGAAGTAGGATTTTTGTGGTATATTGTGTTACACTTAAGATCTTCTTATGGCCAAATGCCAAGCAAAGAATTTATTGTTAGTCTAATTATAACCTTAACAGCCTAATCAAAACTACAGCAAATATTATTATTAATCCAGTTACAATCACACTAGCTTTTACTGTTCAAATTATTTCTTACAGGAAAATCTCATTAAAATCTGCTAGATCTGTTATATATGAGTATCAATCCATTTTCTCCAGTGACATATACCTTGTCTGTGCTGTGGTTCCTAAGGAAAACAGATTCAGCCCTCCACAAAAAGAAAAAGGGAAGGGGAAGTCATGTTGAGTTGTGAGAATCCCAAATCTTTCACTAGGAGAAGGTACATAATATTGATGACATTGACAGCTGGAGTTCCCTCCCCCGCAGTCTTAGGTGTAGGTGAGATTACTTTTGCACATTTTTTAACACTTTGTGCTTATTTGCTTTTTTGAGAAATTATTTGTTATCTACTGTCAATCAAATCTGCACTCATGAACTGTTTATTAATTGAAAGTAAGTCCCAGGCACTTTGTTACTGAGGGACTTTACAGGTTTGTTAGACCTTTACTATATGCAGTGTTCAGAGAACTAAGCTGAAACAAATAAGGCAGTAGTCTCCCAACTGCAGGACAATTATTATCACAACTAACACAAGCTCAGGACACAAGTTAAAATAATCTCAAAAGCCTACACTGACAGATCAGTACAGAGCCTATATAACATTTTCTGAGCAACAAAAAGTCATATTTATTGGGCTATAGCTTGGTACTCTGTACAACAGTGAATTTCAACCTTATTTGCAATTTTATTTAATAAAAAATATTCCTTTAATATAAGACTTCCAAAGATATTTTATCAAAGTTGGAGTCTAGCTTTCAAATCACTTTCATACTTCTTTCAAGTACTTAGAAAACTAAAACTCTCATTGGTCAAATACATTCTAATTGTACAACTTAGATCAATTAATCTAGATAAGATGTAGCACAATTTAGAGAATCATTTTATTTTTGCACTTTTATAATTTTTAACAAAATTCATTTTATATAAGATGTTTCTTATTAATTCAGTCTTCAGGTATCTACTTTTAATGAAGACTGTATTTACCCTAAGGCTAAATCAACTAGCAAATGAGGCAGATGATCAATTATTCAAAATAAATTTATGTAAATTGGCACATCTTCAATTATAATCCATTTAAAAATATGGGAGCTGGCATTTTGGAACACTTAAGGACCCAGTTGGCAACCCCAAAATTGTCACTTTCATACACATAATTGTCTAGTGATTGAAAAGGAAAAGTAAGCAAGCTGCCTTACAGAGAACTAAGGAAAGATGCTACCAAGAAAAAGCAAAAAAGTATGGCTTGGATTAAACTCCTACTTCAGGTTAAAAGAAAAACTAAATTGTTTGCAATAACACAGGGAGACCATTGTTGTTGACTGACACACTATGACAACTAGAATACATTGCTGAGTAGAAAGCAATCTTTTTTTCTTGTCCAGATTTGAAATGTGTAGAGTAGTAAATCCTACCTCTCAAAATGGCCAATACTGACTAAAGATCTATTACCTATATTCACAAAACATAGAAAAAAGTTACCTTTAATTGATGATTTATTATGCTATTAACTGCATTTTAATTCCTGTTTTCTGAAGTCTGACAAATATGCAATATACCTGAGCTAAAGAGATAACTATGTCCTAGAGATACTATAAGACAACCTCTAACTCTCTAATAATTAATGTGCTATTAGGTTTAGTTTTAAAATGTGCTTATTTACTTGGTGCACATGGCCTAAGTGTCAGAGTTCAAGTACCAGATAGAGACAAATATTAAGTGAAGTACACTTGTTCAGAGGATAATTTTATTTAGCATCTTCAAGCAGGGCATAATTAAGTTACTCTGTCATACAAAATGATGGAGGCTGAAATAAGTAGCAGCTGGTTACCCCAATGGCTGTACAACTGCAGGGCAGTCTTTGGCAGGAAAAGCTGTGCAAACACAACCAATACATTATGCTAATGGGAACGATGTAATGAGCAAGGAAGCAGCTAAACTGGAATGACAAAAAGAAAAACAAACAATCAAACAAGTCCCCTCAGCCCTTAGCATGCATTTCAATTGCAATTTGTGAACAGAAACTTTACAATGGCTGCACTCAAGTACTAGTCTTATCTAGAAACATTTGCTGAGTCCATTCCTTAAGTCAGAATAAGTTTAATGACAGCAGATGAATGCACTGATGGCTGCTCCCTGGACTTCAATGAATTTACACTGAATTACTCCAAGTGGTGAATTGGCCAAAACATATAAACTAGTAAAAATATTTTTTTCATTAATTTTCTCTCTGATCTTTTAGAAAAATAAATTAACTAAACTGTAGTATTAGTGGCCAAATTAGATTTAAAAATATGTACATTATAACAGTATTTCTTCCCTGTTTCTACTAATCTTTACAGGTTTCACTTCAGTCTTTACTTCGGTGTCACTCTGGGATTTCTTTTTCTGTTCTGTACTTCATTATGACACTGCTCTAGCAGATTTTTTTCTGTTAGAGTTCATTCATTGCAGAAGGCCATTCTGGAGCAGCATGAAACCCCTATCAGCCTGGACTGGATTTTAGAACCAGGCACCAAGTTCCTCACTGCAGTGCAGAGAGTATACTGCGTGGTATGCACAATACGTTCCATGCTGCTTCTAACCCACAGCCCTTTCAAAGTCTACTCCAAAAAGACTTTCATAATAGGACTCTTCAAAATAAGACTTTCCGCATAAAACTTGAGGCAAAAAATCCTAATCTAGATTACCTAAAATAGAAGCAGAGGACACAGATTTCCAGGGCTGGAAGCAACAACCCAGAAAAGTGTAAGGACAGAGCAGAAACTGGGGGAGAAGAAACACCTTAAGAGCAGCTATTTATAAACTGTTGGAGGTGGTAGGAATTCACACTATCTATAGTAGGAAGTGTACAAACATGGAACACAGAGTAACTGTCCCTGGTCCACAGACCTTTTTTTCTAATTTTATACAAGAAATGTCAAAATACATCAAATAGCAGAAAACACTGATTTGGTAGAAAGTATGAGAGTACAAGCAATTCAGCAAGCAGAACTTTGCTTTGGGACATTTCATATCCCTCTGTGATGGCACGTGATTTCTGTATAAACCTGGACAGATTAATTTGTGCTGGCTACCAACAATGTTTTTGTTGGTTTCTATTTAAGTGGCTTTGAATTTCATTTTGACTGTCTGTCTCTGACTTCAGATTAATGCTTATATGCAAAATCTCAGCTCTTTTCCCTCAGTGTCTGTGTACCAATCATCTCAGATGACCTGAGTACACCAATTCAGAAGAGAAAGGGAAGAACTACCACATCTCTTAGGCTATTGTCATGGTTTAACTCCAGCAGGCAAATAGAACCTGTTCACTTTCCCCACCTTCCACTCACCAAGCCCTCTCCAGAGGGGTAGAGTGTTGAGAAAGAAAAAGGAGAAAACAAACTTCATGGGCTGAGAAAAAGACAGTTGAATAGAACTGTAACAGAAGAGAAAAATCATAATAATAATAATAATGGTAAAAATGTGTAAAGTGATACAACACAATTGCTCTTACCACCCAATGACTGGTTGCTCAGCCCATCCCAAGCAGCAATTGCGGATTCCTGACCCCCAGCCAACTCCAATTTATATACTAAGCATGACATCTACGGATGGAATACTTCTTTGGCCACCTTGTCCTGTGTATACTCTCTCTGAGCTTCTATGGAAGCTGAAAAGTCCTTGATTTAATATAAATATTACTTAGCAACAACTAAAACAACACATGTTATCAAAATTCTTCTACTAAATCCAAACCACAGCAGCTACTATGAAGAAAATTAACTCCATCCTAGCTGAAACCAGGACAGTTATGCAAAAGCATATCTGTTTTCTATAAACATTATTATTATAGACTCCCTATGTTCTTCCTGGAGAGCAGAACTGGTAAAAACTCACCATTATTTCACATCTGTCCAGATGCAGATTTACCAAGAGGAAAAAAAGATGTGTCACAGCAGACATATCTTCATTTCTCCCATTGAATTACTTCAATACTATAGCCTGTAAAGTTTCAAGGCTTTAGTTTGCACTTTTGCCTCCCTGTGAGCCATGTTTAGACACATTTTCATTACAATACCATTATCATTTTGCTCAATAGCTCCATCTATCAGATAGAGAAGATCCTTAAGCCCAACAATCTGTTGCATCTATCAAATAGAGCTTATGCATGGAAAGAGAGGCAGGGGCATATTCTTAATCTGAAGAAAGCCCTGCACCAGGACATCTGTTTAGTGCCACAGGACTAGTGCCAGCCACCACACACAGTTACTCCTGCAGACACAGGTAGGACTGTTTTATGACCCCATATACATCCTATGCCACATATAACAACCTGGCATGTGACAAAGCACACCATCAGTTATATAATTTCAGACTACCCATACTTGTTTTCAAGCCCAGTCATGCCATTCCACTACATGGTTCAATCCAGCCATATGTACTGTGACCCAAATTTCCTCCTTTCTTTTAGATGCATGCTTATTTTACACATAATGTCATGTGATGGTGTGGAGTCTTAATGCTTCATTGTCTAAACCAATACCTGTGCAGAGTCCTGCATCTCCCATTTGAAATGCTTGCCTGTATTTCCTTTCTATGGAAAA
This sequence comes from Nycticryphes semicollaris, assembly GCA_013400055.1. NCBI lineage: Eukaryota > Metazoa > Chordata > Aves > Charadriiformes > Rostratulidae > Nycticryphes > Nycticryphes semicollaris. The sequence continues at coordinate 1,926,295 of VXBJ01003447.1, forward strand.
TTTCTTGAGTGAGGGATGAAATGGGAAAACTGTAATCTCAAAAAACATCAGCAGAAAATGTTTGACTTGGCACTTACCATGGGTCCAGGTACATGGAGAAGTATCATACCACGGTGCTTCTCAATTTCCAGGACAGTGATATCAATTTGATTACCAAGGTGTTTACTTACACCAGAATTCTGTGGTTTTATTGTGGCATAGCTATTCCCCAAACTCCTAATTCATCTTTAAATTTCTCTCTATGACCTACAGATTCGTCTCAGCTTCTTCAGCAGATGACCATGTAATTACGGCATAGACCTGACACCAACACTATCTTTACGTGAGAGCTGGGATAAGCTTTAAATGTCTTCTTTGTCTACCTGAAGGATTCTCATGGCAAGACATGGTTTTTCTGACTCACACAGAAATGTGCAGTATGAAGATATCTTAGAGGACCAAATCTGAGGTATCTCAGGAGGGGATTTCAGAAGCACAACAAGGTAGAATGGGGAAGACATATGTACCTCTCCTTCCAATCCCCCTCCACACATACTCACAAACCCTCCTTCTACCTTTCACCTTCTTTTTGCTGTTGCTGTGCTCAGGTTTAATCTCACTTCTTAGAGCTATTCTGCCACATTTTTAATTTTTTAAAAATTTAATTGCAAACCTCTTTGGTGAGGTTTTAATTAGTTTCTCCTGGATGATAATACAGTGTAGTCCTTCCACAAATCTAATATATCTTGCTTAACAATTTTTTCTGCATTTGCACCCTCACCAGCTGCAATGTCATTCACAGGTAATACTACATCTTTACTAGATTAAGCATTAAACTCTCTGATGTCAGCATCCAACATCTGCTTTCTGTCTGTGCAAGGGCTCTACCTTTCTAACTTTCCAGGTGCCAAACTTTGCTTTTTTCCTTGTTGAATATTATAAAGTTCCCATTGGGCCATTCCTCCATCTTATCTAGGTTCCTCAGGCTGATAGCACTTTCCTTTAGCATATCAACTACTAACTCCTGCATCATGGACAACTGGTAAAGATGTTAAACAGGACAGGTCCCAGAACAGACCCCTTGGTTACTGGCCTCCAGGTAGAGTATGGCCTATATCCATGACCCTTTGAGCCCCATGATGCAAAATTACTCATCTATTTGGTTGCACACCCACCCATAATAACACCTTCTAACCTGGGCACCAAAATATTGTGGGATACAGTGTTAAAAGCCTTGCTAAAATTAGGATAAATGTTGTTCCCAGCTCTCCCCTTATCCACACCCAGATGTCCCATCACAGAAGGCAAACAGGTTGGTCAAAGGTGTTGACTGTTCCCAGTTACCTTGTCCTTCATGTGTCCAGAAATGTGCCCCAAGAGGGCTTACCCCATGGTTTTCCCAAGGACCAAAGGGAGATGGACCTGTCTGCATAAATACGTAAATATTTTACAGCTTTTAAAGTTGTTCTTAAAATTGAATACTACCAAGTGATTTACAGGAAAATGGGAGAAGAAAAGATATCATGACAAACCATATAACAGTAGTAGGGATAATTAGGAGATGTTACATCTCAAGTCCTATAATAGTAGTAGTAATAATTAAGAAGTGTTGCTGAATTATCTGTAACAAAAATTGAGAACTGTTATTGCACTCTGTGATTTTATGAATATTTTTTCTCTTTGTCTCTGTGTATACTCCTGACATCTTGACCTTCCGTGTTCTGTCTTCTTGAACTAAATAAAGAAGATTGAGACAGGGACCATATTTTAATTTGCTTAATTTGCCTTAATGTGCTCCAATTTGCACATTACGGATATTTAAATAATCTAAACAATAATGATATCAATAACAAATTAGCATTCAAAGTGAAAGGGTAAAATATGATGAAAACCGCTTAAAGTATATGGGATGCAGGTCAGCTCAATTAATAGTCTGTATTTTATATGATGTAATTTACTTGACTATACAAATTCTGAGGTTCTATTCTTCAAGGTGGTTTATAAATGCTAATTATTAATATGAAGTAAAGCTTTTTCTTCAGTACTGTGTTTCCAGTGTTCAAAGCCAACCCAGAATTCAACAGATTGCAAATTTTGAAGATGTTGCCAATGCTTTAAACAGAAAATCCCTTTGGTTTACATTCCCATATATTCAGATTGTTTTTGCACATCTGTTGTAATGATTAAATAGGACATTCCATGTCTGGAGGAAAACCAACTCAATTAAGTGAAAGAAATAAAAGGTAGTTTTCCTTCCCATTCTTAAAAATAAATTAAAAAAGACAATTTTGTTTTTTCTACTTTTAAACTCTAATTAATACCTGTAATTTTATAACAAAATGAGAGAAAGCAGTTGCATGCCAAAAGGAACATGACTACACAATTATTAGTTACTAAATACTGATTTTCTGTCATTAAAAAAAATTAAGAACTATCACTAGATTTGTTAGTTATGGTTCCAATGCATCCAAATAAAGGGACTGATATTTCTTGTTCTTTTAAACTAATTAAATGATCTATTTGCTTTCCTCTAAGTGAACACGATACAATGTGCTGGAATACAGTCTGCAGCCTGCAAAATCACAGCCAGACAAAAGAGCCAACTTCATTGATTCCTTTAACCGCTTTCTTGGGCTATTCCAAATTGAATGTTTTATCTTGCCAGATCGCCCAATTTTTCAATGCAAAATTTAACGCTTGTCTAAACTAAAAAGCCTCTGCCACTAGCCAATCTGCTGGGGCCATGCTGTCAAAGGCCCTTGATGTATGCCAAGAAGAGATGCTCTCCTGCCAGCCCAGTTACATCATCTCCCTGAATGACAGATGCAAAACTAACATTAGCTTTCCTCTCTTGGCATAACCACATATTGGGGATTTGCCAGTGTAGCTATGTTTGTCAACTTTGGTATGTGAGTGTGGAGGCTTTTTTTTTTTAGTTTCCACTCTCCTAGTCTTTGTAGGCACGGTATAAGAATGTTACTATTAATGATCAAAATCTCAGATGACCATTATTTCCCTCTGTAAATTATTTAATTTACTAAAATGTACCCAAAGGTTAAAAAAGTGCCCTTGAGGACCATAGACTTCTATTTGATTTGATTAGAAACAAACAGGTCATCGGAAATGTTTCTTCTAGCTGTTTGACCAGAGATTCCAAGAAGTAACAGTCTTTATCTGAAGTGTTTCCTATGTTGGAATATTCACAGATGTGTTCTGCAATGGAGGGGATTATATCTTATAATATTTTATAAGGTGTAGTTCACACTACAGCTTGCTCCTCTTTTCTCTAGATGTCCATGTAGGACCTCCACTTCTACATAACAGGTGCCTGAACCTGGATGCCAAATATTTTTATTTTTTTTTAATTTGTACTTTTGATATACAACTGCATATATTGTCCATACTTCATTCTGTTCAGTGAAACCTCACCAATCCCTATGTTAGCCTGACAGATTTTACTGTATTTCTTTCTGTCATTCCTATAAACCTGGAGAAATAAATTGTTGTTATTGTGGTTTTATCAGTGGTTAGTAAATCTGACTTATATTGCAGACCTCTACAAATTCATTTTCCAAAAGGAAGGGGCTGTTTATTTCATGCTTTGCAAATCAACATGAATAGCAAACAAAGAGTAAACATGGTGCAATAAGATATATGTTGTTATTTTATTCATTATTTAGCTTTACAACTGTATAAATAATCTGGCCTGGAGTAGGAACAGTCCAGTAAAATTTAGCACAACATTTTTTTATGTAGTAGTGGTTTGTGTAAATTGTGTTTGTGACAGGATATAATACTACAAGGAAATATTTTGAATGGAAGTAACAGAAGACCTATGACAACCCTAACTAAAATGTATTATTAGTGTAACACAGCTAATAAACCCATCATATTACATCCACTGAGCTTCACTAAGAGGCAAAATAACATACAGTGCATGATAAAACAAATATGAAAAAGCAAGCCCTGTTATTTACCAGCTACACAAATCCTCTAATAGCCACGAGTGATCCTAACCACTGTCTCCCTGCTGAGCATTTTAGAATAAACCCTTAGCTCAGGTCACTTCCTTTGTTTCCTTGTATCCTGTCTTGTAACCTCTTTTGCCTTTATCTCTGAAAGCGCTTTTAGATTTTTATTATCTGACAGGTCACCTACATCACTGGTATAGTATCCTGCCTTCACTACCTTCCCTGATTGGATGACCTAATTTTTGCCAACAGGAGCACTGAATGAAATAGTTATTAATGCCCTGAGACTGTTCAGATGAAGGCAAAAAGTACTTTAGAATGAGGGAAATAATAGGAAACAGTAAGTATAGGAACATTTAGGACATTACAAATAATTTCCTGTCCCTCCCCACAACCCCCATGCCCCTCCACCCCCCCAACAGCATTTTTTACTTTTTGCATGAGATTTCTTTTTGGCCATGAATATGAACCCTAGAGTTTATATTAGCTGTGTTTCTTCCTTCTGAAGGCAAAAGGCAAAGTGAAATCTAAATCAAATACAGTGTCTAGCAAATTTTGCTGACCCTTTCTCTTGCCATTTTCTTACCAATTAATTGCGATTTCAGCTGCCATTCTCAGCCTTTCTTTACCCAGTGCTGCTCACCTTGATGACTCGAGCCCCTGGCTTTTATTCCCTGGATAGGTCCACGGCATATTTGAGGGCTATAAAAAAATTTCCATGGGGACGTTGCCCTCAGAAGATGAGCTCTTGTATCATACTGATACGGAAGTAGGTGGCATGCGATCTTTCTCTCCACAAATAATTTTTCTGTTGCTCAAACATACTTGACCTCCATTTTTCCTCATTTGATGCTGTGTTACATACATTTTTCTTGACAGAAACATTTTGTGGTAATCTCCTTTACTTATCTATATTACTGATAGCTTTCCCCCACTTCCATGAAAATGAAAAATCTACAAAGTAGGTATGCCAAAGAGGGGTTGAAAGCCTATTTAGACTCCATGTATATGCTCCAAGCCAAACTATAGCAGAAACAGAAAAGTAAGAAAACAGGGAGTAGTGCTTACTGAATCACAAGTCAAATCACATAAACAGAATCATAAATATATTATTCCACTGTTTACTCAGCTCTAAACCTGACACTTAACAAGAAACATTTAGCCACATGAGACAGGAAATTGCATCTTCTCACTTACCCACATTCACACTCTGTCTCTTGCATTTGATTTGTGCCAGATTAGCAGAAGAGAGTGAGGGATGAGGCTAAATCGTTCTTCCCTGTGCAGAGGGAATGCGGAGGTCTCCCAACAGCAAGTGGCTTTCCTCACCATATGTGCTTCTTCATCTTGGCCCAGCAGGGCAGGAAAATGAATTTGAGGATTGTCAATGCAACACACGTTATGTAAGCATTGGCTGCAGTACTTTGCTTCATTTTTGCTTTCAGTGGATTATTCATATGCATTTCACAGAGAGTGGCTAAGCCCAAAATTTAGAAAAGATTTAGTATGCACAGCAAGAACTATGGAATTCAAGTTAAAATTGTTACATGAGGGTGAAATTCAGGTTAGCACTTTACATATAATCGTGATGCAGTTCCATAAGCAGAGCTGTGTTTTTGTGCATATACAGCATACTTAGTCATCAGTTCCCAGGGTAGTCCAAAATCAGCCTTGCTATTCTCAGTGCTGATAAAACAATGGACTAATTTGAGTCAATAGACTCACTTGAGACAAAGTAACTGACTGAATAACAATGCGACTTAGCTAATTGTTACAGAAGCTCTGTAGGTAGGAATTTTGGACAACACAGCAGATTCTGTGAGCAGGTCCTGCTGCCATAGGGCAATAGGCACCATTTTTATGTTGTTCCAATACAGGCAGAAATGGTAATGCAGGACAGTCTCTTACAAATAGATAAATAGGTAAAGAAATTAAAGGATGTTTTGTACAAAGTTTAGGATAATAATGGGCAAATTTCATGCATTTTCTGGAGAGGTGAACTCAGCATAGAAATGGTTCAGCAAGTCTCATCCAAACAAGATGAAAATGCCACTGCAAGCGCCCAGACAGTGACAGACCATTCTGTTTGAGAGATTCAATTCTCCATGCAAGCATGCAACCCTATGCAAATATCTCAGCAAATTAGGGAAATTTTTTACAAGCATTCCATCTGTGTATGTTTGCAACCCATGATCTATACAGCCCCGAAGGACATTTTTTTTAATGATAAACTAACTTGTTGAAATCACTCCTGCCAATATATGATAGCTGGATGGATGGATGGGCCCAAAGAGTTATGGCGAATGGTGTCAAATCCAGTTGGTCACAAGTGGTGTTCCCCAGGGCTCAGTCTCGGGGCCACTTCTGTTTAATATCTTTATCAATGATCTGAAAGAGGGTATAAAGTGCCCCCTCAGTAAGTTTGTAGACGACACCAAGGTGAGCAGGAGTGTTGATCTGTTTGAGGGTAGGAAGGGTTTACAGATGAATCTGGACAGGCTGGATTGATGGGGCAAGGCCAACTGTATGAGATTCAACAAGGCCAACTGCCAGGTCCTGCACTTGGGTCACAATAACCCTATGCAGCATTACAGGCTTTGGGAAGAGTGGCTGGAAAGCTGCCCAGCTTTCCTGGCTTTCCTGAAAAGGCCCTGGGACTGTTGGTCAAAAGCCACTTGAAAATGAGATGGCAGTGTGCCCAGTGGCCAAGAAGCAAACAGCATCCCAGCCTGTATCAGGAATAGTATGGCCAGCAGCACTAGGAAGGTGATCCTCCCCCTATACTCAGCACTGATGAGGCCCTACCTCAAATACTGTGTTCAGTTTTGGGCCTCTCAGGAGTGTGTTCAGAGAAGAACAAAGAAGGTGATGAAGGGTCAAGAGCAGAAGTCTTAGAGGAGCAGCTGAAGGAACTGGAGTTGTTTAGTCTGTAGGAAAGGAGGTGCAGGGGAGACCTTATCACTCACTCTCTAAAAGAGTTATAGCAACGTGGGGGCTGGTCCCTTCTCCCAAAGTAACAAGTGATAGCACAAGAGGAAATGGCTTCAAATTGTGCCAAGGGAGGTTTAGGATTCATATTAGGAAAAAATTTCTTCACTAAAATGGTTATCAAGCATTGGAACAGGCTGCCCAGGGAAGTGGTGGAGTCACCATCCCCAGAGGTATTTAAAAGTCATGTAGATGTGGCGCTTAGGGTCATGGTTTAGTGGTGGACTTGGCAGCATTAAGCTAATGGTTGGACTTGATGGTCTTAAAGGTCTGTTCCAACCTCAATGATTCTATGACTTCCCTTCAATACATAGTAATTCAGATTTAAAGTTGTTTCTTTAAATGTTGGATATTCATGTCTATACTGTTTTGACCAGGTTGCATGATGGCCAGCTTCCAATTAAGGACAGATGAAGTCATTACCATTCTTTTTTCCTGCCTTCATCACATTGATTATTGTTCCCTATTACAAGGGTAAATATAGTATTGCTACTAAAAAGGATGGCATGAAGAAAACCCTGTAGTTTTGCCACCAGATGAAAAGCCAATACAAGTCAAACAACCCCCTTGAAACTAGACAATGTGCACTGCCTTCTGGAAAAAAAATTAGACTGCTGGTCAGACAGTGTGATGCATTTTCCCCTTGTATTCTAGTCCAAGCAAAATCAAGCTGCACCATTAGCCGATACTGAAGCCCGTCAATCTTACCTCTGCAATCGTGAGTAAACAATATACTCCTTAATACTATTTTTATGAGTGTTTAAAGAGAGTTTCTTAGAATAGAGGAGATCTAACAGAAGCCATACTTGAAAATGTTTTCTATAGCTATTTTAGCACTAATATATCTCCGTATCACTTCATTCTTACAAAGCAAAATGTAGTTTGTAAGTGGATGGAAAGACCTTTCTTTCATATGCAATTGACACAACTTATATAGTAATTGAGTCCTTGGAAAAGTCTTTGTTCCTAAGCTCTTCTCAGAGTTCATTCAGATGTTTCATATCTCATAATAGATTCATATTGCATAATAGATTTAAGGCCTTCTTCCAAAACTGAATACTCTAACTTATATCATATTATACCAGATGATCTTTATCACTTACAAGCAGGCCCATGAAACAGAAGCAGAAGTATTGTGTTGTGTCCAGAGTAAAGGAATGTACTCATTAAATATGTGAGTTTATGTTTTGGGCTGGTAATACTTAGTAACTGATTCCACAAACAATGCCCCCTTCCCAAATAATTACTCTGTCTACATCCACTCTTATTTGCACTGCTATTCAAAAGAAGAAACCTAAAAAGCAGACAAATAGAAGTTAGAAAAAAAAAAGGCTAAACTCTCTACACATACCCACATAACAACTAAGCTAAATACTTATGTCCTTTTATTTAAGGATTATAAAGTTATATATGACCATTCTGAAATTTATTATTTTTAATCTTGTACAACAGTAAAGATTTGGTGAAACTGGTTACCTGACTGAAGAAAGTGTGAATATAAAAGTTTTGATTTGTACCAATTAACTGAACTTTGAAATCAATTTAAACAAAGCAATAAAGGGAAAGTATATCTCAGGAACATTTTGAATCTCAAAGTTACAACAGAATAGTCAAGCTATGCTATCATAAAACTCTTTTAAGTCTCAGTCATGGATCTCAGTGAACTTTAAAAATCACAACTGTGTCCTTTTTTTCTCAGTGAAGTCCTTTCAAGTTAGCAGTCATTTGAAATTTTTCTTTTCCTATGAATATCACCCCGTGAGGGTTTTCTGCCAATACCTTTTGGAGGGTAAAAAGTATCCTAATTTTCATTCTTTAAAAGCCATGTGACTGCATCAGTTAGGCTTTTCTGAATGCATGGGTAACAAAAACAGGAGTTTACCACACTTTCCCTCTGCCAACAAAATGTCCTGACAGCGTTCTCCCGAAGCTTACTCATATTTCTGCCAACCCAGTTCTTCTACCAGTTTCATACATTTTTCATTTTCTTTTCTTGTCAACAGTAAAAAGTCAAAGATAACTCACAGCTACAGACTATCAGAAGTTACAGGTTGCTAAAGGATCTGCTAATAAAAACAGGATTTTAAAGGGACAAGATTATATGTGTGAAAATATGATTGACTGAAACTGCGAGTGGGATAAGCTACCAAAATACTTATCTTATCATAGCAAAGCAATAAAGAATATCAGAGACATGCAAAGACATTATCATGTCTTCTGGAAGCCATATTGAATCATATACCTTCTGATAATCAAAAAGAGGAAAAAATTTAAATACTCCTTGATTCTTTCATGTAAAATGCATTCCGTTTCCTCTAAGAAAGAATTCATCAACCACAGTAATGTTCTATATAAAAATTAGTAGCTACAAAGTTGATGCCTATAGCTAGCAAAAGGTGAAAAACTGACATAGCTAAGACATATAGTAAAATTTTTATATGATAGAGTGTTTGCTTCAGCCAATTAGCCGATAGTGCTTCAGTCATGAGAGAGCCTTCATCTCCTGAAACACAACTAGGTAAATGCGTAAAATGTGTAACTGCAAAGAATTTTAATCAATCAGTCAACATGGCAATGCAATCTACTCATCCTCCACTGGAGTTTCACAAATTACAGTACAGAATAAGCCCTAGTTTGATCCAAAACATTATGCCGTTCTGCTAGTCATGGATGGACATACTACATTCTGCTTGTGGACTGACTACAGATTCTCCACATGCTGCACACTCAGGCCATCCTGATGCAGTGTCAGGATGCAGTTAGATGCTGTGAGGTAGATGCAAATAGAAGAAAGGTCAAGTGAGGGAGGCCACCTGCCCCCATTTTACTTCTAAAGCAGTAACTAAGCAATCTGTCCACAAGCCAGCCACTACTACAGGCAACCTGTAGATTAGGAGCCTCCTCTAAAAGAAGAGGTACTTTTTAAATCGTTGGTGCCACAACAATTATGTCAGATTAGGAAATTTCAGCAACTGCATAAAACCTAAAAGCTTCCACTAGGATGAAACATCATATATTATGCATTTGAAAGGCATTAAACACTTTGGTTTGCATTATCAGATTAAAGCATCTTGAAGTTATCACAAATAATTGAGTGACACAAGCACTTTGTGTGTTTCCATTTAAAAAGTATATGTAGCTATGCAAGTGGAAAATCACAGATGCACATTTTCCTAGCTATAGAGAATACAAATTTTAAACTTTCCAGGATGAAGACATGAAGAAATTAAGACATGATTCTAAATGAAGGAATGCTCTTATTTTTCACAAGTGCAGCTACCTAAAGTTGGTGGGGAGGGGTATGTTTGGTTATATGATATGATATGATTGATATGATATGATATGATATGATATTTTGCATTGAATGACTGACCAGATCTCTCACATAAAGCAGCGCTGCAAAAAAAAACAGGTGAGGAACAAGATTTAAAAGCCTGAACATCACAAAAGGTTTTCAGGAGCTCAGAAACCCTAACAGAAGTACCATATAAAGGTAAAATAATAAAAAGGAAAAAAAAAAAAAAACAAGTCCCACTCAGTTCTATTAAATTCTATTACAAATAGCTATTTTATTTTTTTAAATATAAAACATAAAATTAAAAATACTTAGTTTTCTAAATGTTGGCAGATTAGATTAGAAGTGTGATCCATGTGGCTAAATATCTTCTCTTAAGCTGTGGCCAAAGCAATGTACTTTAAAGGAAAATATAAAAGAGACCTAGATGCAGGAAAATCTACTCTCATGAAGTTCTTATTTTCATAATTAGTCATTAGAGACTCCATTAAATCCTTAAGTATAATATTTTATCCCCTCATGTGTTTCAAGCATTAGCCAATTCCTATTGCTATCCTTATCATAGAATTCCTTTTGAATATTTTTAGATTCTTGGTCTCTGGCAGATCTGTGTGCAGACTTATCTGTGTATCTGCAAAACTATTAGTTGGTTTTGGTCCCACCTACACACTTTTGTGAATGTATAAAAGACCACAGTGATAGGTATTGGAACTGAGAGTTTAGCCTCTGACACCTATGCTTTCAGGTACTGCATATATTCTAAAAGTAAAATAATTATCCCTTGGACAGACAAAAATACCTACCACAATAGAAACCCTAAAAAGTTCAGTACAGCTAAGGACTGTGTTTTTATGTTCAAGTACATTTGGACTTTTGATCACGAAGTTAGACCTAACTGTTTGGGAATGTCAGGCAGAGTTGAGGGCCAACAAGTAAGCTGTATTGACTGTTGGTGTATTTGAGGAGGACTGCACTGAACTCTGCATGCATTGCCAATAAAAAAAAGACTATTGTCATACTTTTTAATGTCACTGGCAGATTCAAGGACAACAATAATTTCAGCAGAGACACCCTGAGATGTTCTTCATCTCCTGGGAAAGGAGCTGTACATTTTTTCTATGTTAGTCATCAGTTTCCATTTACAAGTCATAGTAGCTGAAGGCTGTGTTTTCCCTAAGGCTACTGTAGAATATTGTGTACATGCACTGCCATGAAGGAAGGGCATAAAACAGTGGAGTTAAATCAATTATTTTATTTTTTTTTCCCCTCTGGTTTGGCAAATAAGCCATCATTTAAAAATTGTTTGGGACTGAACCAAGTACATTTATTTTGGTTTTACTCACAGGAAAAAAACCAAAGTCAATAATGTACACATTTTTTATTAATGAGTATTTTATTTATCACTGAGTCATATATTTTCTTTTCAGCTCTTGAAAGAAAAGCAAATTAAATCAATTAGAGATATCAGTAACAGAACAGATGGTGGCATCCTTCTACCTCATAACTGTTGTTAGGTATTGTTGCTTTACCTCGTAACTGTTCTTGAGAATGGAAAGACTTCTATTTCTATTTCCCAGAATAGTAGTTTCATAACTTTGCTACAGAGCATCCTGGAATTATATTTTGCCATACCTTCAAATGGAACATATGAATGAACAATTAAAGATTCACTACAACTAGAATCCCAGCTTTCTCTCTCTAATTGGTCTCTTACTAGTTGGTTCCTTTGCACAACTCCTTTGCAGAGTATACTTCTCAGAGACATCACTCAGGAATAATTCAGGTGTAAAACCAATGATCATTTCCAAGGCATTATGAACAAAGGTTTGACAAATATGCCTCTCTTCATTTATACAGTTACTATCTGAGCAAGAAAGGAATCTGCAAATTCTGCATGGTCTCATGGTAAAGGGCCCATGTTACAGGGTAAGTTTGCTGTTACAAAGAGTTATCTCATATGCTGTATGCCCTCAAATTACTTCAGTCACTTTGAACTGAAAAATAATGCACAAAAAGGTAAAAATTATGTCTCAGATCCACAGATGTACAACATGGGACATAGAAGAGATGTATTTTTAGGTGCCCTTTTGTATGAATGCAGCCATTGTGGTTTCTATTCTTGCTTTGCTTAGCATTAAAGACATAACCGAGTATTGTATATCAGAGAACTTCCTTGATTTTTTTTTTATTTCCTTTTTTTGCTGACGATTTCTTTCTAATTTTTTTTTAATATTTCTTTTCTCTATAAAGATTTCACACTAATAATTGGACAATGTCTTATATAAAATTCAGCTATTCAGCCCAAGTGATCAACATTGTTCCATTTCAGATTACTCTGCATCCCAGAGATCACAACATTCCCCAAAAAGGTCAACACCTGCAAGTCTTACTGTGGATATTTTTATACTGATTTTAAAAAGGGATGGTAGGACTTAGGGTTCTATGCTCACTAATTTAGATTTGCTCGCCAGTGATGGGAGGTCTGCAGTTCATCTTCAGACACCTGAGCTTCTGTAAAGGTAGCCCAAGTTCAGAAAATTAAATTCCATCTGACCTTGCAGTAAGCAATATACATAGCTACATAGCTCTATGAAGACTTCATGGGTCATATAGCAATGCTGCAGCACTGCAGACGACACACATGGCAATGGCTGACCATGCTGTAGGGACACACTGAGGTCCCCACTCTGAAGTAATATCTTCTGGTTTTTCCTTGAGTGCTTCTCTCAAAGGTACTTCAAACTGCTCAAAGTGCTGTGTATAAGTAGCTCCTCCGATCTGTATGGGAATCATAAATTTTATCTTGTTTTGCAAGTAACCATACTTATATGAGTTCACTGGAACATGGCAACCTCCTGCAGCATAGGATAACCTTTTCTCTTAGGAAAAAGTATCATCCAAAGCCATAATAAGCTTAGCAGTTGTTTCTGTTATCAGTGTTTCATAAGAGATCATGCACACATTACCCACTCCCTTCAGAATTTATAGTATGTGATCTCTCTATGCAGATATTCAGTTCTTTCTCTTCTCCTATTTTGCTACATATTGGGGTTTCCCATATCCAAAATGTTAGCTTGAATAGAATGCATACTCAAGAAAGGATAAAACTGATGTTTTCTGCTGTTTCTCTTGCACTCTGGCACAACTGAAAAGAAGAGGAAGATACTTTGGGAGCTACAGAATCTGTATCCCAGAATGCCAAAATTAAGCTTGCATAAAAATTTCAGTTATGAAAACACCGCATCTACAGAGGGTTTTCTTTTGTATCTTTGCCAACTTGCATAGATTTTATTCTGATGAAAACAGTAATTCCTTTACTATAAAAATTAACCAAAAGCAGAAATAGAAAAATCAAAATATCTGATGTGCCTTCATCAAATAGCCCAGTACAGCAGACGTGGCTCTTTGCCCCTTCTGAAATGTTCTGTGTGATATGAAATAATATGTCACCAAGAGGAACTCCACACTTCTTATTAATGAATTAAATCTTTTTTTTAGTTGATGTGGTGACCTGTTCTGTTGAACTTCAGGGTACCAAATTAATTCCAATATCTTGCTGAATCTCCAGAAGTGTATGTTTGAATCTCTCTCTGAAGAAGTCAGACAGTCAGACCATTGTAGGTCCCTTCCAACTGAAATTATTCTATTCTATTCTATTCTATTCTATTCTATTCTATTCTATTCTATTCTATTCTATTCCCTTACATTCCATTCCAGCTCTTCATGTATAGTAGTCATGATGACCATGTAGTAATGGCTGGTTGGATCACAGCATCAAATGTAGCTGTAAGTAATGTTTGCTGTATAACTCTTCTGCATGCCTTGGGTGTGCAAGAATGCCTTCAAACACATGGACTAATGCACTCTTGAATTCAAAAAAGTGGCTTAATGTACCTCAAATCCACACAACACAGAGAAATATTTTATTTAAACTGAAATTAGAAAGTAGAGCTTAAGGCATGGATTTGTAGGAATATTAGGAGCAGAGCTGAAGACCACTGACCTGGCACCCTTCAATGCTGTGAAAAATAATCAGGATCTATGTACAAAGCGGCAACATTTTCTGTACCGTAATCCTGTGAAAGTCTGTCCAAATGGTAAGCTTTCAGGACAATAATTCCACCAAATGTTCTACTTACCTTAATCAAGATTGTAAGTGACCCAAATGTAATTTGCTGAGATTTTAATCAATATTCCCACACATAATTTTCCATCTACTGACAGCTAGTTTCTCCTCACCAGCATATTCAAAGTAGAACATAGAAATAAAAAAGTAAGCCATTACTAAATTTTTCTCCCTATGTGCAGTCCTAGAAGACATCTTATGACAATCTTTAGCCAGTCATTCATTCTCATTACACAGAAAGAAAATGTAGGAAGGCTGATCAAAGGAAACAGTAACTTGCCTCCATAAACTTTCCAGAACAGCTACTGGATGTTCTGTTTCTTTTCAAAGTTGATCAGTAATCTTAGAGGACAATTGAATATATGTAACAAAGACAAGGAAGGATGTCTTCTGGGCATATTGATAAACACAGCATTAAGGCACTGGACATTGCATGAACTGTATATAGCTACTAGGTATGACATTGTCAGGATTAGGAAATCCTGGATTTACGGCACAGTATCTTGGGCATATTAAAATTTTAGACTTATAGCTTTTCCGAACCACCAACTCCTTTCTTAAGCTTCTCTCCAGCCTGCTGTCCAGAACTACTCCCTAAACTCAACCAAACCACTGTTTGTTAAAGCATTTCCTCATCATTTGTTCTGTATCTGTGAAATATCTACATCTCCTAGTAGATAGCTGTTTATTCATCTGAAATAAGCAGACATGATCTCTGAAACTGCAGACAAGCATATTTTTAATGGACTGCAACAGGGGATGACTTGTGTAAGTGAAAAAAACAAGACAAGAAGATCCATATTTGAAAATTACACATAGTCTAGCTCCCTTAATGTTCTTTGACAAATCTAGGTACTTTAAGCTTTTAGGAAAGCTTTTCTTTTTCTCTTCGTTTTTTTAACATAGATACAACTCACACAATGTAATTAGATGATGTGCAAAATGCAGTCATCATCTGAATAAGAAAACATGTACATTTAAACTTCTAAGGAAAGAGTGCATGATCCTTCAAAATAAGTAAGAGGTTAAGGAGAAAAGAGAGAGTGAGACAGAGAGAAATTAATTGTTGAATATATCAAAAAAGTGATTTCAACAAGCAGTTAATAAGGCATAGAGTGTGGGGCCACTGAAATATCCTTCACCCAAGTGGATAGCTTTGTAGAGGGAAGAGTATTGTTTATCAGAGCTGAAAAGATAGAATAAAAAAATAAAATCACACAGTAAATAAACACACTGGTGCTCTGAAACACATCACTGCTGGCTAACCTGACAGGTGAGATCTAAGTTATTTGTGTATACTCTGTCATTTTAAACAGCATGGTAGTGCTAACTGCAGTAAAAATAGGTCTTGGCATTGACTCTGAGGTATTACATGGGTTGGAGAGGTGCCCACAGTTTCATTTCGCAACCATAGGGGTCTAGTCTTTTCTCAATGTGTGAGCACAACTTCTTTAACATTAAGAGGAAATGTGTGTTCATCCATGGGCAAAGAGGTCCAAAGACCTTGTGCTAGTAATTGCATGACACAATTAAAACCCAGCTTAATCCTCCTCATTCTGTACATAAAAAAATCTAGCAGAATTTTACAAAAGCTTTTATTTCAGTCATGTATAAAAGACAGAAATTACTAATGATGCTTATAGTCAGTGTTCTTCATGTTCACATGCTGTGACATGAAACCAACAGCAATTAAAAAACTTTTTGTTGCAATTAAAAAAAAAAAAAAGATCCCTCCAGAGGAGACCTTCAGCCTACTGTCAGTGTTTTGAAATGCAAAACCACTTTTCCCAACAGACAGGTATAGAAACCACATTAACTTATATCACACAGAAGAGGCCTGTCCAATTGCAGTTTTGTCATTTCCTTGTATATTTCGGTGACCTTGAGATAAGATGGATATAGTCAAATGGCAAAAGCCTGGCTGTGATATTAAAATGCCTGGCTCTGAACAACATTTTCAAAGCAAGTGCAGCTGGAGCAACTCCAGCTGACAGCACTTCCCTCTAGCCCACAGTCTAGCATGAAACCTGCCTGGGTACCATACTGAGCTACATGGGTACAAAGAGAAAGGCCAAGAAAGGAAACAGTCAACGAGATCTGCTTCTTACATCCCTACCAAGGAGGCAGGAGGAAATACACCACACATTTATCTTTTCTACATCTATGCCTCCTTCATGCTTACAAGCTTCAACCGTAGCAGTAAAGCAATATATGGCATGGTTTAAAGACATAATGCATTTAGCATTTTTCCTGTTTTGGATGTTTAGAGAACCAGGCCTGTCTGCATTTTATTTTTATACCATTCTCCTGCTGTGCAGGAGAATTCAAACACACATAAGGCTGTTTATTAATACTACACAAAAGTACAGGATAGTCAGCTCATGACAAAGCTAAGTCATATACGATAGAAGGAAGGAAAGGTGAAAGAAATAAAAAAAAATGAAGGAAGCATTTTGTATACAAAAGTTAGAATAAAAATTTGATAAATTTAAGAGTGAAAGTAACAAACTCCAATAACAAAAAGCCAACATCAATGGCAGTCCAGGAAAAGAGGAAGAATCATAGGGCTAAATGCAGGGCCTAGGTGCTAAATTACACAGGAAAGAACTAGGCTTCCAGGTAGCAAGGAAGAAAAGTGGCACTGGCTGGAATGACTGTGCTATTTTGGAAAAATTATAAACTAAGCAAACAGGAAAAAAAGAGAGGAGGATATAGACAGGAGCAAAAAATGAAGGTTGATAAGGACAAAGGTTATGGCTTTGATAGTGCTTGGAAACAAAGAAATTACAAGCCTCATTGACAAGGCAAATCATGCGGAAGGAATAGCAGAGAAATTTACAAGTTGGAAATCTGGAAGCCTTGATAGAGATATGTGATCTTTGTAGGTCAATAAAATTTTATGCACTGTGGTGGCTCAAAGGGATAGAAGGTGATGTGCTCTAGAGGAAGCTGCTTCAGACAGTACCATAATTTGCATTGTATGTGTAGGACTTCTCTTTCTAAAGTACCATTTAAGTAGATCAGCTCTTAAGGAAAACATATGGCATGAACAAATCCCTTACAGAGAATGCTTGAAAAGCAGTTTTGGGCTTTGGGACCAATTTCTGTATCATGCCACATTAGTTTGCCTGTGTCTTTTTGATGACTAGATTAAGAGATAGATGCTTTGCCTGCTGTGAGCTCTTCTGCTATACCTCACTCAATTACAAGTGCTAGCTTACTAGAAAAGACACTTGCAAAATGTCATGTGTTCCTCAGCTTCAGAGCTAAAAAAACTTTTCTTGCATTTGCTACTGAACACTGTCTTTTAAGAAGTTTCCCACTTCTCTCTTAATCTTCTTCTGACTTTGCTGTTTTGTAATTGGGAAATGTTGTGTAGTAGCTGTTTGAATGGCATTCACAATACCTGTGAATGTTTTTCCATATGAGTTCAGTGGAGTTAAAAGGAGTACAAGCCCTGTACCTTTCTTTCCTTCAACTATTTGTATGGTATTTATTGACTTATTGTAAGAGGAGGAAGTTTTCTGTTAAAAAACCCCAAATTTATGCAGGTGCTGTGTCATCAGTTCTATTGATGAGCCTGACAATATCATTTTAATCCCATCTATACCTTTCAAGTAAACATGATCTTAATAATCATCATGAAAACAAACATGTCACCATTCTATTACAGCTTTGTTTCTGGCAAACAGACAGACTAAGAAATCACTCTCAAGTCTGCAAAGCACCATTTTAGGAAGAAAAAAATTCAAACTGTATGTACATATGAAAATTCATGTCTCGAGGATATTTCATAATGAATCTATTTTTAGCTGGATTACTAGAAAAAAAAAAAAAAAGTAACGTTCTGCTACTGTTAAATTCTGACCCTCTTGGCTTAGCTCATATGGAGATCTCTATGGTCATTTTATCCTTTTTCAAGAAGCTGCACTGTAAACTGAAAGACAAATAGGCTTTCAAAATAGATGTGTATGACCAATTAAAGCCTTTATTTTGTAGCAGATAATCATATAGGTATTGAAATAATTGCTTTTGTTTGGCTTTTTAAATTAATTGTTCTGTTTTCATGCAAGAAAGCTTAAAGTTATGTAAAATAAAATATTTGTACACACACCCTTACATACATATTCATTGCTAACAATCTAATTAAATATTTTTTCCCATAATAGATTTAGTTTTGCTTTTTATGAGTAAGCATAAAGCTCACTAGTCTGTTTGCAATCAGATTTCCATCATTTTCTGATCCTATAATTTCCATTTTTATAAGATATTATTTTAAATTGCACTGTCCCTTACATGAAATTTTAGACTTTTATTGTATTTCTCAAATCTGTTGCAAATTTTACCAGGCTTATATCTAATTAAGTTTCTGAACTAGATCTTGTCTTTTCATTGGATGTCAAATTTATTGGCATTTTCTCATCTACACAAAGACAATTCTTAAACAACAGAATGGTAACCAGAGGATGAAACGTACATCAACATACTGTGCTTTACATAAATAATACTTTGGTTGAGTTATAGTAACTGTCCTTGAAGATGTTATTAGTCTAAAGAAAATATAGGGTAATGTGGCTTTGATGAGGTGCTGATCAAGAGTCGAGTTCCAGACATGGCTTTTGATACTGTCTCCCGTAACATCCTCATAGATAAGCTTAGGAGGTGTGAGTTAGATGAGTGGACAGTGAGGTAGATTGAAAACTGGCTGGATGGCAGAGCTCAGAGGGTTATGATCAGTAGTTCAGAGTCTAATTGGAGACCTGTAATTAAAGATGTTCCCCAGGGTTCAGCACTGGGTCCAGTCTTCTTCAACATATTCATCAGTAACCCAAATGAGAGGGTTCGCTGAAAGTTCGCTGGTGATACAAAACTAGGAGGAGTAGCTGACACACCAGCAAGCTGTGTTACCATTCAACAAGACCTGGACAGGCAGGGCAGAGAGGAACCTAATGAAGTTCAACAAGGGCAAATGTGAAGTCTTGCACCTAGAGAGAAGTAACTCCATGCACCAGTACAGGTTAAGGATTGACCTGCTGGAGAGCAGCTCTGTAGAGATGGACCTGGGAGTCATGGTGGATAACAAGTATGTGCTAGCAATGTGCCCTTGTGGACAAGAAGGCCAATAGTATCCTGAGGTGTATGAAAAAGAATACGGCCAGTGGATTGAGGGACGTCATCCTTTCCCCTACTCTGCCTTGGTGAGGCCACATATGGAATACTGTGTCCAGTTCCAGGCTGCACAGCTCAAGAAAGACAAGGAACTAC
Source organism: Nycticryphes semicollaris (assembly GCA_013400055.1). Lineage (NCBI taxonomy): Eukaryota > Metazoa > Chordata > Aves > Charadriiformes > Rostratulidae > Nycticryphes > Nycticryphes semicollaris. Next base: position 1,945,919 of record VXBJ01003447.1, read on the forward strand.
CGGAGAGAGTCTAGCAGAGGGCTATGAAGGTGATTGAGGAGCATCTCTGCTATACAGAAAAGACAAGAGACCTGGCTTTGTTTAGCCTTGGAGAAGACTGAGAGGGGATTTTATNGTGTATGAAAAAGAATACGGCCAGTGGATTGAGGGACGTCATCCTTTCCCCTACTCTGCCTTGGTGAGGCCACATATGGAATACTGTGTCCAGTTCCAGGCTGCACAGCTCAAGAAAGACAAGGAACTACCGGAGAGAGTCTAGCAGAGGGCTATGAAGGTGATTGAGGAGCATCTCTGCTATACAGAAAAGACAAGAGACCTGGCTTTGTTTAGCCTTGGAGAAGACTGAGAGGGGATTTTATCAATGCTTACAAATATCTAAAGGACAGGTGTCAAGAAGATGGGACCAGACTCTTTTCAGTGACATCCAGCAACAGGACAAGAGGCAATAGGCACAAACTGGAACACAGGAAATTCCATCTGAACATGAGGAAAAACTTCTTTGAGGGTGCCAGAGAACTGGAACAGGCTGCCCAAAGGGTTTGTGGAGTCTCCTTCTCTGGAGATATTCAAAACCTGCCTGTTCCTGTCCAACCTGCTCTAGGTGAACCTGTTTTGTGAGGGGAAGTTGGACTAGATGCTCCTGAGAGGTCCTTTCCATCTCCTACCATTCTGTGATTCTGTGAACGTGGTATGTGATGAGCTTGTACATGCACTGTTATAAAGGCTAGACTATGCATGGCAATTTACCAGTTCACAATGTTTTATCACATTTGTAATATCAAACTCTTGATAGTGTTATGAAACTTGTGCAAAATTGTAATCATTGTAGTAGGATATAAGAAAGACGAGAAGCTGAATATCTACTCAAAGCGAAGATAAAAACAATTTTAATTTGCTTCTTTTGTCTTTCATACATGTGTTTACTTCTTTTCAATAAGGTAAAAACACTGTTAAAGCTACAAAAAAGACTGATTTTGTACTGCTTCCGAATTGACAGGAGCTAGCAAGTATAAGTCTCACAAGAGCATCCCAGAAAGAGTTCCAACCCAATTTCTAAACAGTGTTTTATTTAAAGATTTTCTATTTTTCTTAGCAAAAGAATAAAAGATAGTCACAACTTTCTATTACCCATAGATATACTTTTTCCCAGTATGTAATTTTATCATATTCTTAACTAAAAACAAAAAAAAAAGTTTCCTGTATTTTTATAAACTTATTCAATTCCATTTTCAGTAAGTGATAAATTTGCTTAAAGTTATTTTCTATATAATTTGTGTTACCTCTAGTTTTGCTTTATTCAAATTAAACCAGCCCTTCCAACATCCCGGGAACTTACAAATTTATAAAGTGCCAGTCACTTCATTGTCAGTCACTTCATTGTCAGTCACTGCCTGAAAGGAATGGGGTACTCTCAGGCTACAGGGCAACACTGGAGCTACTCACTGAAAGATTCATCCACTAGCAACACATAAGCCAGCTCTGGTCTCAATCTGAGACCAGATTTAAGACTGAAATGAAAAATTGAATGAGTCTATAGGCACACTTACTTCTGTGAGGATGAGCTTTTTATTAGACATCTGAGTCCAAAATTGCTACATATCCCTTCATTTTGAATGCAGACTAATGGACTGTGTTGAATACAAAACAAGATGCAGGAGCTGCATTTGCCTCAATCATTTTTTTAATAAGGTCTCATGATGCAACATTTTATGTACACCCCTTAAATCCCCAAATCCATTCTTGTCACATACAGAAAGGCTTGCAATAGGTCAAAAGAAATATGCTTGCTTTTAATAAACTGTTAAAATGTTTGTGGTCCTCTTCAGATGCAGTGTGTCTGGGTGCTAGTTGTCAGTGCTTCACCATCAGGGCACGAAGCAGTTGACAGCATTATTAAATTCTAAGACATATTATCTACTTTTTCTTTTTATGCAAAGCCATCAGTGACTCTGATGCCATCCTGTATGTAATAATGGCATAGAGGACCCCATCTCACAGTCACACTTGTAGATGAAACACAATCATGACAGTTTATATCACCTTAATATCAGCAAGTGATCTCTTTATTACTGTGGAAAGATCATCTAATACAACTGGAAGGATTTCCTGCACATGTTGAAGACAACAAGATACTTGGCACTTCAATAAATAAGAGCCAAAAGATCAACATTTTTATGAGGTGAATCTGATTTCTAGAAAAACAATAAATAAAGCATTTATTTTTTTTCCAAATTGTCTTTGTGAAACATTTGTGGTCTCTCACAAGATGTCTTCTGTGATTATGGATTATTCTTTTCTAAATTGGATGAAGGCAGCAGGGTTGTTTCTGTGCTTCACAAATTTTTTTCTCCTTCTCAGTTAAAATTAGATATTTATCACAGAAGCCAGCAAGTAGGCAGAAAGGCCTATTTAAAGTTCTCTGGCAAGTATTCCTTCTTTGTATACCTCTTACTAACTCCCTGACATTCCCCAGGATAGGGCAGTAAGCAGATCACAGGCTAATTTAATTTTTCTGGCAGGTCTTTCCTGTCTCCTTCTTTCCCAAAGACCCTGAAGCTATCATTCATCATGAGGCCAGAAGCAAACATGTCAGACAAGTAAAATGCCGGTGTTTTCTACTATGTGACAGCCACACATCACTTCAATGTACACAACTAGGTACGCCAGCTCAATGTTCATACTGGAACAGACATGCAATGGTGCAGAAGGGTATACAACTTCAGGTGCACGTATGAGTGTTTGACACTGAACTGAAAGAAATCACTTTATATTTTATTAAATAATCCACTTCTTGCTTTGAGAAGTTGGCATTTTTTCTCTTCCTGATACCTCCTAATAACATTATAATTAAAATCAGTGCTCAGTGTACATATTTTAAATGTTAGTAGCTTAATTCATATTAAACAGAGAAATTATATTCAAGTAAACAGACAAATTACAACATAAAGACTGTAGATGTATCTTAAAACAATAAAGTTGAGTCTTCAAAATTATGTGTGCACTAGTTTTGCATAAAGTCCTTCATTCAGCAAGCATAACACTTGCTGAAACTTGAGTACAAACTATGCTGAATAACAAAAAATCTGAACAGAGGCTAGAATTTTAAAAAGTAGCTGCATTCAGCCTACCTCAAAAATTCATTGAGTGGGTAGCACAGTCTGAAAGGAATCTTCCCCCAGCTTTCATGCTCTTTAAGCAGGCCGTTTACACTTGCATGTCATAAGCAGGCAGAAAAAAAGTGACCTTTTCAGTCCAAGGGGGTTCCAGCAAATCTTTGCAGATTCATTTCACCTCAAAACAAGTTGAAAGAACTTGCGAGCTTTACCTTTTCTCTCTCTAATTGTTTACTTCTGGAGCAAAGCAGCTAAACAAGGGAGCAGATATCTATCCCCACAAAAACTGCTATGATCTTAAATTATCGAGCACCATCTAAGCGAGCAGAGTTCAAGATATCTTTTTGCACAAGAGACTGACTTGGTTGACTACAGTAATCCCTTCTGATTTCTTAATGAATCTAATGCAGTTTAGATCATTACAATACCATATAATTTAACTTCTAAGTCAGAAATGTATTGGTAAATGTTCTATTATATGCAAGTCTAGTGTTACAGTTAACGGTCAGTTCAGATATTTTTCAGTTTAAAAGTTGTGAAATTATCCTCTTAAAATATCGAAACTGCTATTTTTCAAAATTCAATTTAAATTCTAAAAAATAGAAAATGTTGAAACTGCAAAAAAAGCTTTCTAAATGCCCACAATATTTTAAATGACCAAGTCTATAATTTTTATCTCTTTTATTAGCTAGTGAACTTCTTCAGAATTTTCACTTGTGATTCTCACGGGAACAGGGAACCTTTCCTAAGAGACAGTTTATGGAATAGGTTCTCACAAAGTGACTTTTGAAAGAAAAGAGAATCTCTATATTTAACTCATTTCTCATTAGGGGCACCTTTTGCAGTTTACGCAGCCACATCGGAGAATTATGAACACTTCTTTGCCCTCTTGCACCATCTCATGGAAGGCTGGGGAGGGAAAAACAGATTTGTGGGGGCTGCTGCAACCATTATTGCTTCAGCCAATGGGTGGACCCAGCAATGTCCATGACCTGCATGGCACTGAACTGAATATCTTCACCAGCTGGAAGGAAACATGATGTCTTAGGGAAAAGCAGAGGGAAAGAAGATTGGGTGATAAGCTGCAATTCAGTCGTGCTCTTGTTCACGTCTTTTTCCCACTCTATTTCTACAGCAGAACAACAAAGTCCTAAATTCTGCTAAGCATTAGGTCACAAAACCTAGGAAATTATCAAAATTAGAAATAATGTAGCTGGTTAAATATTTACAGTTGGAAAAACATGAAATGAGAAAACACTACAAGATGCTTCTCCTTTCTTAACTTACACTTCCCAGTGAAAGACATCAGACAATTTGGTAATTTTATTTCATTTTCTATGTCCCAAAAGATGGAAAAATTCAAGTACTGATAGTTATGTTGTAATCCTATAGGCCCTCCCATAGTCTAGAAACTCTAAAAAAGAAAATAATCAGCAATAGCACAGAAACTGAGTTTTGAACAATGATAAACTGCTGAATGTGGGAAGTATCACTTCATCAAACTTCTAACTTTGGATCCCATAATAATGAAAACTAGAAACTGTTCAAAATATCCCTCAGATTAATCCTCATGCTATGCACAGTGTTGGCACTAAAGACTCTAGTTTAATCAAGCCAAAGTTTATACATAAAATGGAAGAAATCCCAATATGATGAGTTGTCTTTCTGTACTTTTTCCTGTGATGTATACTGCATGGACCAGCTGCAGAGCTAGATATCTGGATATGATCAGGATTAGAAGAAAATGCTTTGAGGTGGAGAAAAGGCTCAGTGGAGTCTGCTTCATTAAGACAGTCTGAGGCATCATTAAGATGCTTTGTTTTCTTGCACAGGAACACATTTAGTCAAGAATTCATAGCATAAGTACACACACACAAAAAAAGTGATTTGTATAAATTTTGTAGAAAAGTGGGGAAGTAAGAGATCTCCACTTGAATTGTCATTAGTAGTTGAGTTTTTTTAAGCTAAAGAATATATCTTACTAGACTGATGGAACTACCTCTCCCCTCCCCACACTGAGAACTGAACCTTTTGACCGAGAACTGTCCTCTTGACAACTACAGCAGTGGTTTACAAGTCAAATTAATACTGGGATACTCTTAGAATTGTTTCTACCTTCTTTTAATATCTACCAAACAGCCAGATGTAAGCATAAGATCCACATGATCAGCAAATGCAGGATGAAAATAGCCAGAATATTAAGATCATAAGGATAATAATTTATGGGAAGATTTCTACCATACATCACAACTTGTTTTGCCTCTATTGGAGTTATGAAAAGAGAGATCCAACTTGGCAGAATAATTAGAAATACATTAAAATTTATCTACCTTATTATACCTTGCAATTGCTTCTGGTGGGAGGGGAAGGAAGAAATCATTCAACATTTTTCTAAGGTCCTCTTTCCTTCCCAGAAAATGCAACCTTTTTTTTTCACAGTATAAGGAACAAGTATTCATCTTCTCATTCAAAACAGTATTTCCACATTAATAAAATAAATTATGTCTTTACTATCTGTGAATGAACACAATTTATCCACTGTTTAAAACTGGTAAAAGGAAGGAAATTTAAAAGTTCAGTTTATCAAATAGGGTTGTACTTTAGACAGCCATCTGTCCTCAACTGTTTTTTGTGCTGCCTGCTGTTGTAACTTAATTTTACCCAGAGGTTCATCAAACATCTGTTTTAATCACTCAGGTAAATTCAATCTTTTTTTCTGTGGCGTTCCAGTCACCATGACATTTCAGACACCTCTATTCCAGATGATCCCAGTACTTCCAGTCTTTTGCCACATACACGTGCATGACATAGATGAAGGCTATTCACAGAACACTTTCTCACAGGATTTCACTCCTTCGCCTCAAAAGCACCTCACTGACATTTACGCAAGTGTTGGAAAATTGGTGTTTTATGTCTTAGGGATACATTTTTCATTCTGTTCAATGACGCACTGGAATAATTTAACTATTTGTAGCAAGTTCCTTTCGTAAAGCAGCAGCTGTCAAAACAGGCTTGATCATGAACTGACAAAGTAATGAATTAGACCCCCAAAACCAAAAATCACACAGGACATAAAATGCTCTTATTATTCTCTGCAGAACATCTGTAGAAATGACAATCTAAAAATGGCATGTTTAATAGCACAGGGGTTTTATATTCTGCTGCTTGAGATTAAGGACAAACAATAAGCAAGGAGTTCCACATTTGTCACCACTCTTGGGTTATGCAAGGTTATTTTGAATTGGTATTTTAACCTTCTGTTAATTTTCCATAGATTTAGACTTTTTTTTTAATGTATTTAGTATTATATAGTAGTTTTCTCAATTTTGTATTAGTTTTAATTTTACATGTAAACTGAGATAATACATGACTAGAAAGCGTATCTATTATAAAAAACTCTTAAAAATATTACAGATGTCATGACTATAAATCAACATATTCTCACCAAGTCTTATCAAGTTGTCTTAACTTTTACCATGCTTTCTCTTATGGATGTCTCACACCATGCAAACTCCAGCATTTGATACAGCTGTATTAACCAGCTAGAGACCCAAGGTTTCCCATACTCACAGTGGAGAGAAAAGAGTTTCCATCCTGTGCTTCACAGCAAGGACACAGCAGCAAGATCATGAAATCACAGAATTATCAGAGTTGGACAGGACCTCTAGAGATCATTAGTCCAACTCCCCTGCTAAAGCAGGATTGCCTAGAGCACATTACTCAGGACTGTATCCAGGTGGGTCTTGAAGCTCTCTAGAGAAGGGGACACCACAACTTCCCTAGGCAGTCTGTTCCAATGCTCACCCTCAACATAAAGAAGTTTTTTCTCACATTTGAATGAAACTTCCTCGTGCCCGTTGCCCCTCATCCTGTCACTGAGAACAACTGAAGAGTCTGGTTCCATCTTCATTCAGCCCACACTTTAGATATTTGTAAGCATTAATAAGCTCTCCAGTCTGTCTGTTGAAAAGTACTTATGTGTATTTACATGCCTTTCATCATGCGTGTTCGAAGTGTGACAGACACCACCAGTACTCAACTTTTGGGCCACTAAATGTAAAGGTAACCTTTACATGAGGATCTATGAGTTTTGGATCTAGATACCTGGTTTTAGCATTAATGGCCCTATATTTTTGCTTATCAGTGGAAATATTTTGATAGTGAAATAAAACCAAAACCTTCTCAATATGCCTTTTACTTAATCAGTGTTCACGGAAGAATTAATTAAATAAAAGTAACCTCTTATAATTACTTCAGCTATTGTTGTAAGCACTACTAATGTTTAGGAAAACAGAAGATCCTCAAAAGCTTTTGGAGAAGTTTTAGCTACTCTTTATTCAAACTGAAGTGTGTCTAAAGCTAGTAGTTCAACAAATTGCTAGTTGGGAGTACACATGGTTTGTACTGAATGCTGTGCTAATTTTATTACAGTCATCATTTCAAAACAGGACTATTCCTTTTAAATAGTACTTTAAGTTCCAAGCTTATCGGTCCATTTTCTCTGAACAAACTCAAGCCATAGGAAAAATAATTTCAACATTATAAAATCAACTACAAAGTGAGTAAGAATCTAATAAAAGTCTAAGTTTATTTTCTCTTTCATTTCTTTCATCCTCAAAAAAGGTTATAATGTCAAGTTTCAAATAGGATGTTCTATAATGTATTAGTTTGTTTTAAAAATCCATTTTTTTGGTGTCATACATTAACTGAGAGACCTAAAAGCAACTCTGAGGTTATTCAGACAATATATTTGTGTGTGCATCAAGATATTGTATTTTTGTCCTATTCAGATACGCAATTTCATTGTATAATTACATGAACTATTATGATAATGTCCATAAGACTCTGTGTAGAAACGTGTTTATTTGCAAAAAGTGAGAAACACTGTGAAAAGAATTATTTGAATTACAGAGCTACTTTATTAGCATATTAATGTGGGGTTGCTTTTTTTCCTCCTGAAAGTCACCATCTGAAGAATAACAAATCATTTAGAAAAAAAGCAACTAACAAATGAAATCTAGTATTAGAAGCTGTGTGATTTTGCGTAATTTGTGTTCCATGTTGGGTTTCATAAAAAAAAATACAAAAGAGTTGTTCATTAATCTTGGTTTTACAGGTCAAAACCAAATCATTCTTAACTACAAGCTAAAGTGAACCAATGGCGTAAATCAAACCTCACCACATAGTTGCCAGCCAAGTAATATTTTCTGTGTTTCAATACTCAGAAATACATTTCTTTTGTTATAGGTACTTGCCATAAAACTGACCGGCTCAATCCATTATAACAAAAAGTACCACACATTTATACCACAAAGTATTTTTCTAATTTAAGTCTACACATATAAAAAAGTCAGAACTTAAATACAATTAACCTAAGTTTTCCTGTATCAACAAGGATTTTTTAATCTTTACTTGCTGTACCTATGTTATGGTAGGTTATGCTATTGGTATTCACTTCCCCTGACAATCCATAAGGCCATGGAAATCAAGACTGATCCAATTCAGCAGGCCTGCTACTTCAGTTTTTAGTGAGGAAAATGTTTCTCTGCCACACACTCTCCCACATACAATTCCTCTGCTTGAATGAGCAGTTATCAAGCTATGGTCTTTAATCTGCAGGAAAAAGTGCCCTCTAAACTAGACACATGTCAAAACTTTGCACAATTATAAGTGGACAAATGTTGACTTTTTCAATTAAGTTAAAATGTTAATTTTAAAACATTACAAAGAACACCTGCTAGAAAAGAAAGGGAAAGTTTATGTAGAAAGACTGATGGCTTTAATTTCTTATTTTTAAGATTTTCCAAATCTCACAAATTTTCAATTTTGAAGAATGATGCTCGTATCACTGCTCCTTCCTACCTAACTTGTCATTTTCACTACTATTAGCTGTATAAAAACTCACACGGTCGATATTTACCTCTGCCTTCACATTAGAACTGAGAGAAGGAGAATTAAATGATAAGTTCTGTACTGTTCACCATGACTGATATCAGGAAAGATCCCTGATAATTTAGTAAGGGATAACCAATATCCAAGTTTGCAACATTTAATTTCTCATTAAATGATCAGAAAAAATTATATCTTTTTGCTCTGAGATAATAATTAGTGAATTACGCTTTATATGATTTTACATACACTTCTTTCACTCCCTGTATTATTTTTTTTAAAGTTATATGTGTCAACCAGGGAGAAAAGTAATTCTTTTCATTCTGCCCAAGCATTCTTCTCCATTATTTTTGAAAAATGTAAGTTGATCTTAGGTTTTTGAAATGTAACCATTTCTACCAGTTCTGTGGATGGTAACAAAGATTTATAGTGCTTCATGTAACAGGCAAGAGCATCACTGAAGGGTAATAATAAATGTTAGGAGAAACAGTTATATAAGGATATATTGAGAAAATGTCAACATTATTATGCCAGACACACCACAATCACATTCAGGAAATGTACCTTTTGAATCCTATATTTCATTGTCTGGGAAATCCAAGAGTTCATTTGCAATTATCATTCAGAATTACTCATTTTTAAGAGTGAAAATATTGTAGTGCTATAAGTAATGTGAGATGAAAACAGAAAAAGGGCAGTATTTGATTTGTAAATTTATCATCACTTACCTTCTCTGCTGATTGGGCCGTACCAAAAAAGATTGGAATAAAAGCTAACCAAATTATGCAGGTTGTGTACATAGTAAATCCAATGGGTTTTGCTTCATTGAAGGTCTCTGGAACCCCTCTGGTTTTAATAGCATAAACAGTGCATGTGACCATCAAGAGAATGCTGTATCCAAGGGAACAAATGAGAGAAAGATCTGAAATGTCACATTTGAGAACTCCCCTGGCATTTTCTGGTTCAAGTGTCCTCTGCTCTCCATAGTCTACAATGATATGTGGTGGATCAATAGCAAACCAGATGAAGACTCCAATAAGCTGCATGGATATGAGGCTGAAAGTGATCACCAGCTGGGAAGCTGGACTAATAAATTTAGGAGCTGTGACAGATTTTTTGCCTTGTTCAAATATTCTGTGAATTCTGTTTGTTTTGGTAAGCAAGGCAGCGTAGCTGAAACACATGCCCAGTCCTAAAAAGATCCTTCGAAATGAGCAGACCACTGTATCAGGAGTCGCAATCATTAAAAAAGTAATAGAGTAACAGAGAAAAATCCCAGTCAAGAGCACATAACTGAGCTCCCGTCCAGAGGCCCTGACGATCGGTGTGTCGTTGTACCGCACGAACGTCACAATCACAAAGGTGGTGGCAATTATACCGAGAATAGCTATGAAGACTGGCACGATGGCCCAAGGAGAATGCCACTCCAGTTTGATTATTGGGATGAGCTGACAATCCGTACGGTTGGCGTTTGGTCTCTTATTGATGGGGCACAGTTCGCAGTTGAATTCATCCACCTGGTAATGGTACCCCTCACAGCGTTCGCAGTGCCAGCAGCAGGGCACTCCCTTCACGGTTTTCTTCCTTTCCCCAGCTTTACAGGGCAGGCTGCAGACAGATGCTGGATGAGTGTGTTGTCTATTAGCCCACTGCATGTCTTCTACCTGTGGGTATAAAAAATTAATGAGCCTTCTATTTTCCCCCCATTTATAATATCCTAATCCTGGCCACAGGTTTGTCATAAATCACTACATGCTGACAGTACAAATACAGTTTACCATAATAAGAAACCTGTTTCTTTCCCTTGTATTGACTTTATAAAAGTGTTAAGTGATTGTGACCAATAAATCATTCATGCCACAGGCTTGATGAGTGTCATTAGTTTCTATTTACCTCTTTGCTGCTGACCAAATTGACATCGGTAAAGATATTTATTGACTCCAGGCTAGTTTAAAAGCAAAAAACCCTGTAGACAGTTCTTTAAAAGTTAATCACATTTAAATATAAATAAAAGTAGTTCTCAAACATTTAATTACGAAATAAGGCTATGTGGGTTTCAGATGAGTTTCTAGTACGGTAAAAAAATAGATTAAAAATCTCCTTGCGTCAGCTTTAGCAGAACAAAGAGTGCCAGAAAAAAGATCCGTGATGCCACCTATTCCACAAATGGGATATTTTATATTTTTCCACTTTCAAAGTCTTGAAATGTACAAGAGCTTTTTGTTTACATTTCTAGAAGATAAAAATGAATATATACTACTTTCTGAATAATAATGGGAAAAAAAAACCCAAAACCCATCATGGCTACTTCTTTAGTCTTCCCGATTTAGAAAGTCTGAGGATCTTTTCGTAGCACAGAACAGATCCACACAATGCTGTCTTGTTTAGAAATCACAGATTTCTCCATGGCAGTGCACTAACAAAATGCACTTTTTTCATCAATTTGTCTAATCTTCCTGCATACCCTGCAAATAAAATCTGAATAGGAAACTCATGGATTTAAAGCATCTCCTGCTTAAAACGATCACTCAGTTTGGTCTCAGCTCTCCTAAGGAGAGAGTCTCACCAAAACCATGTTCTATCAGAGGTCATGCTGAGTGCACCAGAGCAGTGCAGGGAGCAAAATGCTGCTTGTAGGCACGGGAATCACTTTGTGTCTCTCCCGGTGCTCCGCCTTTAATTCCTTTATCAGTTGGTAAGCACTCAAGGACAAAGGGCTCTCAATGCTCTTGCCTATTAGCACTTTTGATTCATTTGGAGGCTTTATTTATAAGTGAAATAGCAGCAACAAAGCTTCACGTCTTAGAAATGTTTTCAGGTCCTTCTGGAGGAGGACAGAATGAGGACAGCTTATCAAGAGGGCTTATTTTGGCCTTAACAGTTTATTTCTCCAGCAATTTTTAAGGGAAAAAAAAAATCACATCGTAATATTTTCGGCCTCATTTGCCTTCCTCAAAGAACCGGAGCACCAGTTGCAGCACCACGCAGGGTGAATCAGGCAGCAGCAAGCAGCCAGGCTCTTTGTCTCCTCTGTCCACCCTTCTGCACGGTGTACAACTTCACTGTTATTCACCACTCAAAGGGTCAAACAAGGCACCACATAATAACAACGAGACCTCACACAACCAGTTCTGTGAATCCCTAGAATCACTCAAGGACTTCAGTGGGGTTTGGATCGGTCTTGAACCTACAGAAGTTAACCGTATTTTATATCAATGACTGTGATAATTACACAAAATGCAGCATTTGGTGACTACATAAAAGGAAATCGTTTAAGTAATTAGCTTCCTGAAAACCATAAGAGTAACCCAGTTGCATGAAACAGCTTTGACAGAGCCCTAGCAAAGCACTTGACACTAAGAAAAAATTCACCTCTATTACAATCTCCTGGTTTAATCACTAAAATTCTCAAAGCCTGCATAACCCCTACTGTTTCATCTTCTAGACAAGAGAGAAAACATGATGAAATCACTGTGATAGCAGAGGCATATTCTCCTTCGCAGTGTTGTTGGGAGAACAAATACATCAAAGCTTGTGATTTAGTCAGATACTATGATAATAGGGGCAACAGGAAGCCATAGTCATTAATCCAAATCTTTATAAATTTGGGATGACTTAAAAAAGAACAGTACTGCATGTTTGCCAGATTATCGCACACAATACAGAATCACCAGGAGAGTACACAACACCTGATCCTGCACAGACTTAGAACCGTGTGGACAGGCAATATCTCATCTGGCAAACAGCCTGACAGGATAAAGTTAAGGTGTCCAATATTTTTAACACATTTGAACTAGCGAAGTGAGTTTATACCAGATCAGCTTTTAATACCATGAGGCTACAGTTTTTCTTATCTGGCATTAAGCATCCCAAAGCCACATTTACTATATTGTGACTTCATGGCTTAGGTAAGTACACAGAATTCCTTTGTGTCTTTCAGAGTTTCTACCTCAATAACAGAAAAAACTAAAAGAACATACTTTTATTGTACAGCTACTTATGATTTCTCATAATTTTGTCTTGATGGTGATTCAATTGGCTAAAAACATGTTTAAAAACTCTTCTTGCCTAGCAATACATTACAGGGCCTCAAGTTACGCATCCCAGGAGGAATAACTGATAATAAATTCATATTTCCGAAGGTCACAGTTAAAGATTCATTTCATCCTAGTATATCTGACATATACACTACACTTAAAAAAAAAATAATAATCACAAATATTAGCATTAGTAGTTGTTAGTGATGGGGTGATTCAAACAAAAAAAAAATCTAAATCAGAGAATAGAGAATAGCCAGAATGAATGGCTAGTGCAGGTGCATTTTACAAGGTATACAAACTATGTCTTGCAATCTGTCTTGTCTGGATTACTTTTTTTAGGCAAAACACACAGTTGCATTTAGGTTGACCTACATTTCTGAAAAAGCACTTAACAAAAATGAGGTCTTTTTATTTCATTTTCTATCTAACAAGAATGAGAAGATGCATTCCCAAGAAACGTTGGCCAGTGTTTGAAATTGGAGAACTCCTTTAAGATAGTTGCATATCTGAGAAAATCATGGCATTGTAGGATTTTAACTCTGGAAGTGGGTGCATAGATGGGGATTCTTATATGAACACAACCATCCTCACAACTCAGTTTATAGAGACCTTAACAAGCACAAGCAATATGGCACAGTAAGAGTTGATCTGTGGAGCAAAGCTGTTGGCTCTGAGGACTTGATGTTCACTTTGGTTAGCATTTGAAATTTGAATCTGAGAAGAAAGGTTATATTGGACTAATTTTGACATAGTTCAGTGGGCTGAACACCCTGTAATGATTAAAGAAGGTTAGATGTCCTTCTGGTAAGCATCTTCTGATTTCATTTCAGCCAAAAGCAATACACTTCACATAGTCAGAGAACCACTTTACAATGAGCAAATGTGCTAAGTAGGAATAATTAGCAGATTCATTTCAGAAGCAGACTCTTGATTGAAACCAAAATGTGTGTATTGCCTCAGACTGCTACTTAGAAACTACTGTAACAGGGGCAGAGTAAAGGGCAGGGGAAACTATATCTCAGAGTGAGTACTGCTTGCTTTTATTACATCCAATCAGGTCTGTTAAGGGTGTACGTATATGCAGCAGTTAAAGACTGAAAATTCATGCTAATTCTGGTCATCTGGTTAATTTCCAGCTAACCATAACCTGCAGCAGTCTTTACCTGTATATATTTTTATCTATTATTTTGCATAATATAAATATAATAAGGAAATCCAATACAAGACACAATGACAACAATGGTCTTAAAGCTCTATCAGTTTTTTCAGGGACTGAATATATATACCAAAGGAAAGGGTTTCTTGAAGCCTTGCAGAAAGTTCACCCATGTCATTATTTTTCTATCCTTAGGTTATAAGTTATATCGATCCCACTTCTTCTCTGAGATTAACTTTAGACAATAAATGATAGTAGAAACTGTTAAGAAACAAGAAAGCAAAGGAGGATCATTTGGGAACATAGACCCAGGGACACTGTCTAATTTTCAGAACTGCTGAAAACCTGTAATAGTCATAAACCTTAAAGGAAGTTGCTGGATGCTCAGCCTTTTTTGGAGATATATTTTTTTTTTAATGTAGACATAAACATTTAACAGTGGGACTTTCAAAAGTGCCAAGGGGAACTTGCTAAATCCAGCTAATTACTTTAAATGGGAGCTAAGTGCCTTATCTGTTTAAGTGCTTTTGAAAATCCCACTAAGCTTCCATCTGCAGTTTTCACAATCTAAATACTTTGGGAAACCTGCCCCAAAGTGATCTGGAAGTTCAAATGATACAAAACTAACTCCAGGGGAGCTTAACTTTAGGAATATGTTTTTAAACAAAATTCTCACGGGGGGAAGTCAAAGCCAGACGAAAGAAAGACAAGGGGGTTTGACATTGAAAAAGAATGAAAAAGTTCTGCATCTCTTCAGCCCTTAGTGATCAATATATCTGGGTTGTCAGCATGCTTCATACTGCTCAAACTCTGCTAAAGCTGGGTGAGTTTCAGATTATTAAGTAGCCTTAAGTAAACATAGTTTCTAGAAGACTTATTTTGTCACCTTCATTTTCATGTGGCATTTTATAGCTGCTGTTCACTACAGTATGATACGTGACAAGGCAAAGTTCATTGTTAAATGTATCTGCATTCATTACCTAGGTTAGGTGGACTAGAATAGCCTAGCTCCGTATCTATTATTAATAATATTTTAATATTTTAAACATTATTATTAATTTTATTTGAGTAGCTTTTCTGAATTTGGAAAGTGTCTGATAGATTGATGTTCTATCATTAAATACCTCACATTCCCTTAAGATAAGGTTCCATTTTCTACTATTCCAATACTTACCAGAGTGAAAACATCAGAAAAAGTATGACAGCATGTCTGTAAGACGTACTCATTTTCTATGAAATGCATCATGATACACAAAGAGAATGGCTTCATTGCTATTTAAATAGACATAAAAATCATCTCTATATGAGATATGTGCCTGATGGAGCTGCAATTTGCTTTAATTTCCAGCACTAAGATTCACAGTTCACTAAACCATTAAAATACAGACAAAATGCCATTTCATATCAAAACCAAGTAAACACCTCTATCCTTCATGAACATTACAAATACAATTCCCTTTAATATCTAACAATAAAGCTAAAAATTAATGATGTGAGGACTGGGCTAAAACAAGATGAGATTTACATGACACAGTATAAGTAGCATATTCACATTCCTGGCACCCATCTTCTTCCAATAACCAAGTAACACTCATTTAGCAATGCTCTCAGCAACCAGAGGAGACTGACCAAAAATGCTATTAATAAGTCACATAACATTTCTGAACCCTCGATGTGTACAAAACCACTCTATTTTCTATTTTTAATGATCATGGAAAAATTTGTCACTTACATAATAAGCAAGCAGTGACAATATAAAGGCACTTGGACAGCCTTCAGAGAATATATACCAAGAAAATTGGTGGATAATATTTTAATGCTTCTGAGTATGTTATATTATCATTTGCAAGATCTTTCATTTTGAAATCTTATCTCAGAGTTAGATATTTATTAAAAATAATGAAAAATATGTTTAATGATGTTATTGTAATGAATGGAATTACACAAGATCTGGAGAGAGGACTGCAAGTACTGCATTCTACCAGAGTTGTGGGAGCAGACTAACATCTTATTTTGTGGTTAGTTATCCAACACTTCCAGAAGCAGCAAGACTCTTACGTATAAATTCATACAGCTTTTAATAGATATTCTGATTCTTAGTTATAAAAATTACTAAGAACCGAAATATCTTCTCCAGCTGTCACTAAGAGTTCTTATTTTTGCTTCTAGCTCCTTGAAGTGTTTCTCTTCTGACAAAAAGGTCCATCAGAGAAGCAAAACAAGTGAGTGAAATAAGGCACTTTAGTCTGTTTAACTTTATAAATTGTTTAATGTATCTATTCTCACAGTTAAAGTTCAAATCTCTAATGTGCCTTGTCCAATCTAGTCATCTGAACCATCAAAAACCAAAATAAACTGAAACAGGTTCAACTAAAGTGAATTCATTATGAGCCTAAATATAATGATCATTGTATTCAGTCTGCCAAACAGATTTTATCCCTCTAGAGAAAAGCTGGATATATTTACACTCTAAACTTATAAATATTTAAGCAAGCATGTGCAGGAGGGAATCACAGAGTCACAGAATAAGATGGGGTTGGAAGGGACCTCTGGAAATCATCTGGTCCAACACCACTGCCCAAGCAGGTGCTCCTAGAGCAGATTGCCCAGGAACTTGTCCAGGCAGGTTTTCACGCCTTCAAAAACAGAAACTCCGCCACCTCTCTGGGCAGCCTGTTCCAGTATGGCAGTATAAAATCACTATCATTACCAAATTTGTCATAATTGCTGTAAATTATTTACCTCATTCACCCCATATAGATGTTTTCCTAACAACTGAGATGTCATTTTCTGGAATTTCAGGCATAGACATTCCTAGAGGTTTGCAAAGTGCATGGGATCACATACTGTTTGGCCTTTAAAGGACCAGTGTGAAGAAATGCAAGGAAAATCATTCTTTCTCTTTTTCTTCAGGAACAGAAGAATAGGTTGTTGTTACAGCCCAGATGGAAGCTGATTTCTCCTAACTGTGAATCCACCTGCCCAAAGTTCCTCTTAGGCACACCACTTACCATCACTATCTCATAGGTTCCGTAAAGGAAAAACAGACAGTTAAATTTACTGTCATTTCAATTTGAATACCTATTTACATGCATGTGTGTATCCTTATTTATATGCCTGTGTGATTTAAAATATCTAGGACTACAGGAGGGAAGGTGATATTCCTATTAATTGAAAGCAGTGCTACAGAACAGTTAAACAACTATAGTCTCAAAGTTTAGAGTTGGCCTGTATGGCTCTGATACAGTATGACTTTCTCAGTGACCTTGGGCAAAATATTAAACCTGCTTGAACCTCAACTTTGCAATTGGCTGGAGGGAAGCTGTGACGCAGACAGTAGCAGTGGAGACGCTTAAGTAAGTTTAAAAACCTCAAACCTGGAAGCCTGTTTTGCCAAGCAAGTGGTTACATTTTAGAAAGCTTGATTAAAATAATTTTTACTTTTAAAAATGAGCAATATTTTTCAAAGAACACTGGAAGCATCATAAGAAAACGGTGCTTCCTCAGCATGGCAAAATCTTACTTGCCATCTCCAGTTTCCCAGAAATACTATATCACAAATCTCTAGCATAACTAAAGCTAAGAGAATGTATTTTTAATGTTCTGGATATAATAACAAGCTATTATCAGCTAGGGAATAGTAATTAAGGGGAAGGATGATCTGAAATAATGTATACAAACAGAAAAGAACATTGTAAACAAACATAAAGCTTCTTATGCTCATAAACAGAAAAGGTTAAATACTAGCCTTGCTTTATCAGTGGAAGTATGTTATTTAGTGTGCTGAAACTGTAATTTTACCTCAAAGAAACCAAGCTCACTACTTAAGTCATATAATTCATGACTGCTGAATATTACCTCAAGGTAATATTTCCATATTGTGGAAACCTTAGGAAATCATTGCACTACAGTATCGTAACCTACAGATAGTGTTTATTAGTGCTATACAGACTTTAAACCCCAGTCTTAAAATGCTAGCCTTTGAATGGTTTGGGATCTGTTTATTTTACTGGGTTTTTTTTCACTTTTGCTTCTATTTTTTGTCTACCTGTGGTTTTGCTGGTGCCTATGGACTACAGAAGTGCTGACCCTAACAGACTCTTGGTAAAAGGGTAGGAGCTGCAGTATGTTCCAAACAACAAACTGTATAATTTGCATGGAATATCTTGAAAACAACATTTTTTCTCAGATGTAATGGGTATAGACTAGCACAAAGTGCATTGATGAGCGGGTCATCAAGTAAACAGCTGCTGTTACTTCACTGTGTAACTATCAAATGGAATTTTACAGCAATCTAGTAGGTACTTCTATTCAATATAAGCAAGATTATATTTTTTAATTTCTTGGAGGCACAAATCACAATTCATTTTTAAACACCTGTTTCTGGAGACAGTCTCTTTATTTATAAATTAGAGCAAAAAAGCAAACCAAACAATCCAAAAACCAAAAAGCCTCACCACAATTATTTCCTTCCTTAATAGCTTTATGACACTTAAATACCTTATTCAAGAGATGACATCAGCAGAGTTCAGATTTTTTGGAAGTGTTTTGCATGGTATATTATGTATATTTTGAAACTATGTATTTACTATCAGTAGATGAGACTGCAAATCAGGTTTCTGAGGTTATTCTTTTATGCAAACCATTTTCACATTGACAATCTCTACTGCATATCCTTACCTAGAGGTCCTCACTGCCATTACATGTACCTGACATGCACTTGAAGAGATTTTAATGAGCATTTTTATATATAACTTATGATGTACACAGAGGGATTGAAGTCATTGTATGCTACCAAAAGCATGCTGTGCCATAACTTCATTTTTAATTAAACATACTCCAAAAAACTCAAATTAAAAAACCCACCTTGTTAGATTCAGATTTTTCTTTGAGAAAGTGTTGTTTTGAGAGGAAACTTTTCACCATTGCCCTTTTTTGTTAAGTGATGACCAGCTCTAGGACTAAAGCCATTTGACTGGTAATGCTTGGATGTACTTTTTTCTTCCTGCGGTTGATCATGCAGAAATAGCTTGCAAACATACTTCAGTATTTCAAAAAATGTAATGCTTTGAGAAAAGAAAAGGAACCTAGTTCTGGCAAAGAGTTTTTTCATGCCACTTTCCTTGTCCCTGGGGAATCTTCTCAGTTCTGCCCAAGGTCCACATGATCACTAGTTGCATTCCTTAATAAAGATTTTAAAGCCCATAGCAACCATTCTCTCTCCCAAATCTGTTGCCTTTATTTACATAGCTCCATAGCTATTATATTTCCCTCCAATCTGTGTCAGATGTCTTTCGTTCCCAATGGTGCTTGGATTCTCCCCAACTCCACACACAAGAGGTTAAGCACAGCTGCCATTTCACTTTAAGGGAATATTTTTTTCTTGTTTTAAGACTAATTCACTTAATAAGTCCCATTGTTTAATGAAAAAAATATTAACCATTACATGCTTTTAATTTATCAAAATAAGAAGCTGCTGTTCCCAAACACCATGATGGCCTGCAAGAAAATGTATAAGGCTAAACCTCCAGCAGATTTTAATCAGTCCAGTAACCTCAGTAGAGTTGTGCTAACAAGGGCATGACCCACACCTATACTGAATATTACTTAAGGACATGACCTGTCACTTTTTTGTTATCTGTAATATTTCATTATTTTAAAATGAGATATTAGCCAATTTTAAAAAACCTTGGTTCAGTACGAAAAAATATGTTGATGAGTTTGTTTTAGTTTTAATCCTACCCCATTATTTTTAAATTATTTATCTATTTGCTGTTTCTTGATGAGTGCAAAAGATGTTGTCCATAAGAAACTGAAGAATTAATGTCTTTAAATTCCAACCTGCGTGACCTTTTCTTCAAAATAATACCAACACACAAATAACATATTATTTTTATTCCCACACTGCTCACAGACCAAGACCTCAGTTGCACTATGGGCTAAACAAATCTGCAAGAAAAAATTATTGTCTCAGTCTTAAAGAATTCACAATCAAACCATAAGATGAAGGAGAGACGAGTATCAGCAGAATACAGAAAAAAAACATCCTAAACATAATAAGACAACACTGAACTATATGACAGTCAGCAGCCAGAGCATACCTCCAAACAGGTGCTTTTTGATGAAGTTGTAGCAAAAAGGCTTGTAAGGAGGGAACTGAAAGAGTAGAACAGGGCAATTTTGCACATATTTCCTGAGCTTTCCACTGCACCATAAGTGGCAGCAAGACAGAAAGCTACAAAAGCACAAAGGCAGCAAACTTCGTCACTGGCCTCTCAAAGAATAACATAAAACAGAGCTGGAATATCCCATGATTCTATGCTTCTCAGTTTTTAAACAGTTTTTCAGCAAAGTGAAGCACTTGAAATTTTGAGCAAAGTTGTCTTCACCTCAGCAACCTTCTACCTTAATTGACCGTGACAGAGGAACAGACAAGCTCTGTTGAAATGTAGGGATTAGGTTTATTTTCCTGTCTCAAGAAAAGAGGCACTGTATCTAAACCATTCCTGACATATTTGTCCAGCCTGTTTTTATGAAAAAAAGCTGTTAATGTGTAGTACATTCTACTCCGAAGCACTGCAAAATCCTAAACACAGAGATGTACATTTTTATATTACTTTAAGGTGGTTTTCTGCTATCATAGCTCATATCTTCTTTGTCAGCTCCTCTTTAACTGTCAGATCTTTCCACGATAATAAATTTGAATTTTCAGCACTGGCCCTTTAAACACAGTTCCAGCCAGGTAAGAAAATCACATATAAAAAGTCTGAAAGTCTGAACTAGTTCGGAACTAGCAGAAAATAGACTGTGTTTTATACTGAGATTTTCAGCAGCAGGGAAAGTGCTCTCTGTGCCAAGTCTATGCTGCTGCTTAGAATGAAGAGTCAATAATTAAATTGAGAATTCTGTGGAGAGACTTAGTGATCTGGCAGGCACAAAACAAGCATTGGAAGAAGTTTAAACTAGAGAAAATACCACACAGCATATTTAGTCAGAAAAAAAAAAAAAAGTTAAAAAAAATCATTGTTAGTAAGGAAAGAAAGATGAACATGTTCAAAATGAGAGTACTTCAGGAAGTCTGGGGTTTTCATATGTAATGAACATACTGAGATTTATTCTACTAGACTTAAAGAACTGACTGAGGAGACAGAAAGCTCTTGAGACTTTATGGAAAAGTATGGAAAGGTCGTAAATGGGAAACTGAGTGTTTATGCCTAGAAAAGGGGGCAAAGAAGAAACCAGGGAATTATCAATCATTCAGTTTAACTTGAATTCTCAGAAAAATCCTGAAAGAAATAAACAAACACATTTTAAAACGCAGAAAAAACAAAACACCAAGACAAATAACAGCCAAAAGGGATCTGTCAACAATGAGCTGTCACATTTCCTTCAGTGAGAAGGTAACAGGCATTGTGGATGAGAGGCAAGCAGCTAGGTGTCATTTATCTTAACATTAGAAAGATTTTTGACACCATCTCAAATTACACTCTTAGTCATAAGCAACTTATTGAAACAGATCTAGCCCCTAAGGGCTAGGTGTGAATTATATCAGAAAGCTGTGGGAAGATGAAATTTGTCATTGATTCATTGTCAGAATGGAAGGGATGGTACAGGGTGGGGCCTGGAAAGGTCTATTCTTAGTCTACTATTATTCAATATGTATAATAACCACTCAATGCAGTTTAGATGATAAAACCCAGTATAAAATGATCAAATCTGGGCATATATAACACTGGGAAAGGTTGAAGCTCTGCTGAAGGTCAGGGTACTTATTTCAAATGACACCGCATTGAGAGTCTGAGAAAAAAGACCAAAGAGTTTAACAAGGGCAACCCACAGGTAGCACATTATGTGCCAGGAAGGACAGAAATAGTAACTTTTCAGAAAAGATCTCAAGGCTCTAGTGGATTATAATATGTTGAACCAATGTCATACTGTTGCAAAAGGGGCAAATGCCATCCTGAGAAACGGAGATAAGTAAAATAATCTTTCCCCTCTAGTCTGCACTCATGAATACATGAAACGGTGTTTCTCCTGTACTCTACAGTAGTGAGACTTCAGCCAAGCACTTTCTGAAGGCTGGATCATTGTGTTTCAGTTTGAAGGAGCATCAAATGGGGAGTCCAGAGGAAATCAGCAAACATCAGAAGTGTGTCTAGAAAAACATGATGTATATGACTAAATTGAACAAATTCAGGTTTTATAGCCTGAAAAAATAACACAGACTAGGAGGCAAAACAACAGTCTTTGAACATATGAAAAGGATGAGGATATGCTCAATGTATACTGAGTAAAATAAGAAGTAACTGACTGAAATTATAGCAATGAGGAGTAACGTCAGGTATTTATAAGACACTTCAGAGTGATAAGGGTAGTTAAAAATGCAAGAGAATGCCTTCAGAGTCTGTAAAGTCTTCATCCTTAGAGTAACATAAGTATAGAAGATGCTAACTTTATGTAAGGGCTAGATAGTCTCTTTAGATCCCTTTAGCCGTCTTCTACGGTGCTAGGGCAGATTTCAGGTATTAAATATTTTGAGCACAAATTAAAAACTAAGATCGTAACTATCGATCACCAGATAAATAGAAAAATTTCAATGTATTCTCATGACAGCTAAATTCTCTAGACTGCTTTCTACAGTTTTATGAAACACTTATTTAAGAAACCAACTTTAATATTTATATGACTAAAGTAAGATATGCTGATGATCATACTTTTCCTACTTCTTAGCTAATTAATGATGAATTTTAAGTATTGTTATGGGTAGAGCTGCTGTACTGCTTTTGATTACAGGGAAAATGCTTCTCCAGGAAACGGTAGGGAAAGAAGTTCTAAGTAAAAGAAATCACCACTATCACAATAGTGAACTGTTTTCCACAGAGACATAAAGAAACAAATAAATTGGGGAGCAGCTTACATGTAGTAAACATCCAATCTGGAGTCCTGGATATGAACAGAAAGGTCTCCAAGGATCCATAGAAAAGTTGTCCTCACTTACTAACGTGATACATAAACTAAAGCCACAGAGGATCCTAAATAAGTAAACAAATTCGTAAACTAGTAAATCTGTCATATCGTTCTTCTAGAGTTCTTGCTAAAGACATACACATTCTTTCATTCACTCAGGAAACTTAACAGTATAGTAGTCCAGCTGCTTGTATCCCTCCTAACATTTGCTAAAGGCATAGAGGAAATCTACCTTCGAGGGGAACACTAGCAAAACAAACAAAGGCCAGAAAACTTAAGAAGCAATGGCTGAAGGAGATTTGGAGAGTACTCCTCTGGCCCCTCCTCTGAATCAGCTATGCCAAATCAGTCTCACCTACTCCAACTAGCTCACAGTGTTGAAGATTGCTCAGCCTCCCAAGCAACGCAGCCCATTGCTTAATTATCCTCATCATTAGAATCTTCCAGCATGTCTGCATGAAAACTATCTTACTGTAATTCAAATCCATGACTTTTCCTTATAGCCAGATTAACTATGACTAACAGTTTGTTCTTTTCCTGAATAATCTTTTTCTGTATTGAAAGAGATTAACATAATTTCCCTCAGTGCAGTCTTCTCCAGACTAAACAATCCTAGTTTGCTCACCCTTTCCCTCCAGGCATACTTTTAGATGGTTGATCATTATCATTGCTTGCAGCTGGACTCTCTCCAGCCACTCTACTTTATGACATGAAGCCACAGTTCTGCCAACAAGGTCAGGTTGCAGCACCAGGGAAGAGGACAGATAGAGTACATCACAAATCTAGGACTTCCTTGCTGCAATGGCCTCTGGCGATGCAGATCTCAGTTAACCATCCAAAGCCATTGCTTAGTTTTATACCTACATTTCCCATAAAGTGGTTACACTTTAATTCATGGAGTTACTGGAAACATTACTGCAATCGTCCCTATTAGATCCAGTAATTTTTGGCACATCTTATTGTCCCACTCAACACCAATTCTGTTTATTGCAAGCTAAAGTTAAAATGATGCTAGCTACACATTCTTCATTCCCTGTTTTAAACTGTGCTGCCACAATATCACCACTAAAAACATTTTGTTTTATGGTGATATAATTTTGGAAATAGAGAAAATAGTTCACTCCCTATCTTTAAATAATTTTTTAAAAAAGCATTTGGGGATTTATCAGGATGAAAAGTCCTGGATACATATTAGATGACTATCCTGAAGAAATGTAATTAATACTACTGCAACATGAAGAGAAATTGCAGCAAAGCAAACAGAAAAAAATAATCATATAATGATGTTCTGTTAACTGATGGTAATTCTCTTTCATCATAACATAACCACTGAATGTCTCTTTCGTTTTCCATTTAATGATTTTTAATTTAGTAGTAGACTTCCATTATGTAACACAAATGAACAATAATTAAAGTCATTTAATCTACCATTTTTGCTTTTAAGCATGAACATTTTGCTCCTAGGTTTAAAGGGCAGCTCAATCTTCAAATTATAATACATATATAAATTTCTGTGGGGAAGAGGAGAAAGATAGAAGAGACTAGGGAAGACACATATTGATACTGTTTCATACTGGTACTTCACAAAGCAATTCGCTGCTGATTTGCTTCCAGCCATGTGTAATCCAAACTACCTGCTATGCCCAGTAGCTGTTTGCCTGTGCTAAAAGTCACAACTTCTAGCTGGCACCAGGGGAGCAGCTAACCCTGCTCTGAAGTCCCATATATGAATGCAGAACTCTCCAGGAATACATATAAAAGCTGATTTTTCATTTTTCTATCGCTGCACGCTTATTTTTATTGTGAAAGAGAAAATAATATTTAAAAATACAAGTGATTTATTTTATTTGTCATGCTTGGCAGGGCCTCCTTTCCATTTTTTTGAAAAAACAAAATAGTCCATGGTCCTGTTGGCTACGTCTATTTAAAGAATAGTTAATTCGAATGAATGAACTAACAACATCTTACAAAGGATGATCACAAAAAACTACAAAATATCTACTATCCACTCAAGGATCCTGTGACAAATTCACAACCAAGCGTGCAGCTGCAACCTCATGGTTCATTTGAGAAACTTGAGTTTCACTCACCCCGACAAGGTGGGAAAAAAACCCTATTCTAACTCTCAAGCAGTGGCTGTTCCATTGGCAATCTAGTATCATTCTAATTAAGAAGTTCAAGATATTTTCTTAGCAGATTTCTTTTTTTTTTTTTTTTCTCTAGAGAATGAGTAAAGATGTTGGTTACATTGAGGCAAAAAACCCAAAAAAACAAAACCCCCAACAATGAAAAATATTAAAAAATCCTATTAGGACTAGTAAAGTAAAAAGGTTCAGAAAGAAGACAAGTTGTCATTCTTCCTGGCTTTTTCTAAGATCATTGGCTCTTGAATCAAAGTTCTGTTTTGATTTTCAGTCATGTCTGAAATAGCATCTGTTCTACAGGCACATCTTAAAATCATTTAATGCTTTTCCAACATCTGTATTCAGCTTATTCCCCCACCACCACCAAAGGATTTTTTTTATGAATAATGCAACCTGTAACCTTTAAAAATAATAAAATCCTCATTTTATTCCATGTTTTTATGTATTTTGTTGGCTTGTCTACAATTTGGATCCACTGTAGCCTACTGTTGACTTG
Source organism: Nycticryphes semicollaris (assembly GCA_013400055.1). Lineage (NCBI taxonomy): Eukaryota > Metazoa > Chordata > Aves > Charadriiformes > Rostratulidae > Nycticryphes > Nycticryphes semicollaris. The sequence continues at coordinate 1,971,724 of VXBJ01003447.1, forward strand.
TGTCTTCAGTCTAACATCGGGCCTTAGTGACTACAAGTCTCATACTGACCTGAGACTCCGACAGTAAAAAAGAATAAATCCTGAGTCATACTTATTGACCAGAGCCAAGATCCGGACTAGCTTTCTAAAACCAAAGTAGTTTTCTAAAACACCTAATAGTCTCTTACTACTTCCAGCCCTGTGTAGAATAAAGGAAGAAAGCAGTACAATTTTGAGAAGAATAGAAGAACCTAAATCATTTTTGCTCATCTCACTGAGTTTTATTTTTAACCCATTATCAATAATTTTCAGGCAGATAACGTGGATGTACCATAAGTTTGAACTCTACTGCCCTATTACATATGGGCAGAGCACCCTACAGGCGGTATGATTGTCATATTTTGTTTATAGATATAATAATATATAGCACTAAGTTCTCCTGTTGTGTATTTCACTGCATTTTGTTCTTTTGGCATAGCTTCAGCAATTTGAAGCATCTATCAATTATATAATAGCTACCATAGGAAAAAAGAGGGTCTCTGGCTTCTTTAATGAAATATAGTGGCCTAAAGCAAATCTTGAATCTTATTTGCTTCACGCAGTTAGAGAAAACATCAGAAGCTTCTTGAATCATTTTCTTTTACCGTGTCACAAGAAAGGGAACTAATGCATTTTGAATTTGTTACTTCCAAAAAGAATTCACTAATGTCAGTGTTGATAGTTTCCTTCAGGATTAGATACATAATTTACAAGAGTCCTAGAAAAGAAGAGAAACCAAATACTGATTCAAATCTTTTTTGAGATATGGCTGCCTGAAGGGAAGCTCATTGTCGATGTGGGGTTCCCAATTTTTACCAGTTCACCAAACACTGTGCTTAAGGCTGATGATGATTATGGCTGTCTCTCTGCTAGTTCATCACATCGGTGTAATTTTAATTTATGGTTTTCTTAGTCATAAATCAAGACCATTACAGAAAAATGGATGCCCCTGAGTCATTTATATCCTCAGTGCATACACTCCATAAATCTGAAAGCTTATGCAGCCCATTATCTCTAAGAGAAAGTTAAAAACCTGGTTTTGGAGATTTTCTCTTGTCTTTCAACAGAACTCTTGTGGTCTGGTGAAAAAATAACCCAAACCAAACACAAGTTAATTCTGCCTTTAAAATTCCACTGTTTTCATTTGGAACATATGGTGTTTTGATTTGCTTTGATTTTTTCTTAAGGAATAATATCACATAAATGGATATTCACTCAAGCTTTTTAACTGCATCAGCTAAATACCTGATTCTGAAAGCACTAATAATTGTGTCTGCCCAAAGTCTCATCAATCAAAATTACTAATTTGGATTTGGATCTACATATTTGCTTAGATTAGGATTTTTAAACACATATTTTGGTAGACAAAGTACAAACTTGACATGAAACCTAAGAATGACTACCCTACATTAAAAATATTTTTTAAAAAGTCAAAATACTTGATTTCTTACATATTTCAACTTTTCTGTTTTTCTAGCTGGGATTTATATTTCAAAATAGAAACATTTGTAAAGGAGGGGGGGGTGGGGGAAAGTCCCTAAAAAATGAACCAGAACAAACTGAACGGGTTCCTAAGGAAAAGAAACTGAGAAACTTGTTAAAACTTTAGGACTGGGACTATTTCCATTTACTGCCACTGACAAAAGCTATCAGTCAACATCTTGATATAGCCCTTATCACAAAACAACACAGAACACAGTTTCTACGAGGAAATTAATTATTAATCATAAAAGTTTTATTTCAAATCATAAGTGCCAGGAAAAACATGCTTGTTTTTAACAACTTTCCTCCTACAGAGATTACATGGTTGAGAGCTCAAATTTGTTAAACCCATGCATTTGTAGGGAATTTTTACATGTGACCTGGTATGCAAAATACTGTTACAATATGAGTAAAAGATAATTTTTGCAGAAACAGCTACCTTTTCCTGGACTTTTATTCATTATGAAAACTGGAATATTTTTTGGAAGAAAGGATTTAACTATCACAGTTTCCTGAAAAAATAAGTTATCTTCTTCTACCTAGAAAGAAAATTAGATGAGGAAAGCAAACAACAGAAAACCCTTGACATGTAGTCAATGATCAAAAATTTTAAGGCAATTAGGTTTTCCTTTCAAGATATACAACAAATTTTTAGGGTTTGATTATTTCCAGTACAATAAGACCATTTAAAGACAGGCAACCTTAGAGAGTAGAAAGATTTTAAAAGGGTAGTAAATTTGTTCGAATCATGTAAAGTGATAACGGTATAAGAGATGATCACGTTCTTTGAGATTATAGTTTGAAGTTTCTAAATATTTGCTTTCAGAGTTTTCCTGCATCTGTCAAAGACTGAGGAACCTTAGTCAAACTCAAGAATCACACAAAAACTTATTTTTTTAAGATCATGACTCTGTTTTAATTTAACTTCTATACTGTGTCTCACAGCATTGTCACGCATGCCTTTGTTCTGTAAGAATTGCTGGAGTAGTACTGATCAGTAATCATGAAGTTCCTATATCTGGAAGCTATGGCTGCTTCAGAGGAATTCTGAAAGGTCAGCATGTTTAAAGGAGAGCATTAATGTTACTGAGGACTACAGGGAGGAACCAGCAGCACAGCTAGAACTGTCTCTGCAGTTGGTGAAGCCTGCTGACAAAGAGCCCCTTAGGGAGCATGATACAGACTCTCTAGTCACAGTCAACACTTTCTGCCCAAAGAGAAAACCAGCATTGTAGCAGGAAAGGAATAAGTCTGAAGTTTGACCACATGGACCCTTGCAGAGTCTGTGAAAACTTTGAGGAACTAGAGACAACCAGCAGAGGAATCCTGAATCCTGAGAGTTGGGGTCAGGGGCAGCACCAGGGCTAGCCACCAAGTAAAGAGCCATAGCTCTTTACAACAGAAACCCCCAGCCAAAACCCAACATAGAAAACATCAAAGAGCATCCTAAGGAAAAGGAATACAAAAAGGAAAGGAAAAAAAATACATCAGAAAGGAAAAAAGGACAATTTTTATTCTGTTATTTAAATGCAAGGCATGTTCTAATCTTAGTTAATTAGCTGTTCCCAAAGGGTGAACTGTACTACAAACCTGGTACTTTGACGATTTATTTTTCTGTCACAGAAAATAAATAGATGAATAAAAGTTATAAATATTCTGAAACACAGTATCAGCTGTATAGATGAACACAATCATAAACGCATATCTACAAAATGTTGCCACACTTTTCGAGGAAGAAATATCTGTAAAAACAGTAGTAGAAATATCTATAAAGGATATGTAGCTGACAGATATTCATTAAAAATAATAGTTACACATTTCTTCATTAAGAAAATCTGTAGGAGAAAGACGGATTCAGTGCAAAATTTATTATATTTTAAAAGCATCTCCTTTATAGAATAGAAGGGTAAAAAGTGCTCTGTCATCTTAATACAGCTTTGTGTTCAATAAATATAAATGTTTTCACTGAAATCAATGAAAACATCCACTGTGTTCTCTCTGATTCACAGGCCATCAAAGGCACTTCCTAACTAGCAATATGATGATTTGGAATCTTGGATCATTCACAAAGTTTACTTGGTTTTAGTCTACTTTGTCGGGTGAGAGGAGGCAACAGCTTTACCACAGCAGGTCATCAAGTCACAGAGTTACCATCAAAGGATCATAGAATCATTTAGATTGGAAAAGAACTTTAAGATCATTAAGTCCAAACATCAACTTAATATTGCCAAGTCCACCATTAAACCATGTGTCTAAGCACCACATCTGCACGTCTTTTAAATACCTCCAGGCATGGTGACTCCACAACTTCCCTGGGCAGCCTCTTCCAGTGCTTGATAACCCTTTAGGTGAACAAATTTTTCCTAATATCATCCTATACCTCCTGCAGCGCAATTTGGGGCCATTTACTCTTGTCTTATGGCTTGTTACTTGGGAAAAGAGACAGATACCCACCTTGCTACCTCCTTTCAGGTAGGTGTAGAGAGCAATAAGGTCTCCCCTCAGCCTCCTTTTCTCCAGTCTACAGAACTGCTGTTACCTCAGCCACTCCTCAGAAATCTTGTGCTCCAGACCCCTCATCAGCCAGTCCTGCTGGCCACACTATTTCTAATAAAAGCCAGGATGCTGTTGGCCTTCTTGGCCACCTAGACACACTGCTAACTCATGTTCAGCAGACAGTCGACCAGCACCCCCAGGTCCTTTTCTGCTAGGCAGCTCTCCAGCCACTCTTCCCCAAGACCGTTGTGACCCAAGTGCAGGACTTGGCCTTGTTGAACCTCATCCCATTGGCCTCAACCAATTGATCCAGCCTGTCCAGGTCCCTCTGTAGAGCCTTTCTACCCTCAAGCAGATTAGCACTCCCACCCAACTTGGTGTCATCTGCAAACCTGTTGAGGGTGCACTTGATCTCTTCATCCAGATCATTGATAAAGATATCAAAAAGCCCTGGAGAACATTATTTCTGACCTGTCACCAACTGGATATAATTCTATTCACCACCATTCTTCAGGCCCAACCATCCAAACAGTTTTTTTACCCATCAAAACCTACGCTTGTCCAAGCCACAAGCAGCAAGTTTCTCCAGGAAAAGGCTGTGGGAAGCAATGTCAAAGGCTTTACTAAAGCCTAGGTAGACAACATCCAGAAAGTTTCCCTCATCCACTAAGCAAATCACCTTGAAATAGAAGGAAATCAGTCAAGCAGGACCTGCCTTTCCTAAACCCATGCTGACTGGGCCTGATTGTCTGATTGTTCTGTTCTGCCTTGTTGGCTTTCCCTGTGATTCTTAGTCATAAACACTCAACCCTATCATTTCTACCATTAACACTCCCTAACATACAGGTCTACCACACTGCCTCTCTTTCCTTGCCTACCCCTTCTGAAGAATTTATAGCCATTCATTGCTGCACTCCAGTTATGCGAATCATCCCACCATGTTTCTGTTATGGCAACTATATCATAGCTTTCCCGCTGCACAGTGGCTTCCAGTTCTGCCTGTTTGTTGCCCATGCTGCATGCGTCGACACATGCTAGGTTTAATGAATACAGAAACAATGGCAATGAACTGTACCACCCTTACTAAGACTTCCTTCTTCATTGTTATTATTCCAGTACCTGCAGACACTGATGGAGACCAGCAACCGGCATCACAATCCCTGACAAACTTTAAGAAATAAAGCCCAGCTGTCCCTTTAGAAATCTTCCAGGCTTTAGGTAATAATGAGTAAGCCAAGAATCAGGAATAAAAGTTAGGGAGAGAAACATCTTGCTGAATCCATCCAGTTGTACCGTGCATGGGGTGACTGAGCCATATGTCCCTGCTCGCACCCTGGTCTGTGTGAGCAGGGGGTGTGCAGCAGAGCAGGGAGGGGTAGGACAAGAGCAGGGTCATGGCACAATTTTGGGAGCAGAAACACCCACTGCAGAGCAATGTGCAGGCCTGTTCACATTTCTGTGACTACGCATGCTAGATAGAGAATCATAGAATCATAGAATCATAGAATCAATCATAGAACAACTTGGGTTGGAAGGGACCTTAAAGATCATCAAGTTCCAAACCCCCTGCCGTGGTCAGGGACACCTCCTACTAGACCAGGTTGCTCAAAGCCCCATCCAGCCTGGTCTTGAACACCTCCAGGCATGGGGCATCCACACCTTCTCTGAAGGTAATTTTGCCCACATCCACACAAGGGGTGTCCTTAGATAAATCCTTTCTTGTTAGATTTGTGGTCAATGCGGTTAGCATGGTGTAGGATTAGTAGTCTGAGTAGCAGCCAATCTAATCCTTTTTCAGAGAACTCCCTGGAGTGCACATACATCAGGCACAAATAATGGAACTGAAAAGCTACAGGCTGGATGAAAAATTTAGCAGTCATGGGGAGGACAAAAAAAAAAAAGCAGATTGGAATGGAATTAAAATTGAAGCAAATTCTAAGGTAGCTTTTAGCTACTACTGTGTAACAACTAAGTACTAACATTTGTGCAAAATGTGTGTATTAATTTTTTAACCCACTTAACTTTTCAGAAAGCTGTAGCAATTACAAAGATGTGGAATATACGCCATAATAGTTACAATAAGGGTCTAACTCTACTGTTTTCTAGAAATTACTATTTAGTATTAATCTTTAAACTTGTTTGACCAATTTTTTCCCTTTCATGCCCTTCAACAGACAGATATCAGGTTAGTGGAGGGAGATAACACTGCCAGACAATCTGTTACAAGTGAGTAGTACATGCTGGTAGGGTCTTTTCTATTTGAGAAGAAGAATTAAATGAATGAGTCCTTGCCAAGTAGCTATAGATATTATATAGTAGATATGGTAAAGTGGTTTAACAGCTGTAGCTGAAAATGAGGAGCTATCATATGTATTACTGTGGGCAGCAGTCAGATAATGATTGCAAAGTAGTCTCAACAGGAGAATAATTTGCAAATATTTACTACACTGAATTTGTTACTCTTCTTCAGAAGCTTCTCACGTGGAAAACCAGGGCTGTTTGAAAACTGCTTTTTGTGGTTTGGTTGAAGTCACTGCATAAACTCTCTGGTGAATCTAGTCAGAGAATCTAGTCATCACTTCACACTGTTGCCCTCCTCATCAGTCCTTAACAAAACGACACTAGATATTTCACATTTGCAGAAATACCCAAATGGCTAACATACCTCAAGTAAACCTTGTAAATATTGCACAAATAAAAAGGAAACAGGTTAACTTCATTTTGCTTTTCTCATGGCTGTAACTTTCCTCACATGGAACCATCTTCTGACAGAAGGAAGTGCTTTGATCCAACAATTCTTGGCTTTCATACACATATAGCATATTACATTATCTGAATCTTATTGGGACTGTGATTTTAAAAAAATACATAATTCCATGTACAGGTAGGGTTTAACTACCAAAAAAATTGCAGAATATATTAAGGCAACAATTAGAAGCACCTCTTAAGGATGGGTAAGTTGTTGCGTCTTTTGTTTCTTCTGCTATTAAGTAATAAGGGATTATACTAATTCTAAATAGAAAAACTCCAAATTCTCCCTTTATATTCAAAAAACATTTTATTGCAGTAGTTCATCATCCCAGCATTTCAACTAAATCAGAAGGGGTTAGAGAGTCCAAACCTCTTTTTCTAAATACATTTTCCATCCCTCTATTTTATTTTAAATACTTGGGTAAAATATATGTACCCATCATTTTGTCTGAAAATCTCTTTTGAAGGATGAGTTACTATTTCCCTGCCTAACTTAATAATCAGTCTGAGAAATATCAGATAGATAATGATTTTAAAATATCATCTAAAGGAACAGGTAAAACCACAACACAACCTACTTTAAAATTTAAATAATTTGGTTCAGGTTATTGTGCTATCTTTTACTGTCTTCTCAAGAAGAGAGTAGGACATACTTCTTCTGCCAACTGACAGAAAATAAATTGTCAACATTTTTAAAGTGTTTTGAAATAATATAATATTCAAAAGTGTATTCTCCGATGTCAGCATCATAATCAAACTAGTACTTACATTTAGATGAAGCTGGTTAGTCCACTGACCAATTACTTTGTATTCGGTACTCTTGTTGGTGATTTGGTACTGAAAAATATCATAGCGTCCAGGAGCATCTCCATTTTCATTGAAGATAACAGGTGTTCCAGCACTCCCTGAAAAAAATTTAAAAGTAATTTGAATAAGTACCTTTAAAGCAATTCTCCAGAAAATATATTTTGGAGGAACAAAAGTTAATTATATATTGAGCAGGTTCTTCGTAATGCAAGGCTACTATGGTAATAAATCCAAAGACCTCATGAAGAGAAAATGTGTGTTATTACCATCATTGCAAAATATACACTACATATGAGTTAATTAAAACAATTTAAAAATATAGTCTTTTTCAATCTTTTTGTTTGTGTGCTTCATTGGTTTTGTGTAAGTGTGTGTTACACAACATTAAGAAATTCTGTAATAAAACAGAAGGGCATAATTTCCCTTTCGGATTTAAATGCCATGCAGTAGGGACAAAAGAGCAATCTTGTAATGAAATTCATAAAGAATTAGCAGTATGAAGAAAGAGTTAATATAATCAATTTAGGAGCCAACACTCTTAAAAGACTTTGAGATGCAAGTGTCTATACCTGGTCACAGTTAATGTGATTAATTTCTAGCACTGACCACTTTTACACTGACTGTGTAAAAGTGTTTTATCAAAATAAATTAAGGATAGCAGCTGTGCTTGTTGCTCTCTCTTCTGTACATGTCGCTGCTTGACAGAAAAGTCCATTGCTGAAGCTGTCAAAAGTTATAAATCGACCCTCTGTTCTTATTTCGATCAACAAAATGTTCAAAGATTGAAAACTATGCGTCTACCTTGGCAACCAGGCCAACCAAATTAGAACACATTCTGATGAATTCCCTCAAGGTGACATCAAGGATCTGCAGTCCTACAGAGATTCTTCAAAAACTACACTATGAATGTAATTTTCACACATCCACCAAATTCATATGTATAGGTGAATCATATTTATAGTTGAGGTCCAATGAAGACAAATTCAAGTATGTTAAAATTCTGTTTCAGTGACTGAAGAATGAAATATATTTTTACTAGGGAAAAACCCTGAACCACCACAAAATCCACCTTTCAATATTTTCACATTTCTCCATATGAACAACCAAGAAACAGAGAATATCCAGTTCATTGTAAATTCCTATAGTATAAGACTTTTTAATGTAGCACCTGCAGGCACTAAGTCCATCATGAGGGGTTTCCAGAGAATGCTAAAAACGCTTGAAATCCTGCTTACATATCAAGCAGAAGCTAGTGAGTAGAAGTGGGAATAGCAGTCTAAACACACCAGAATTTCATCATAAACACTACTTCTTGTATGTCAGTCTGTCTCCCATAAAGCATTTTGTTCTTGTCTTGTATAGCAGCTTTCATACAAAACCGTTATCCAATGAAATAAACAGTGCTTTGAGAGTGACAAGTGGCACATTAACTACTGTTCCAGTTTCACAGTTCTGCCAGCAAAAGTCTGGCAGCAAAAAGATGTGAGCAAACATGGAAGAGGATTATCAAAAAATTATGTGTGATAAATACTTAAGACCCCATGAAGATACAATAGACTCAACACAAAATTTTTGAAAGCTCTCTGTGCTTTGCTCCCAATTCTTTTGACGGAATGAAGGGCAAGAAAAATGCCAGCCTACAATCTTCCATGCAATGAAATTATTCTTCACTGTTCAAATAGCAGGTTGATACAATAAATTTCTTCTACCCAGTAAACACAATGACTGTTGATGGTATATAGGGATGGAGGTAACCTTCAAAATATTACTCTCAAGTAATGATCGAATTCATCTTTCTACTCAGCAGCATCTGAAGAGCCCATGGAAAGAATAGGTATCTTTTACCAAGACAAATGAAATATCCTTTGTATCCCTTAAGACTGATGAGAACTTCAGATATTCTTATGCTCAGCAATAACAGTGTGAGCTTATAATCTATTGCTGGTCCTATAAATATCATGTACAAAGAGACAGGCTATAGTACAGGCCAGAACTACCTTTCTCTTTGATGTAGTAGTGTTCTCAGCTAGAGTGTAACAGCATCTCACGCTGTGCACCTCAGTCAACAGGAACATAACATCCTGCTGAACTCAGCTGCCACTCCAACTGAGTCCAACAAGATTTTTCTCATATAGCAGAAGTTAAAACTTCCTTTGCTAAGTTAATAAAATTAAGCTTATTAAAAGCTGGAATAAGTTGCAAAATATTCAGACCTCCAAACACTGTGAAGAACATGCTATCCCTTTGTTGAATAGCAGATTTTATAAAGTATAATAGCAGAAAAGTACCATAACTTAGAGCAGATACAGTGCCTGCTATATAGTAAATTTGATTATGTTCTAGCAATGCTGTCATATCTAGCAGACACTGTTAGCAAGCAGTAACAGACCATTATTTTCATCTGTCTATATATTACAGAATCACAGAATGACATGGGGTTGGAAGGGACCTCTGGAGATCATCTAGTCCAACCCCCCTCCCAAAGCAGGTCCAGCTAAAACAGGTTGCACAAGAATGTGTCCAAGTGGATTTTGAATGTCTCCAGAGACAGATTCCATCACCTCTCTGGGCAATCTGTTCCACTGCTCTGCCACCCTCAAAGTAAAGAACTTCCTCCTAATGTCTAGATTGAACTTCATATGTTCAAATTTGTGCCCATTACCACTTGTCCTGTCACTGGGCACCACTGAAAAAGGACTGGTCCCATCCTCTGGACACAGTCACCCTTTAAGTATTTAAAGACATTGATCAAATCTACTATTATAAATCAAATATTATTATTTGCATTTAGTGGACCTAGATTAAGGAGGTATACATTTCTGGGTTGTGCTAATAAACCATTAGCTACATAGCCAGGAAAGCAGATATTCAAAGAAAAACTGGTTATTTTACTGAGGGTTCCCAAAATTATGAATGCAAGATGGTAGCGGAAGCCTTGAAATTGTAAGGGCAGAATGAAACCAGATGTCTCAAGGCTATAGACAAATCACTAATAGTTGCTTAGTGTTCTTAAAAACTGTTAATCTCATCTGAAGAAAAATACACCTGAGTGGATGATCCAGATGAACAATTCATCTGAAAATGGCTAGTCTAGAAAATGAAAAGTTTTTCTAAGAAAATTTACTTCGTTGGATAGTCCGTCAAATTAAACTGAATACTTCTGTGGAAAAACTGATTAACACTGTATAGACATCAGATAATTAAACCATGTGGAGAAACATTGTAGCTGACAAGCAACAATAGCATAGGTGGAGACACGTCTAGAATTGGTATATAGCACTGTAACAATTGCCATTGAGGTGCACAAGCGCCTTTTATTTTGACAACCAGATATGCAGAACTGAGCACTCTTGATATCTGGTACTGTACTGCCACATACACTTATACTCTATCATTACCATTACAGGGAATTAATTGCATCTTACTTCTAGTTTAAGGCATAGAGTGTTTAATTGCTCCACTTAACGGTCATTTAGGACCTGTCTGATACACCTAAATGCAACACACTGTGAAGAGAAAGTAACACAGAATACAATACTGACCTCAGCTTGTGAGCTCAGGTTAAGTAAATTTCAGCTTAACTAAAAAGATTTTGGGAAACCACACTGAATAGTTCTTGGCTATGTTATTTATCTTAGAGAACGAACTTGGATATCCTCATCCAGGAACAATGTTATTGCACACCACTATAAGAAAAATGATACTTTTGCTTAGGAAAAATGTCCCTATACCAGGACAGTGTAGACCACCTCAGAGAATACAAAGCTGCCCACATTTTTTAAAATAGTTTCACTAATTTAATAGCCTCTTTTTCCATAATTTTTCAACAATCATTTAACAAGGTAGTTAAAGTGCAGTGGGAAGGCTGTGCCATTTTACATTTTATTCTCTGTGTGATTAGGTTGCCATGCATAATTTTAACCCATGATTGACTCAGGTAATTGTCTTCAATCTGTCACCATCTAAACTAAAATGTTAGTATATTCTGGATGCCTAAAACACAAGTACACGGTAGAATTTCAAGAATACATAATAAGCTTGGGTAACTATGGGAAATCACGTGTGAGCCTTCATCTTCTTCACTTTTCCTTTGTGCCAACCCTTTGTTTCCCCTTTTTTTAATATATATACATGTTAACTTATTTTGAGATAATTACAGAATACTTTAGAATATTTTTTTTCTTTTTCCTGATGTACAACTATAGATTGATCAGTGGAAGGAAAGTGGAAAGAAATTTTCAAATTTCACAACAAAGTATTGTTCCAAAGGTTACAGACTCTTGCAGTTAAAAAGTTAAAATAGGAAAAAGTAGCTCATTTAATGACCTCAGTCTGTAAAGAAAAGACCAGCAGTTCAGTCTCATGGTTAGTATAAAGTGAAAGTGTTCATTTTTCTTTACAGGAACTACTTAACCAAAAGGGACAAGAGGGAAAAGATACAGTGAGAAACACATAGAGGCAGAGCTCCATTCATTCTTCTACTCCTTCGAAGACATCACAGAGCAAAGTGATTCCATTGTCCTGACAGCAGAGCTGTAGCTGCATCCAATGATGTCAAAATACAGACAAAGAAATACTGGGTTGTGCTCCTGAAATTGTTGGTGTCTTCAGTTTTTCAAGTCATGAACATAAACATTTGTCTACTAGTGGGCATCCTTTTGACAGCTGTATATACTGTAATTATGATGTGGTCACCTAACAGCTTTGAAGTTTTTGCTGTATTGCATACCAAGCCCTTTGAAACACTGTATGGTTGATAAAAGGATCCTGCTCCAAAATCACTCCAAAGTCGAACAAAATAAATAATCTTCTATGAACTCTATAGAAGGATGCTTTGTAGAATAGTTCAGTTACTATTCATCTGAAGACAATCCACATCCATGGCATAAAAGAATGTTACATTTTATTAAGCCTAAGGACACATTTGCTTATTGTAGATATAATGTAATAATCTGGCACTGAATGAAGTTCTCCCTCCTCCTTTCCAGTTTACAATCAGCAGCATTAAACAACTCTGAGCGTTAAACAGCACATTAGCTAAACATCATTGAAGCAATGTGTCTCTGACCTCAGCTATTTATGAGCCTTTCAAAATGCAGCTTTAATGAGCAAGAAATGTTATTTAGAGAAGAAAAAAAAAAGTATGCATGAGGTTTTTAATTCAGAATGGATCCTTTTGAATTTTTAATGTCTTACACTAGTACCAAGGAGGACTTTTTCTGATAAACAACTGTTTTATGCCAGGTCCTTTGTTCACTGATCTTGAAAATTCATATTCTTTTGAAGAAATCCTTAAACCTTGATATTCTGAAGATGCTGCTCTGCAAGTACCTTATCTTTTACGTGTCTATTTTATCAAGTTACACTTCACACAAATCCAAAACATCTCTGCTCCAAATGCAAACTGTAATCTTAGTTCCCTGTGAGGTTATGGAGCACACTTATCCAGATGTCTTCCAGTGAAGTTGTTCTCTTTTCATGTGAGGTGGTGGAAAAGAAGTGGAATGACTGGAAAACAACAAGTTAATGTGTAGTAGTGGCCAACTGCATATTAAAGTGATCAATCTGTAATGGTTCCTAAATTAAGAATAGCGGTGAACCTTATTTAAAAAAAATCCGTTTAATCTATTTAATTAAATCAACAACATTGGACTTTTCTTATATGAAAACCTTTAATAAAAATTTACTTATTATGAGGTGCAGCTACTTCAATGCCTCGACAAAAGTAGAGCAAAGTGGTTGTGCTGTTAAATCTCACAACCGCCGCTTACAGAATATCCTGACTCTAGTGTAGCTGATTTCATTACAAAGTTTGACAGCAGCTACACATCTGTCATTTCACCAAATTTCAGTGGTTTTATATTAATTTCATTTTTTTTTAAACTGAAATGAAAATTATTTAAACTAAGTCTTCATCCTTCAAGCTGCTCCATATAAGCTATTTTATCTGTTATGAATCCTAATGCAGTCAACATGGATTCAAGGGTATGTTTAGGTGAATGGAAGTCAAGCAGTTCATTGTACACTATAACACAGTTAACTGTTGTGAATCAAAAACTTCAGAATGCACCATCTGTTAGAATTTGACTTTAATGGAAGACTCAGTTTTATAGGATCAGTCCTTATTTCATTAATTTATACAATTAGTTTCAAGTGCTAGAGTTAGAGGTTCAGATTTTTTTTAATTAGCATTTCATTTTAATTATCTGTCAAAAAAAAAAAAAAGTACTATAGAGATGTGCATGAATTAAATTGTTCTCAGTAAAGTAGAAAGAGGGAGAGTAACCATTTGAACTTTCCATGCTGAGAGTTCCCAGAGAAGTATGCATTTGTAAAATTAAACAAGAAATTTGTCACTGGTAAGCATTTCACTGAGACAAATGAAATAGAAAGTTGAAATGGAATCAGCAGAAAGAGTAAATATCAACTGAAACAAAAAAAAATAAAATACACAAACCAACCCAAACGAGGGAATTATAAATAAGTAAATCGGAAATAACAAAAGGTGATTTCTGAATGTTAGGCTGGCAGTCAGAGAAGGAATGCACACTGTATCAAACTATGTAAGGTTTCTGAGAAATGAAGCCATTATCTGCTCAATCTCCATACTGTAGACATTTTCAAACAATGAGCAATGTGGTTACTAAAATAATAAACAATGTTTGTCTTACACCTGTTCAAAATCTGAAAAGACTTTATGCTTACTCTAAATGTATTGGTTCAAGATTAGGACAATAAAACAGAATTGTATCCAGTTGCTCTAAACATAGACATTTATTGACATTTTAAATATCCTAAGTTACTGGAGACATCCACACAGATATGTAGAGTATGCATATGACAGAGAACCCATGCCTTTCCAAAGCAGCAGCTGGAAGCCAGATGGATACCCTGGGGTATTTGAAATGGCATTCAATGCCCAAGTTTAGGCATTATTTTACTTACCACAGGGCAGATTCTGTCTGTTCGTGTATGAATGTACAAAGCAGAACAAACAAGAGTGCTACAGGAAATTAATTATATACAGATTTGGAGCATATGTGCTATAAATTATGGAGGTACAAAGCTACAAAGCTTATAGAGAAAGTAAATAATTTGGTATTAAAATAAACTGATATAAATCAATTCCAGGTCAGGTAGTACAACTTTATATAATTGAAGCTGCCGGACAAGAACTTTAGTTGTGCAAAGATGGGTATAATTTATTTAATGCCTTGATTCTCATCACAGTGAACAATTAGCGTGTACTTCTGTGAAAGGAACAGTTAATTCCACCCCTGCATGATAACACCAGTCAGAGCAGATATCAAGAGCACATAGTATTTAAAGTAACAAATAACAAGTAGTACTCTTTTCCTTCCAGAATGTGTTAGAACTTCTTGCAACAGTAAAAAAGCAGAGACATGATGTCTCATAAAATTTACCCTAAAATGAATAAAATTTGAAGATGAGACTGTGTGGTTGCAGGCAACAGTACAGTTATGTTAAAAAGCAATTTGCCCCATCATTCATTAGTATGTCTGTAAGTGGTTATTAAAAGCAGTGATCTAGGTTCAACTCTGGCTCATGCAGTCCTTCAGCTACTAATTGCAGGAAGAATATGGAGAAGAAATACTCTTCTAAATTTTCTTTGTTCCCGAGATTCTCTTCCTGATCATCTAGAATTGGTCATTCTCAGCAAGTGCCCTACTCTGATGAAATTTTTGTTCATATCCTCTAACAGACAATGCTTGCACCAGAATATAAAAGAATGGAACTCTAGCTCTTCTCCTTACAGCACCTTGAACCTAGTAATAGATAAGTATACCCGTAATACAACCACATCATGGATTAAGCTTCATATTTTGCCAGATAAAGAATTAAAATTGCTACACACCAGTCCTGCTATGGGGATATAATACTGTGAAAGTAGTTTTGTATTTCCCAGCCTGGGATGTTTCCATTCTTCGCTGCACAGCGAGGCTATGGCTCTGCCTTCACATGTCTTCCCAAGGAATGGGTAATGCTATGTGAATGGCTTTCCTTACTCTAGGGCTAACTGTGATAGGTGGGAGATATAGATGAGCTTCTTCACTGCTGGGGAAAGTGCTAAAGTAAGGCAGGCATCAGCATCATGGCACTGGCAGAAACATCCATCAGCCCTAGGAAAGGAGCGTGAAGAATGAGGTTTTGATGGGATAGGAACTACCAAGGAACAGAAGACAAATTTGGACCTCCCCTGCCTCCTTATGTTCCTTTCACCTTTGGAAAAGGGACAGTTCTGTTCAGACAATGACATCAGAGTAGATAGGGAGGGGGATTTGTGGGCAAGAACGTAGGCAGTGAGTGAGAAAAAAACCTGCATTTCCCTACATATAGCGCAAAAGCTCAATGTTACCAGCATATGTGGAAGAAGCAAGCTTGTTTTTATTCTGTACTCAGGAAATACATAGAGACAGGTTTCATCTTAAAAGCTATGGCATACATTGTGTGCCAGAGAAGATTGGTTCAGTTCCGCAGCTGAAGAACCCAGTCAAAAAAAGCCAACAGGCTCTGGGAACAGATATCGTATGCAATGGGGACACATAAGTCAATCCCTTAAACATCAAGGGATGACATAAAACTCAACTGCAAGATAAATACTACTCTAGCAACATACTAAAATAGTAGCAAAGATATATGGCATTAACTAATACAAGTTAACAGCTTTACTATAAGAGGAAATTATAAGAGGGTGGTTGGATTTTGGGAGTAACAACTATCAAACATGTAAATAAATGCATAAATATTTGTTTGCATGACATTATAGGCTGGATAGTATCAAATGTTCTCGAGTGGAAATTGTTAATTTTAATGTTATCACATATATGTTCATATATTTTAAAGATGTTAATGTTGGGTATTTTTTTTTTAATGTATTTCACAGCACCTGTAATAGCAAGCATATTTCTTGTAATTCTTTTGAGAAGAGTTCATGGTTATGATTTTCCACAAGAAAAAAAAAAAAAAAGAAGGTAGCTCAGACATATGCTGGGAAGTAAGTGGGAGTGAAAGTGTGAGGATTCTTTACCACAAATGAACTGCAAGTTATCTTTTTCACTGATGCCAAAATGCCACTTGAAGTAGACACACTTTTCTTTACAGAATCATGATCACCTCCAGTCCTCAGCAACACAGCTATACAATGCCCAATTTAAAAAGATCTTCAAGGAATTTTTTTCCATTCTCATGATTTTACAGGTAAGTAAATTCTTCCAAGAAGCTGTAGTTGTACAGTGCTATTGGAAGAGATCAGAAGAGAGAAAGGACATCCAGGAGTGTCCAAGAACTTCTGCATTAGCAGTCTAATTGATATGTTCTGAGAAGCACAGAAAAATTCTCACTTGACGATAAATCTGGCCATCAGTTTATCTCAGGGTATACAAACATGACACACTAACACGTATGTGAGAACTACATGTCATGGAGAACTTGGGTACACCCTGTCTCCATATGACTTCAGCAGCAGCCAGTCTCCAGTGATTCATGAGATACTGAGGATCCTCTTTATGTTCCTTCTCTTACCTGCTTTGTGACATTGTTTGGGGAGGGTGATGTGGCACTTCATCTTCACCTTCCCCCACCTTTTTTTTGGTGGTGGTGGTAGTTTACTAGTCCCAGAAAGATGTACTTATTTTAGCACTACTGACCTCTGTCACTGAATTCACAGTACTTCCACTGGGGTCACCTGCTGTGTTCATCAGATCCTATTTAGGCAGGTCCTACCTAGGACACTGCGTTATAGGAGAAAAACATATAGGAGATATGAACATTCTCTTCCTGGATGAATCATCATTCTACAGCAGTGGTGCTGTTACAATAGATAGAAATATTAATTTTTTTCTCTCTTTATTATTTCACTCTTTCTAAGAGCTCTGGCCTTCATTAAGTAGCTTATTTCCTGTAGACTAAGTAGTTCTGCTTGGTTCTACTTAAAGGTATATTTGCAGCATGGTTTCTGTTCTCCATCTCTCTTTTGGCACTCTGAAACTTTTCAGGTAAGAGCCTATCAATTGACAGAGTGTCTTTCAGATGATACCAGACTTTTCTCATCAGCTTGAACTTACTGAATATGGGAAGGCAGAGATGAGTTACAGCTCTCCCACTTCAGACTCCAGTCTGAGTGCTCACTTCAGGCCAGGATGAAACTGTGCCAAGCAGACACGTACACCCCTCTGCGGACTTCAGAATTTAAAAGACACTAAGATAAAGTGTTTCAGATAAAGAAACAACTCTAGTGAATATCAGTAACTCAGAAGTGCTTGTACAGTCTCAAAAAGAAAGGTTTCTTCCCTTTCCACTCCAAAATAATACCTGTGATACTGAACCATGTGAGAAAAAGGAGATATGGAGCTAAGTAAAAGCCCTGCCCAAATGGAGTTGAGGCTTATATACAGAACTGGATCAAAGAGAACTACACATTACTACAGGAATCAACGCAGAGTGATGTTCAGGAACTAGTTAAACTGCAAGGGATGTCTGCAGAAAAAGGGAGCATCTGAAGAGCCATCTATACTTCCAGCTGCTGTTGGACAGAAGGTTTGGGAGTTTGTTCAGCTTCTCCAGCAGCTCTTCTGTACTAACAGATTCCCAAGGCCGATGGGAGGCAAATAACAGTGCTTTGCCATAGGTGATAGCAGCCTGGGGAGCAAGGCAGCATCCTGGTGAGGAAAGGTAATGACCATCTTCAGAGTAATTGTTAAAATGGCATCAAAATGGGAAAGAGAGTAAATGGTCCTTCTAACAGGCATCATCCCTAGTACAGGAACTTCTGTCCCAACTCCAGCAGAGCTTTTATTTGTGATTCTGTTCCTCCATCTCCAGGTTACTTATTGAAGTCTTCACCTGATGACTTCTCTGTTCAGCAAAGTATGAGTATGGAGTTACTCTGCATTAAGGTCTCTATCTGTATTGAACCTGGTGGCTGGTTTTGACACAGCTTCTTCCAACAGCTTCTTATCACTGTGATATTTTTAAATACAAAGAGAAATTTTGGAATCCGAGGGGAAGGGTATTAGTCATTCCTTAGCTAATCCAGACCATGGTTACAGCTCTTGGATACCAAAATGTGATTCATCATGTTAATACTGACATGTTAAGGATTGTGGCATTATTGAAGCCTTCGGGTTTTTTTCCAGAACTTACATATGGCTAGAAAAAAATGAACAGAAAAAAAGTAAACAAAACCAAAGAAAAACATTATCACATAATCATATTTGAAATAGTAGATTGCAAAGAAAATAAAGGAACTGAACGATTTCCTATCTAGGGCATATATCAAGTGTATTTGATTTACCAAAAAACCAAACCAAACAAACACCAAAAAGTTGGGAAATGACCTGTTGGAGAGCAGTATAACAGAAAAGAACCTGGGGTTCCTGGTGGACAGCAGGATGACCATGAGACAGCACTGTGCCCTTGTGGCCAAGAAGGCCAATGGCATCGTGGGGTGTATTAGAAGAGGGGGGGTTAGTAGGTCGAGAGAGGTTCTCCTCCTCCTCTACTCTGCCCTGGTGAGACCCCATCTGGAATATTGTGTCCATTTCTGGGACCCTCAATTCAAGAAGGACAGGGAACTGCTTGAGAGAGTCCAGGGCAGGGCTACAAAGATGATGAAGGGAGTGGAGCATCTCCCATACCATGAAAGTCTGAGGGAGCTGGGTCTCTTTAGTTTGGAGAAGAGGAGACTGAGGGGTGACCTCATTAATGTTTATAAATATGTAAAGGGTGAGTGTCAGAAGGATGGAGCCAGGCTCTTCTCAGTGACGGCCAACAATAGGACAAGGGGCAATGGGTGCAAACTGGAACATAGGAGGTTCCACTTAAATACAAGGAAAAGCTTCTTCACAGTGAGGGTGATGGAACACTGGAATGGGCTGCCCAGAGAGGTTGTGGAGTCTCCTTCTCTGGAGCTATTCAAAACCTGCCTGGATGTGTTTCCTGTGTGACCTGATCTAGGTGTTCCTGCTCCGGTAGGGGGATTGGACTAGATGATCTTTCAAAGTCCCTTCCAGTCCCTGAGATTCTGTCATTCTGTGAAAAACAAACAAAACCCACACACACCAAATAAAACCCCAAAAAACCAACCAACATAGAAACCCACAGCCAAAAGCCATGGTCATCTGCATCCTTAACTCTGTGTCATTGGGATTGTCATTATGACACAGACATTAGTCCATTAGCATTTAGTTAAAAATGTAAATGTCATTTTCTTCTCTAACTCAACTTCATTTAATGTTTGCCTTCACATGCAGTTTAGTATGATCCATGCGCTATCAGTCATCCATGAGGCTAGTTCATCTTGCTGAACAAGATCCTATTTGACATTGAGCTATTCCCTGTCATTTTTTTGAGTGCAATAAGCTGTGTGATTATTAAAATAATTAAGCAGGTTAAGCGTCTATCAGAGAATTTCCTAATATTGATTTCTATCAGTTGACAGGGATCAGAAAAGGCCTTCCTTCCAGTGTTTCAGCTAGAGCTTAAACTGTGATGTTTAGAGAGGACATAGCTCCAAAGAGGAACTGTTAAATATTCATAACATATTTTGTAACTAGATTTCTTTTATACAGTCTACATTGATACAAACTAACTCACAGAACCGTGCACACATGCACAAAGAGAGCTTCAGGTCATGCTTGAATAATCACAAAAAATTTGGAGAGGTGCATCAAGCAGAGATGTCCCTGTCTGAATCACAGGTTTAGACTTTCCAAAGCAATGTTATTTCAGCCTCTTGACCTTGTCATGTCTTATTGTTTGATGTTTCTAGAAAACAAAACAGTCTCATACAATTCACAATGAATACTATGTTATTCATTAAAGTATTAACTTGTGCTGAAAAGAGAGGGCAGACTACAGGCCAGTTACTGAGAATTCTGATGGGTTGCAGCAAGGAAAAAATGCTTGAAATTCCTGAGTCCTTCACTTCTTCATGGCAATAATTAATGTATTGAAGTCAAAGGATAACAAATAGTTTCTGGGGTTTTATTATCTTGTTTCTTTGTAATTACAGCAACCATTAGTGAGTAACTGGTGCCCAGTGAAAATTTACTCTGTTGCCATGGTTATTTCAGGTAATTGTAGAGCTATTAATCTCCAAAGATATGCAACCATATTAATGCTATGTCTATAAAACATTTAAGAAGTAATTTTAATTTAAAATGCTTTACAAGCAGTTTATGGGTCACAGCCTTACTGAAGAACTGACTTAAATTTGTAAGTGACATCAATTAATAAACCAATAACCCATGTACTCACTCCCACACTTCCCACTTCTTAGAGACCCTACTCTAGAGATCATACTGACCTTCCAGAAGGTCAGGCCACGGAATCTTTCAGTACTAATTTTTCAGAAACTTATCTAGCAATCTCTATAGTAATATTATAACTTTGTGGTTGTTAAGAACGAGCGTAACTAATTTTTGTTTCACTGACTCTTTTGCCTAGGATAAAAGATTATTCACCTGTTTACATGGAGCATATTAGAAGCTCTCGGTATCCAGGGAAGTAACTTACTTCTATTGAAAATAAATGAGCACATTTTTTTTTAGTAGCATAACAAATCTGTGTGAGAAGAACAATATATTCTCTGAATGGTTAATCTCTCCATCAAGGAGACTGATGATGAGTATTCTTCATTAAAAAAATTTACAGGTAGAGTTCTGTATTAATGTTAGTGAATATCACAGGTGGTATTGCTAATGCGGTAAAACTTGAGACTGTACATATCAATCTTGTCTACTGCTATGAGAAAATCATATTCCAAAAATTACAAGTAGAAATACAGACCACTAACATTTTTGTATTACTGAAATTTTATGACTAGTCTTACAAAATTTCTTTTTGGACCCCAGATATTAGGTTCATGTAAAAATGGGAAAATCTTTTTAGCTTTCTTTGTAAGGTTCTGAACCCTCAGGGCTACAGAGAAAAACTTTCACTTGTAGCCAAACTGCATTCAAAAACAGATGATACAAAAGAATTGCTCCAAAAGTGTTTTTAATCTTAAAATTTGAAGGCTTCTTGGGGTCCTGACTCAAGATGTCTTTGCTCATGGTATTGGAATACTTTATACTAAGTGAAAGACAACCTTCAAGTCTTGACATTATCTTCCCTGCATGACTAAAATATGCAATGACTAAACGACATGTTCATCAAACAATGCTGACTTCTTCCTTCAGTGTCATAAGGAAGATCTAAACTCTGTTTAATTACTTAAATAAGGTTTGCAAATTATTTGCATTGCAGAAACAAGATAAGTTTAAGAAAAATCATAAAAATAAGGGAGATTTTATAAACGCGTTGGCTCAAAATTTCAAAAATAAAGCTTTATAGTTTATCACTGTACAAAGATAGTCACATAAAAACATAAATCCACATTTTTTTTCCTTTGTCACAGTTATCAAGGCTTTTAACATTTAATACGCTGGTTTGGGTTTAAATCAAAAAAAAAGTTACTATTTTCACAGTTGGGCAACCAAAACAGATAAACAGATACCATTCTTCTCCCAACTCATACTCAGCCATAGGAACGACACCATTCTCATTGCCTGCTTATAACAAAGTGTAGTTTTTATCTGATTTAAATATCAGTAGGCCTGTCGGAAGCTTGTGGAGTGCAAAGATCTGTTGAATTGCCGAGAGACAAAGTCATACATCTTGAGTTGGCAAAAATAGTACCTGTCAAGAGGACTGAACCCAGAAATACTGTGATGAAAACCAGACACACACACACAAGACAAAAATAAGACCGTCTTGCTCCTGCTGCTATTCAGCATGTGCAACAACAAGCTTCTACGACTGACTTGGAGAAAGTGTTGATTGGGTTATCACACTCATTTGATTATGCATGGGTGTCCAAAATCTAAGATTATAATATTTTAAAAATAATTAATGATTAAAAGTTTAGTACCTAGATTCAATGTAGTTACGAGAATTCTTATAGCCATGAGTTATCTTGGGTATTTAATGTAAGCAGAGTCTTCCCAGCTGTTTAAAGCCTTGGGAAGTCTCCAATAACAGTTTACTCATCAAGTTCAAGTTTGTCATTTTAACTATGTCAGTAGATCCAGTGGTTTCACTATACTATTTTGTTATTGTAACAGATACTTGACAGACATAAACTGGAAAAGGTGTTGTGTAGAGTCCTATTTCCTTTTGCTATTTCCTTGTAAGCGAGTTGGACTTACATACCCTGTACAGGTGAAAATCAATATTTGCCTCTGCAGCCTGGAGAGCAAATCCCCTTACAAAAAAAAAAAAAAAAAAAAGAAATCTTTTTGGTATGATTTAAAAGACAATAAAACCAAAGTGTGATACTGGGCATCTCTGCTTACTATAACCTGAGCAAGTGCAATGGGACACAGCCGTTGCTAATTATTACAACTTGCACAAGTTTCAATCACCGTTACATCCACGCACCTACAGGTAGCGTTATGTCCAAAGAGCAGAAGATGTAGGACTCATTGATCCCAGTGTTTAAACTTCAGTTTAACACTACATGATCAGTGTTAGAGGCTTTTAATCACATTGATCCATTTAATAAAAAGAATAATTCTCTCCCAAATCCTTACAAGGACAACATTCTAGGTGCTGATCTGGCAGAAACTGCCAAAGAGTTACAAAAATTGCTTCAAGGAAGAATCCTAAATCAGAGAAAGAATACTGTATTGTACCACAGCCTCTCTTGGATTTCAGCTGCTTTCTCTTACAGTAAAAGTTCCATCCGTTCAGCCCACTCAAATATTGCTGCTTTCCATGCCCATATTAAATATCCTTAGAAAAATGGCTTCATCACCCATCAAAATCCCATAAAATGAGTGAAACAAAAAGTGATTTCTTTTTCAGGAAAATATTACAAAGCCTTTTCAGATTCTTAAACTAATATTACCTCTGCAGTTACCTGGAGCACTTTCAGATTTGTTCCTTTTCAGGATAAACTTGATTATATGGGGCATGGAGTTGCAATCTTAGTAAGTTAAATGAATAAGTAATGCACATAATATCCTGTTTTCTTGAAACACATCTGGCCTTTTTGCTATTTTCACAGCCCAAGGAAGTCTTAGGTCGTAATTGTAGCTAATTCTCCCAACACATCTAGGCAGGAAAGACTGCAGGAAGGTGTCCCCCTAGCTACTTCAGAGGAGCCACCCTGCTCACATAGTATAGTGTATTGTACCTGAGCAGCACAACCTGCAGAACCAGCACAGCTTTGTTAGTACCATGCTTTGTCAGGTTCAGCAAGCCCTGTTTTGCAGCACTTGCATAGTTTTGGTGCCCAGAGCAGTCTCAGTGGACTGAAACATCCTCTCATCACTAATTTCCACTATACAGCCTGTGATACATCCTTATTGCCTTTTTACTCTTTCCTTTCTTTATCAACCACCTACACAATTCCTATCTCCACTTCAGGAAACCCGAGAGTGCAAGCCAGGAGCTCCACTACACACTGTGTATCACCTGATCTGCTATGGCTGTATAGCTCATAGCTTGGAAATATGTCTCTCCATATTTACAGAAATGTAAAGGTGCTCCTTAAAGGGGATTTGTTGACAACTGCATTTGTAAAGAAGAAAAAAGTCTAGTAAAATATTTTTAACCAGTTCTTGACTGGCTGACATGATTGAAAACATCTTATAATAATGTTCCATGCTATTATGAAAGCTGCTGTCTTCTTTTCTCCTCTCACATTCCTGGCTGAAAATACACTATCAAAGCCCATCATTACCTTTCATTAAAGAATAGGCCAAAAGAAATAAGAGTGTGCATGTGTATATATATTCCCCGTCCACCCCTGTCCGCCCCCTTCTCCCCCCAAAAAAATAAAAGGTCATTCTCTTCTCTATTTACCCAATGCCTCAAATCAAGTACCTGTACCTAGGTGGGAAAGGAAGGCGGGTTTGACTCCTAAAAAGGATACCTTTGAAAAGTTGCCTATACCAGATTTCTTTCAGAAATAGATGCCCAGGTGCCCTGACATGCCTCTTCAGTACAGGAATTAACTTCAGCAGTGCAGCACATGACCCTTTGCTATTTGTTCATCACTGCCTTTTCCTTTGAATATTAAAGATGTTACTTACAGTTGTAATTTGTATATCTAGCCTTAGCAAAGATTAAACTTTCAATGTAAAATATTGTTTGGTTGGTCACAGCTCTGCACTGTCCTTCTGTGATATTTGACTGGTAGTGTGCTGAATGTACAGCACAGCAGAATAGCAGAGGCTGTTCACTTTTCTTCTTGTGGCTTCCTCTGTGTGTATGTGTGGCATGTTCCCAGTGCTGTTACTGTCAGGGCACCCTTACCCCCCTGACTCTGGGCCTACTAAAAATTCCTGTTTGTTTACCTGAAAAACTTTGAAGTAGCTGGGCCCCTGCCAGCCTTGTCAATTTTTTACAATACAGTTCTAAGGCAAAGATTTAATCATCCAGCAAGACCTCTGGCTGTGGTACCATGATTGTAGTTACTCCTAGTAAGTAAACAATAATTGGTGCCTGTTGCCATTAGGGAAGGGTCTTCTGTGCATGCCACGCAAATTAACCGGTTAGTCTTTCTGCTCCTGTAACCAGTAACACCACATTCACAGATATAGCTACTTACCTCCAACGATATGCTAGTTTCCATTCAACAAAATTCTAAAGCTCATGGTGCATTCTCACCTGCAGGGTTTACAGGTTTACTTGGAATCAGTGTGAATTCTCCAGATGTCCAGGTGCCAGACTGAGAATTTTCACCTCTCTTCTTGCAATCAGGGTATAGGTATTCATATGCCAAAGTTCAGCTGGAGTGGTCTCACCTGATGATTATGCAAGATCGTCCCTTACACTTGTCAGATTTGATTTTATTGTTATTTTTCACATTCTGCTCTTGTTGCTCTTTTATCACTGTCTTTCTCAATGTGACATTTTGTATCTTGCAATTATAAAAACCTGTTCAGATCATTGCATTTCTTTTATTCTCTGCTTTAATTTCTTGTTGGGTTTTTTTGTTTGTTTTTGTTTGGTTTTTTTTTTTTAATTTAGGATAGTGCTCTATTAACAAAATAACATCATGGGGCAGAATTCAGCTTCATAAACAGTTTTTGAATAAATACACTTATAAATATAGGTGATCATCAAAATAATGAGAAATGTTCTCCTGAAATTCACGCACATAAACATTACCATTAGCTGATATTCTGATGAACTTATTTAAATGAATGAGGAATGATATTTTACTGAGCAAAACAAAGCTAATAATTCCTGATAGATCACTCATGACCATTTCAAAAATCTATCCAGAAAACAATTTGTTCACATTATCATATTTACAACTTGTGTTCAGATGTTAAACTATTAAAGCAAAGTTAGAAACAAAACAAAAAAGCCTCTTTTATTTTGAAAAAAGACACTTATGTTTGCCAGGTCATTGAGAACATTTTCTGTACAGATATAATTCAATATATTAAAAAGGCTTTAGACATTTTAATACAGGTTTCATACAGCTAAAATAAGCTGTAAAAGAAAATCCTAATTTGCTTCAGTCAAGTTGTGCATGGGAGCTAAAATCCATTCATACAACATTTGTTCCAGGATTGAGAATGGGAAGTAATGAATAAAATTTAGGAGAGCAGGATAATGATTCAGAAAACCAAGAGAGCATCACGCTATCCATCTAAGTCTATAATGATTATTTCCTAATATGGTGACCTAAATCTAATCAGTGATGCATGGTAATATATGAAAACACAGTCTTTACCACCTGCAGCAATACATCTCACCTGTGCTATGTTGCAGGTATTAGATTTAAGTCTATTAAGTCCTATTAATTAATCACATTCTGCGTATGTAAATATAGCCCCAGTGTTCATATAGACTGTTTCTTCTAGGTCAAAAATTCACTGACATGTAAGGAATTTTTGTCATTTATTTCTGCTGAACAAATTTCACCCTTTTTCTTTAAATTGTCATAGCAAGTACATGTTAATGTACAAAATTAAATGCTCTTCAGAATCTAAATGCTACCAGAATTGCTTGTTATCATGGTGAGAAAATAAACTCTTTAGCAATACATTTCAACTGTAAAGCTTTCTGAGACTCATGGAATGATATAAACAATGTAACTAGCTTTGAACTTAGGATATGTTATTGCTAAATTCATCTTTTCTAATATTTCTTTATTTCTTAAAAAAAAAAAAAAACCACCTACGCTATTAGATGATTTTAAAGATAATGAAATGCCTATCAACCTAAAAAACAGAGTTAAACAAAAAATTTTTTTACTATGAAAGCCATAAAAAAAATATTTTTCAATTGAAATATTTTTATGGCTTTTTATTGAAATCTTTTGTAGATTTTTTTTTCAGTGAAAATCTAAAAAGCTGATATTTTTTTTTTTTAAATGTGTATATTAAGATAACATAAATTAATGCTGAATCTGTTGGTCCTGAGGGATGTCCATGGGTCCTGAGGGAACTGGCAGATGAAGTTGCTAAGCCACTATCCATCATATTTGAGAAGTCATGGCAGTTAGTTAAGTTCCCGTTTTCAAAAAGGGAAAAAAGGAAGACCCAGGCAACTACAGCCTGGTCAATCTCATCTTTGTGCCTGGCAAGATCATGGAGCAGATCCACCTGGAAACCATGCTAAGGCACATGGAAAATAAGGAGGTGACTGGTAACAGCCAGCATGGCTTCACTAAGGGCAAATCATAACTGACAAATGTGGTGGTCTTCTACAATGGCATTGCAGCACTGCTGGACAAAGGAAGAGCAACTGACATCATCTGCTTGAACTTGTGCAAAGCATTGGACACTGTCCCGCATGACATCCTTGTCTCTAAATTGCTGAAACATGGATTTGATAGATGGACTACTTGGTAGATAAGGAATTAGCTGGATGGCCACACTCAAAGAGTTGTGGTCAATGGCTCAATGTCCAAGACGCAACCAGTGACAAGTAGCATTCCTCAGAGTTCAATACTGGGAAACTGGGAATAGTGATGTTTTGTTGGAAACATGGACAGTGGGATTGAGTGCACTCTCACCAAATTTGCTGACGACACCAAGCTGTGTGATGTGGTCAACACACTGGAGGGGAGGGATGCCATCTAGAGGGACCTGGACAAGCTTGAGAGTTGGACCCACGCAAACCCCATGAAGTTCAACAAGACCAAATGCAAGGTCATGCATGTACATCAAGGCAATCCCAAGCACAAATACAGGCTGGGTGGAGAATGGAAAGAGCCCTGAAGAGAAGGACATGGGGGTGTTGGTTGATGACAAGCTCAATATGAGATGGCAATGTGTGCTTGTAGCCCAAAATTCCAACCACATCCTGGGCTGCATCAAAAGAAGTGTGTCCAGCAGGTCAAGGGAGGGGTAGCAGTTTTAAACTGAAAGAGGGTATATTTAGATTAGATATTACAAAGAAATTCTTTACTGTTGGATGGTGAGACACTGAAACAGGTTGTCTGGAGAAGTTGTGGATGCCCCATCCCTGGAAATGTTCAAGACCAGGTTGGATGGGGCTTGGAGCAACCTGGTCCGGTGGGAGATGTCCATGGCAAGAGGTTTGGAACTCAATGATCTTTAAGGTCCCTTCCAACTCTAACCATTCTATGATTCTGTGACAATATAAAACTGTATACATTTAAAGACAAAGAAATCATGTTAAGGTTGGATGCACTACATCCTACACTGCAGAGTGCTATGACTAATCTGCCCTACCACAGCAAGATATTTCACTGTAAGGTTTTGTTCACAACAAAGCAGAATTGTTGAAAACCATAGAAAACAAGCCAGCAAAACACACCTTCACACGTTCTCTAGATTTCAAGACCAAACCACAGTGTAAAAGGCTGAGCTAACTTCAGAGTAAACAGAATAAGTTCATTCTGCACACAACATCTAAATCTTCAGCTATTCACATATTACCTATTTTAGCACTTTGTGCGAAATTTTATCAGAACATTAGTATACACCTTTAGTTTAAAGGCATGAAATTCCATTTATCTGATCTCCTAACTGTCCCCAATGAAGATACTTATGAACCATTGAAGCTGCATGTTATGACCTATTATATTAATCCACTTCAAATTCATAACTAAGATACATGTACCATATTTCTGCCAGAAATATTGATAGAAAAACAGTCCACTTTTACTCTTCTCTTGTTGTGCATGATATTAGATGTGGCTCTAAGAAATACTATTTCAGTTTAAGAAAACCATAAATTCATAATATTCTTAATTGAGAAATCCAAGGGTCTGCTTTTCTGAGTCCAAGTATCTGTTATTTCAGTGTCTGGTTTATAAGCAGTGAAATATCAAATGTAGAAAAAATATATTCATCAAAATATATTTCAACAGAATATATTCAACAAAATACACAAATACAAAATATTTCCTCTTTGCAAGGGATTCTATAGACATAGCGGTACAAAGACATCCTTCTGGTCATTGAATACAGTTTCAAAGACATCCTGTGGACTTTATCTGTGGGTGTAATAAGGGACATACTGACATTCCTTAGACTGTGCTTTCCAGGGCTTACTAAATAAGCTAATGATTTTTTTTCTTGTAATGTCAATAGCTGGGGAAAGAACAAACATGCTTGCCTGCAGCTTTGAAAGACAGAAGAGCTTTATACCGAGACTAGGATGCACTTCAGTTTCAATGCAGAAAAGACGAAAGTCAATGCATACAGATATACTAAGACTTATGTGAAGTCTATACCATGCTGACTAACATCCTTATTCATTGATCTGCACATATTTTGCCAGATAAAAGATTGCTCTAGACCACAGCTGAAACAAATGCATTGAAAACAGTAACACAAGGACTAGACAAAGTATAAAAAAAAATTACTATAATACAACAGATACAGTATATTTCAGAATAGTAATTTCCCAAGCATTATTATAATGGTTAAATGAAACTGATAAAGCCATTATCTTCCACCGGAAATTTGTCTGAACTCAGAAATTGTAATCAATTGGTTTCTAATAGGGAACTTTTGCTCATTTGGCAGTGTAGACTGTCACAGAATAACAAAACAGATTGTTGTTGGTGAACAGCAGTCTGTTGACAGTCCCAAGTTCTCTGAAGCGGGAAAGTCAAATACAGCTATTCTTTTCACATCTAGCAGTCCACATCAGAAGAAGCTTATCTAGGTTCCTTTTTCTAACAGAATTTTTTCTCTAGGAACACACAAATGATTGCAATTTAAAAATTAAAACCATGATTTTTGATGAGTTTTCAGGGGAAGGCAAAGAAAAAATATATTTGTTACAGATAGAATAAGAACAAATTAATAAACACTGTCTGTTTTGCCATAAAGTTTTAAGTAACTATAAAAGGAAGAACAAGCAGAAGGGTAGAAAAACTAACTATGTGCTTAGGGTAACATTAATTCCTGGAAGAAAGGCTTAAAAAACAAATACTTCAAATTATACTAGACAACTCCACATTTTTTTTTTAGTTAGTTTGGATTCACATTAACTTTTTCCCTACACAACCCAATTATCTCAATTCTTAAATTTAAAGTTGCAGAGAAGAGGACAGAATGATCTAATATCTTTTAATTTTTTTTTTCCATCCTTAAAGCCTTCTGTGCAAGTATTTATTTTGTAAACAACAAATCATGGGGCTAAAGCCAAAAGTCCTTGAGGAGAGGGAAAGAGGAGATAATCTTGCAGTAAGGAATATTGTCAAGAAAATGATTCTGATCATCTTTTGAAATCTTTCATTATTTTATTTTCTCTCTCATCTTAAAATGTAGCCTGACATCTGAATGTTTATGCCTCTGTAGTATCAAAATTCTTATTTCAGTGTAGTTAATTAATTATTTTTTCAATTTATTTTTTTCCTTCCAGAAACACAAAAGTTGCTATTTCATCACCACAAGAAATTATGAAGAGGTTATAATTTTTAACAAGATATTTGAAGTACTAATTTTTTTCTGATGGAAAATTGAAGATAGTTATTCAAACATTCTCTCTCGGGTACATAAAATTAGCTAAACTCTTTAAAGTTTAGATAATATATCAAAACAATTGTCCTACATATTGAACAGAGAGAAGATGCAGTTTTCCATTAAGAACTCTTGTTCAATACCAAGTTCAGGATTACAAATGTCATGATTTTATTTTTATTTATAAGCTCTAAAGCTCACATTTTAAAAGAAGAGAAATATAAAAAAGAAAAGAAATAAAATTTAAAGACATCTCCAAGCCTTTAAATCCCAAG
The DNA here is from genome assembly GCA_013400055.1 of Nycticryphes semicollaris. Lineage (NCBI taxonomy): Eukaryota > Metazoa > Chordata > Aves > Charadriiformes > Rostratulidae > Nycticryphes > Nycticryphes semicollaris. The sequence continues at coordinate 2,002,520 of VXBJ01003447.1, forward strand.
TTTCTCATGTGTATCCATAATGCATATTCATCTTATGAATCATTTTATTAACCTAAAGGTCTTTCAATAATCTTGAAGTCAATAAAACCTAATTTTCTTTCTATTTATCATGGCTATATTTTAGACACAGTCAGCCATCTTGGCCATAAATAAATTTTATATTTAGAACAAAGTGTAATCTGCTGTGCAAGACTGTTGCTGACATAATTCAAAGTACACATCAGACAGTAACGTGACAAATCACTAACATACAAAATGTTAACTAATAAATTCATTTTAAACCTGCCTCCTGTTAGCCCCCCCAAAAGAATACCCATCATATGGGGATTTTCTTACTTATGATTACCCTCTACTTTCTTTTCTGTTCACATGATAAGTATTATAATTTCAAAAGTACAAGGTATTTAATTGTGTTGAATATTTCTGAATCAGAAATATCATTTTCATAATGTCCCTGAAAGAAGGGTTTGGGTTTGCCTAACTTATTTCAAACACTAAAAACTCCTTGAATTACATTCTCTGGTCTCTCAAGGAAAGATGTAGGAACGCAGTGCTCATATTTTCGCTACACAGAAATAACTTCCAAGCTCAAATGTTGGTTTGACTTTATTTGCCTTAAAAAAACAAATGGGGCTGAAGAACAAATGAATGAAATGGTAATGCATTTACCTTATACGCAGCAAACTTCCTGTGGACTTATGACAGTTGCTGATGAATGGAAATGAGGAAATGGATAGCTAAGCCTTTCTTAATCTGCTCATAACTGAGTTAATCTAGTTAAGTTAATTCACTTTTAATTTATAACAATGGAAGTATATTTTCCTAGCTGGGATGCATCTATTGTAATGATCTACCAGGCTTCAGACATAATGTCACAGGAGGCACTCCAAGTTTTCCTTTTAGCTAGAGATATCCTTCTGAAAACATGTTGTCTAAAAACAGAAGCAGTGAAATCCTACCAATTTAAAATATCATTATCTCCCACTAAAGCAACATTACACTGAAAGTGGAAGCCACTGGGGAACATTCTGTAAGCGTGTAAACAAAAATCCCTTAAGAAATGCATATCAACATAGAACACAGTAAGAGTTGTAAACATCCATTCAGCATATTAATGTAGTGCAGAAAACCCAGATATTCTGGAAGTGACCCTGGGAATACCAAGTACCAAAAGAAGGGTGATGTTCTGCTTGACAAATACCAGAGTATTTGATCATGTGATGCCTGCCTCAAATCTACAACTGTGGTTGGAGAGTGTCCCTTAAGTAGAAGCCTGATCTTCCTAAGGAAGTCAAGTGCTGTGGAAATGCACCAGTTCTCCTAGCTTTGTCCAACCAAGAACAGCAAGATGCACCGTCTCTCCCACTGAGCAAGCAGGTCCTTCACAGTCCACCCATTCTGTCTCCAGATGTCTTATCTATCAGTTTCTGGCAAACTCTGTTGATGTCTCCTGAAGATCAACTCCTCTCTACTTTTGCTTACTTGTGGAGATATTATCTTTTCTTTTTCTGTTCTTTCAGACTTGACAGGTTTGAGGAGTGGACACATGTGAAGCTCATGAAGACCAACTGCAAGGTCCTGTACCTGGATCAGAGAAATCTCCAATATCAGTACAGACAGGGGCATGAATGGACTGAGAACAGACCTGTAGAGAAGGACTTTGGCATATAAGTGGATGGAAAATTAGACATGACCCAGCAATGTGCTCTTGCAGTGTTGAAAGCCAACTGTGCCCTGGAGTGCTTAAAAAGAAGCATGGCCAGTAGGTCAGGGGAGATGATTTTTCCCCTCTACTACTCTCTTATGAGACCCCATCTGGAGTACTGTATCCAGTTCTGTGGTCCCCAGTACAAGAAAAGCATGGATCTGTTACAGCACATGCAGAGGATGGCCACAAAAAAAATGATCAGAGAGCTCAAATGCCTCTGCTGTGACAAAAAGCTGAGAGAGTGGGGTTGTTCAACCTGGAGAAGAGAAGGCTCCTGGAGAAGAGAAAGGTCTGATAGGAAAGACAGAGAAAGACATTTTACCAAGGTTTGAAGTGACAGGACAAGGATCAATGATTTTAAACTGAAAGAGTATAGATTGAGATAGGATAAAAGAAATTTTTTGTTATGACAGTGGTGAGACACTGGAACAGGTTGCCCAGAGAAGATGTGGATGACTCATCTGTGGAAGTATTCAAGGTCAGGTTGGATGAAGCTTGGAGCCACCTGAGTGAAAGATGTCCCTGCTTATGGCATCATGTCCCTTCAAACCCAAACACCATTCTATGATTCCATGATTCCCTGCAGGTGATCACATTTTCAGCTTCTATCTGCTTCCAACTTAAGTACTGCTTTGCCATTAGGGACATAAAAGCAACCTCACACTCTAAAAATATTACAGTATTTCTAGAGCCAGTTTGTCTAGCATGAGCTTTCAAGCCATGTCATGCTTGCAAAATTAAAATAAAATTAACTTTTCTTTTCTTAGAGTATATTCCTTCATGAGACAAAAAGGAAATTAAAAGACCTCTTAATCTTTTATCAAAAGAAGATTCTTGAGTTTCTCATTGCAAAAAAACCCAGCTGCTAAAGTTTTGTAAGACTTTTTTAGTCTCTTTGCAATATGCAAGCACCATTTTTAAACAATGAACACTAGAAATGGATAACAACTTCCAGTGATAATATCACAAATGCCAAAGGCAGTAATTTTAATTACAGTTTAACTCTGCTACTTATACACTCTAAATCATGATTGCTTCCTAACGAAAAAATTCTCCCTGTGAACTGCTGTGCAGCTTATCTATTTTCTTGATCCCTACTCCTTAGAACACAATTCAATGTCCATTAAGTATATGATTTTTTTCTATTAAAAAATAAAATTAATATAAGGTCTAGAATATAAATTCACAGAATAAAAAAAAACATGAATGGATTTGGCTTATTTGCTTATTTATTGTAGTTTTGTTCCTAAACATACAAAAGATGATAAATAATTAAGCAATATTAGCAGTTACCAGTAAAATTACTAATTAATTAATACCCTGGTAAAGTGAGAAAAATGGGGGGTTTTATACCAAGATGTAGAAGAAGCATACTGCAAAAATGTTGACAGAGTCATGTCCTTGCTTGCTTGTGAAATGCTATTGACAATACCAACATGCATTGTAATAATCCCACTGATGCATAAGAACAGCAACTGAAAGGGAGCAAATACAGATATACCTGTTCAATGCCCAGAGTGACCTTCAGTGATTCTGAGAGCATAACAAAAAATTCCCTCAAGCATGATTAGATTTGCCCTCATTTTTGGATTTCCCTATGAAATACAAACTAACTGTTTTACATGCTTTATCTGTATTTGAAATAGGGAAGTGTCGATATAATAAAACATTTTGGTTTTAATATGTTTGTATCATTCAAAGTCACACTTAAGATCATTAAATATATAATGTGCCATATACCCATATTATTAGGCTATTAGTATATCAAGACAAGTTCAGAAGTCAGCTCATTAAAAAGTTTTGTAGGTTTCCAAGCCTAGGGCAAGTTTAATTAAAGTCATCGAAGAATTTTAAATTGAAACAAAATTAAAGTAGTAGGAAACATAAAATATAATCTACTGATTCATTTGCAAGTTGTCCAGAAAAAAGCAAACAGGATTAGTTGTTAATGATCATTGATTAAAAGGTTCACATACCTTACAGCCTGGGTTAGAAATAACAAAGGAAATCACACGTTGAAGAAATCTGCCTGTTGAGCTCCAGAAAAGGTATTTTTAATTGTATGGTATCTTATGAATTAGTTAAGGGAGCATGGACTCAGTCAGCATGCGTAGGATTCATCATACTTCACTTAGCTATTTTAAATTACTATATAACAAGTAGAAAGAGATAGTGTGATTAATCTTATTCTAAAGTTGGTTTTTAATACAAGTGGGTGAATTATCCCTCTGAAGATTCCTAGATTTTTGATAAACTGTAGAAAGGAGTCTAAATGGCTACATTAAACTAAATGTCTGGTTTTGCACAATTAAGGCCAGGTGAAACTGACTCCTTAAATGTTTAAGGTATGTGATGAAAAGTAAAAAAAAAAGTTCTTTAGATCTACATCATGGCTATTTTTCCCTAGACAAAACAAAACTAACTGAAAGTGGTAAAAATTAATCATAATGTACTTTTGAAATAAACAGCTAATTTGAATTATTCAAATTCATTTTCTTTTCTGCAGATAAGAAAAGATCTCCCATTCAGCAAGATAAGGTTCAAATGTATTATTATATCTTCTGGTTTCTTTTTTGAGCATTTAATTTCAGGAGTGTATTTTGAATTGAACAAATGTACTGATCTTCCATATCAGTTAAAGACTTTCCTTCATCTTCTATAGCAGTAGCTATCACTATAACAATGTAAAAACTTCAAGTTATGGTAATCATTAATGGAAAATCCCAATGTCGTGGTTCCTATCCATATTTCTGTCTCAGTTTCATGGATTTCCCCCCCAGGTATTTACTCTGCTTCTGAAAACCAAAGTTATTTTTCAAGTTAAGATGGGACATTTGGGTCCCAAATACATATCTTTTTGTCAGAAGACAAACTATCTTGATGACAAAGCTAATAGTAACTAAAAACATTTGGTAATGCATTTTTCATTATACATATTTGAATGTTGCAGATGCTAAAAGGAAAAGGGACAAGCTATTAAAATGAATGTAGTGCTGTATGTCCAGAATTTCTTATGTTCCTTTATTTTGTATAGAAAATTTATTACCTGGGCAATGCAGTCCTGCCAGCAAATCTCCAGTTAATTGTTATTGCCAATATAATGGACAGTTGAAGGTACACCCAAAAGCAACTGCTTCACTCAACTTTCCCAGTTTTGTTTCATCCAGCTGGACCACAGGTATACCAGGTCATGGGTATATTTGTCATCACCCACATATTTCTACTGTAAGCATTTGTAGATTAAAATCAGGTTTCACTTTGAGATCATATATATATGGGCAAGTTCTGGTTTAGCCCATCATTAATTAAAATGCCAAGTTCCCCTTCATTCTTCTTTTCTTTATAGGGTTTCTTAATGTTTTAAAAGTTATAGCTTCCCTGGATAAAAACTAGTAATAAATATAAAAGTCAGACCCACTGAACATGAAAGTCAGGATTGGGGTACTGCTTTAACAGGTCTCGCTTTATCTGCTTTCTCCAGATGGACTGAAAACGTCTTCCCTAAGAAGGCAATAACTTAAACATTCACAATAACTTATTAAGAAGGCACAGCATCCTAATTCCTTCAGGATCCAAGCAAAGGTTAGTTCCCAGGCTGCTTTTAAGTGAGTTTACATCACAGTATTTCAGGAGTGTGTATTTTCTGATCTGCTTTAATAGCAAATAGCTATCCCAGCCTCAGAGCTGCCAGTCAGCAGACTGCCAGGTTGCTTTTTCCTTATTGCACATCTAAGAAAAAAGATCTGGGTAATATTCTTGCAAAATTTCATAACTTTAAAAAATACTCTAAAGGTAAGGATTTCAAGGCTGGTTAATGAGATCCAGTTTCCCAGTCTGTGCAAGAAATGAAAGAAAATTATTTGCTACAGCTTTAAAATCACAAACTGGTGACTTCGTATTTATTATACAGATATATATATATTATATATAATGTATAAGAAAAAAATATAAATATATGAGTTTATAAAATATGGTGAGTGGGTGTGTACAAAGACATATAAATTGATCTGAAGCATAGGCTAGACACAAGTGAGTAAGACATATTCCATTAATTGCTGTAAGAAATATTACACCAACCAATCAGGCACTAAAGAAATAGTTTTAGCTGGAAAGTGTGATTGCCAAAGAATTTTATGAGATTTTTCCACACTGCAAGTCATCTTTATAAAAAAGGTCATGAAATTAATCACTTTATTGAACTCTGATTGTAGGAGTGTAACTACATAATTAGGTTTTAAATCATTACAGTATCCTAGATGAACCTGTATTTTATACCAACCATCTAGCAGACCTGGAAAAAAACAAGTGTAACATAATAATACACATTTCTTAAACAGGATCAGGTACCAAATTTAATTGTATAATAAAACCAAGCGTTTAAGGAAGCAATGAAATAATCTCAACAGAACTATACACTGGTGCTCTCTCTGTTTCCCTGGAGGTTTATCTCACTGTTTTTCTGAGTCATTCAATTCTGCAAATGCATGTGAGGAACCTGGCTAAAGCAGGATAGAGACCAAGAGAATCGGCACAGTATTCTCTCAGGACAGAATTCCGTCAGCTTTGACACAGCTTCTCAGGAGTCAGTGCAGCTTAAGAAAGAGCAATGCTGTGGGTTTTATACCTCCATCAGAACATATATTTACTGCTCTTATTTTTTTTTTCCCAGGGATTTATTTCTTTTGCTATTTAATTTTGTAAGGCTCATGGCACATAAGTCTCAACGGAATTGTTAGTGTTAAGTATAACACAATGTAACCTGAATCCAGTAAAAAAAAGAATGCTACAGTTTTACCTTCTGGCATCACTTAAGGAGAGATATCTACAACAAAGTTAAATTTCTATCCAAAATAAAAATCTCAGTGTATTTCAATGGCATGTTTTACTGAGTTCTATAAGATAAATCTAGGCTTCCCAAGGTTAAGCTAAAAATGTATTTCAGTTGTCAGTTCTTAATTCTTTCTTAAACTTCTTTCTTCCCCTTTTTGCTCATTCTGATTAATACTTTTATATTTAAACATCTCTCCTAGTTTCTCTGCTTAGGGTAATAGAAAACTGACTCTGATTCAAGCAAAATTTTCCATGGCAAAGCAAATTTTCAAGGCTCTGTCTTAAGCATGCCCCTAACATGCTTCTCCTGGCTGGTAGTGATAAAAAGTTTGTCTTTCAAATTACAGCAATGCCACAGTGGGCTTGTGAAACAAGGTCAAAGAGTTAAAAATTCAATAATAGGATATAGCCAGAGTTTTCAGGGGAAGTAATTTAAATATACTTATCAAAAAAACATGACCTAATTCCAACCAGATTAATACCCGGGTTTCAGGTATCAATTTATGTGATCTGACTAGTAAAAGGCTGTAAAGATAGACTAGGAGAAAAGCAAGGAATGGTTTATAAACATGTTGTTACATTGGTTAATTAAAAAATAAATAGCTTGGTAAAGGTTGTGGAATTGCCAGATTTTAAACACATTTTCCCTGCTCATTAGTAGAAGAATGGACTAAATAACCTCTTCAAGATTCACCTGGCTCTATTTTCTAATATATGAACATGATAACGGAAAAAGTCATTCATAGCAGCATATACATTATCCAGAAGCTTACCACCTCAATTTTTTACATATTTAGGTCATATGGGCAAATAACTATTCTCTTAGATATATTATCCACATACTGATTTGTTTTCATAACACTCAAAATTTCAGTTCTCTATATTTGATACTACCCTGGATAGCAGTAGATGAATGAGCCAAAGCAGAATCGCAACCCATAAAAAAACTGTACAACAATTGCCAGTGTAAATACCATCTGTATTGACCTTACATTCTTTAAAATTTCCCAGGATGTCTTATTTTTAACATTTTGGAAAGCAGCATATCCTAAAGTACACATTAGTTTACTAGTGGGAGATAAAATTCTAATAAAGAGGTCATTACCTTAGAAGACAGGAAAAAAACACAGCTGAAAGTATTAATCCTGATTTTAATGTCATTTAAATTATTATTTGGACAAGGAAGCAGCATTCAGAAAACAGGAAGGCCCTTTTGGGATTTGGGATGAAACAGGACAACTGAAATAAGACGACTCTGTCCTCTTGTTGCCAGCGTTTAAAACTCACTGTGATGCCCAGAGAAATATATCAAACCTTAAATTTTCTCGGGAACTGTCATAACTTCAAAAGAACTAAATATGGTTCATAAACATTTTGCATATCATCACCACGTCTACAAAACAACTGAAAGAGATTGATCACATGGCAACTACTTTTTCCAAAGGATTTACAAAATTTAACCCACTATCAATTCCTTGAATTGGTATTCAAAATATGATCCTAGGTCATTCAAATATTTCTCACTAAGAGTAAAAAAATGCATCTATCAAAACTGTCATTAATTTGCATATCAGAGACCATAGAAAATTTACAGTGATTGTATAATTTTTCTGTATCCAAGCTGGCCATTATTATGAAAAATATATTTATCCACTTCTTTTGTGAGCTTGCTAACATCCCATAAAAGAGAAAAGTGAATTAATTATCATAATACCTTTCTCTATAGAAGTGTGTATCTCGGAGACCTTGGAAGTCTTTAATAAAATGTAACCACATAAACAGCATATAAATAGATCAGGCAGAAAACTAGTAAATTAGGCCTGTGGAGGCATCGTTCTCACTGAAATCAGAGGCAGAAATAGGACAAGGTCAGGTCTTACAATTCTGTAACAAGCAACAACGCTGACAGTAAGTTCGTGTAACCATATTGATTTCAATAACTATATTTTTGATTTATGCTGGTGTCAGCTCAGAAGCAAGTCTACACACATTTTTATGTCCACCTCAGTTTAAACAAAGCCTTCTGACAGAGTCGTCAGCACCACCAGCTATTTCACACCTCTGCTGTGGACTGCTCACTGCAAGAGTGACCTCACTCAGCCAAAAGCAAGATTTTATACTAACATACTACTATACAGACATATGTTATTAAGAAGTGGGTGTAGCTTTTCAACAAGCAGCTGCTGAGATAAAAGACAGTCTCATGCCTGAGAATAATTCAAGTAAAACATGCAATGGCTGAGTTTTCTTGAGAGCTTTCTAATTTGGAGAATTTAAACCTCAGTCTCAGATGGTGAATCATTCATAAAATTATCTTCATTTACATCCTTAACATCAGTTTATCATAATATCCCTTTCTTCATTAGTTATGATATCTATGCAATCAATGGCTATTAAAGCTTTCAGTTTGTTTTTTTAAAATACTTAGTAATTACTCTTGTGACATCCCCTTTCCTATCTGTGACACTGAGCTTTTACTTTCTGTGTGGTGAATTAATGACATTAATTAGCTCTATGCCTTGACAACACACAATTTCTGCCCAAGGGCTTCCTCAAACAAGAAGAATAAATGTAATGAATTTATTTTCTTTTGAAGAGAAATGGTCAGAGGTAATACATACAGCATCCTGAAGATCTAGATCCCATTCCTGACTTGAATAATATAATTTCAAGTTTAGACTCATGTGATCAGAATTAGACCATCTATATGTTTTTCAGCCCCAGGGCAAAATTGGGGTGAAATGTACATATTTAGTTTGGAAACAGATCAGTTAGTTAAATGAATGATAAAAATATCATTTCACCACTACAGAATCTACTAATCCTCATAATCTGTGATGATCATGGACAAAATCTCTTGATTTCCCACTTTGGAAGTGCAGTTATCTGTTGCTAAATGCCTCTTAAGAACAAAGGTTGCCCAAAACCCAGACTCAGATCTTGTGGGATGCACATGTGCAAACTTAAAGTATGTACAAGCACCTGCAAAGATGTGTATATGTCATTCCCCCTGAGCAACACACATCAACTCTCAAGTGTGAATTCTGCAAGAGCAGAAAAAACAGGTATACATTTCTAAGTGAGAAGAGGCAGTTTTAGAGAAACAAAGTAAAGAGGCAGCCCATGAAAATCAACCCCAAAAGACCATGTAACATAAGAAATATTTTTATAAATTACTACCAGAGCTTGGTTTTCTGTAGGTCTGCAAATATGAGAAGCAGAGATTGCACCCTGAGAAACAATTATTTTCATCCAAGTATTAAACCATTGCACCAATGGAGATTTCTAGCATGCAAGCAGTGCACATATGCACAACCCTGTGTGGATGAATGAAAATTTGGATATAAATGACCAAAGAGACAATAGAATAAATATGTTATGAGAAATACAGATTTACAATAGCATAAGATGCCACGTATGAGCATTAAAATGTTAATGGAGTGCTTGGGCAATTCACATACCTCGTAAAAAAGCAATGAAGCTGTTTTCTAAGTAGGAGCAAAATAACTGATTCCCCCTCACCCTAAGATTATTTTAGACATTTCCTGTCATGTTGAATTTCTGAATTGAAGACAATGATTATATTCATTTATATCATTGTTGCCCTTTTATGCAGTGTGACATAAATGATGACGCATCTCCATGAGATACAGCAGGCCAGAAAACTGGCAAACTGTACCAGGGGCTTTGCATGAACTCAGTCTCAGTTCCCCATCACAAAATATATTTTGTGCTTTCCTTCAAAAGTTTTATATAATGAAGAAGAATTATATTATTGTTTCTGTTCCCCAAACATAATGAAGTGTGGTGGCACATGTTCAGTAATTAATGTTTCATTAGATCCTGAATTTCTGTCAAACTCAGAAGGTAAACTGCATTCTCCACTTGCTAATTTAGATTGGATGGAGTGTGGGAGGGGAAGATTTACCACACTAGTGTGACCATTAGCACTGTTCAAATTGCACATGTAGACCCTTGATCACCTTCAAAATCATACTAGGGCTTCTAATGTAACATTAATGCAGTACCACAGTATTTTGAGTAACAAGGGTTCTTGTTACAGAGTGCACCCTTCAGTCAAATATTGTGTAAATGGCTAATTAAATTAAGGTCATTCTGATGCTGCACTGACCTGCGTATAGTCTTTACTATAATACTGAGCCTTAACACCTCTCACCATAGGCCTGGCCAAAACAAGATAAATTTTATGAAAGTATTTTAGATTCCAGTATTGTATCAGTCACAAAAATAGAAACAATTTTACAGGGGCTGTGGATTTTTTAAAAAAAGCAAAGGGATCACAATATAACAGCAGTTCAAGTCCTTTCCCTAAACCAGGGTCTCACACATTCCAGTCAAAGAGTTACTGTTTATCTGTTTATTCATCATGTTTTTTTCCCACGCCACCCCCTTCTCTTATTTTTATCCATCTCCATTCCCTGGGAAGAGTTCATAGGAAAATTTGATGGTGAAAGTGTGGTCAAAACAGCCGCACTTCTGCAAGAGTTTAGGTTTCCAGAAATTAGCATTTTAAGTTGAAAAGGGTTTTGTCAATGTTCTCTCAGCCTCCCCTTCATATCCCACTTGAGAACAGTAACTATCCCAAAGCATCCTGGTAAAATGGAAGTTATATTTTCATAGTAATGTTAGACAAGGGCTGCTATTGCATCCCTGAAAACTGTAATGTCTTGTAAACAGGAAAAAAAAACCAAACCTGTTATAAGACATGAGCTTTAGGGTTCTTATTCATATCTGTCTTTTGAGACTCTTTATTGAACCAGTCACATCTAATTAATGAGTTATTTTAAAAGATGTAAGCTGCAATGATAGCTTAATACCCTAACAGCTTTGGTTTCTATAAGCCCACCACATCTCATTATTGTCAGCATAATAGTAAAGCTAGCATAGACTGGAAGTTTTTAGGTTGTTTATTCTTCAAATAAAACACCACCCAGGAGCTAAAGAAGAGAGCTCAGCAGAAACACTGTAGTATCAATACTGCCCTATTTATGTGGTGCATAATTGGTGTATTAGGGTTTATGAAATTATGTTTTTTCCTCTCCAAAGATCCAACTAAATCAGATACCTCTTAAACCATTCAAAGGACAAGCTTGTTTTGACTAGCCAGAAAGAAAGAAACAAAAAACAATACTCTTTTGGGGAGGAGGCATAAGGCAGATCATAAAATTCACTAAGTAGTTTTCACAGCAATGAAAGAAGAAGACTTACATATTGGTGTGAGCACATTGAAATTGCTTTTTAAAAACCTGTCTGATGCTGACTCAGTGTTGAGGACTCTCTTCTCCTACACTGATATTTGTAAGACCCTGCCATTTAGTATGAATTAGGTGGGGAAAAAAAGCTTCAGTCCTTGGCTGGCAATGGTGAGTCTGACAGTGTCTGTACTAGAACTAGGAACACGCTGCACTGGAGTCTCAGCAGTCCTCAAACACATATTGATGCTAATCCCTCCTCACTGCCTCCAGCAGGCTGGCAGTAGTCTTAATATCAGTATGCAAAGCCATTTATTATTGGAAAAATAGGGCTATAATATTGTTTATTTGTTAGCTTTAGCAGAAGATGGATTTGTTTTTTATTGTTGTTCTTTAAACCTTTAGGGATATTAAGCCCTGGCATACATGCTGGCCACATGCTCCTGATTTCCCCAAAACATTTTTTGTTTTCAGACCACTTTTATGTGTGGTATGTAGAAAGGAAACAAATAAAATTTAAACCATTGGCAGTACATGATTGTGTTTTATTACTGTAACATATGTAAGAATCCAGCAGGCCTAACTCTCATATCTGGTTCTGGTGATGAAAAAAGGTGTATGCAAAAGCTTGCATTTTAACTTTTCCTCAAGATACAAGCCCTAAAAATCTAACCTATGCATATTTTCAGCAAATTAGCATTTTTAGGAGTACAAATGTAGTAAATCCTGTGAAAATGCACATTGTAAAAAGGCAGTTAAGAAAGTTATTAATGGTGATAGCAGTCCAACAGTAAAAGTGTACCTGTTCTAAAGTGCTTCCTACAGAAATCCAATATGTTACTTTATTTTAATAAGTTCTGCCAAAAAGTCTGAAAATATACAAGTAAATTCTCTTAAAACATCCACCTAAGAATAACTTGCTGCTCCAAAGATTATCTGAAGCAATTTTCAGCCCTGCAATTAAACCAGGTTTCATTTCCTTTTTGTTTTCTTTTTAATCCTCCCTCTGCAGAGATAGAGGGTTCATAACTTTTAAAGTCAGGCTGAAAATGAGATATAGAAATACAGAATATTTAAAGACAGTCTATGGCAGATTGCAACAATCCTGAATTCTATTTGCTAGTGCATCAGTAATATCAGGGTGACAGTTTAGCAAACATTTCACATTGATGGTTTCACAAAAAACTCAGTCATAATAGTTCATATTGCAAACTTTGCAAAAACTCAGATGTTATAAACTCAAAGGAAATGCTAGTCAAACACTATCTAGGTAGATAAAAATGCCACTATGAATGGAATCGGTACCTTTCTTCTGTTATCATGAATTTTCTTAAAACGACAGATTAATGTCACTTCACTTCTCCCTCCACCCCTCTTTCTCATACACATACATGCAGTTAGAGTGTGGTCCTCTACATTGAAATTCTCATTCCAGAAAAGCTACGAATATGTAGTGTAAAATGATACTTGGTATTGGTTCAAGGGTACTGGTTTTAATGATTTCAATTTCACCAAGTGATCATAACAGTGAATATAAAAGTCTTCTTTGGTTTTTTTTTCTCTTTTCTGATTTTATTTTCTCTTCTCTGTCCATATGAAACATAAAAAGTATGAGAATTTACCAACACAGGATTTACAATAGAGAAAAGCAATCAATAAGGAAATTTACAGTAAAATGAGATTTAGAAGAGCAAGTTGTTAATTATAAAGGTTCGGGGGGGGGAGGGTATATACTAGACATATTTGTAATGGAATGCATTTATATTGTCATTTAGCATTAGCAATTTAACTCAAAATATCATTAAACATCAGAGTTGAAAAGTAATTTCTTTCCACAGCAAGGAAAGAAAATCATGGTTGAAATTCCATTTTTCATTTCTACTAACTTCCAATTGAAAGTTTGTAGTGAACGTGTTTTTAAAAGTTATCTGAGGCTAGATGACACTGTAGAGATGCAGCTACAACCGCCCTGGACAGATATGAACCATTTCACCCACTTTTGAACACACTGTATGTTGAGAACACCTATCACTGTACATTCAGGATGCTTATCATCTTTGCCTTCTAAGATTTTCCAAATAATTTAACATATATAGCAATGTGCTATATTTAGAGAACTACAAATAAAAGGGAAGTTTTACTGAAATTAATGCGCTTTAAACAATGTTTGCTCTCATAGATTTTAATGGTCATAAGAAATTTTAATAAATGACACTAGACAATATTCTTAATAGGGACTGAGGGAAGATAAAATTCAAAGAAAGAGGAATTAAATAAACATGGTTCATGTCTTAAAGTAGAAGCTGAGAAAAAAAACACAAGGCCAGTTATCTCAATTTCAGTTCCTAAAGAGTGGTAGAAAAAGTAATCAAACACCGTCTGAGTACTTACACTATAAGAAAGATATGAAGATCAGTAACAGTGACAGCAAATTCATAAAGAACAAGCAATCTCAAAATTATGTATTTTTTTTTTCCCATGATAGTATAATAGGCCTTTTGGACAGAGGAGAAGCAGACACATTGTCATCTACCTTCACTTTAGAAATCCTTCTGATGCTCTCTCATATGACATTTTGATAAGCAAACTAGGGAAACACTGCTTGGATACAATTACTACCAAGTGTTGTTATTAACAGTTCATTGTCAGACTGGACAAGAGTTTGCAGTACTGTTCCACAGGGGTCTAAGCATATTAATTTTTTTCTTTAATTGTTTAAATAAAGAAATTAAAAATATGGTTATTCCATCTGGAAGATGACACCATGCAGAGACAGCTGCAAATACATTAGATCAAAATGATCTTAATAAATCACAGAACTCTGAAGAAAATTTAGTGCATATAAGGGCAAGATATGCATTTCATGATAGAAAAATTAACCATATAATTGCAGCATGGGATTTCTGGTAGAAGGAAATAGTGTCCCTTAGTACCAGTGGCTCTAACTGTCACAATCTGAACATGACAATATTTTATGCAAAAATGTCCTTTTTAGATGGATAAGGATATTACTTTTAAACACTCTTCCATCCCACTCAACACCACTAAGGTTTTAGCAGGAATATGATATCCAATTTTGAGACGGGTTTCTACTAAACAATAAAGCTGATGGACAGTTAAAAATTATATTCTTCCATAGACTTACATTCACAAATTACAGCCGCACTATAATACTGATTCCATTAAAACAAACAAAAAAAACCCCAACAACCAACCAAAAGCAAAACCCCAAACCAACCAACCAAAACCAAAAAAAAACTACCAACAAAAAATCAAAAGCAAAACCTTTTTTTTTTTTTTAATTTTTTTTTCAGTTTAAAATATTTGGGGACTCACAATATTATGTATCTGGAATGGAAACACAAATGTTCCATGTTTGACCTCACAGCCTGCAGAAACCTGTCTGACAAGTTTTAAAAGTGATTCTGAAACAAATTTCAGTCATAACCACATTGCTAATTAAAACACCTTGAAGTCTGAGATGAACCCAGAGGAAATATGTAAGTCTGCACAAGTAGTGATTTAGTTTTGCATTAGAACTTAAGGCTAAAAAGCATACATCTGAGATCAATAAGAATTTTGAATTAAATTATGTCCCTTTTTTTTTTCCTCATCTTACTTTTTTTAATGGGTTTTCATTGACTTCTCCATTAACATCGTTATTAAGTATTTATATAACCAGAGCAAATATTGAGCGTTATGGAGAAGATATCAGTTTGATGTTCTCCCTTCCAACAACACAGCCCAAGACCTTTTATTTCAAAAGATGAACTCCTCAAGCCTTCAGATAATGGTGACTGCAAAAATACCCAAGAACTTTCTGAAACTGTCACATCTTCACTGCATTGCTAGTGCTGGATTTGCAGTAAGGAGCCATAAGGCAGGCTGCTCAGTCTGATTTATAGCTGCTGCTATTTCCCCTCTCTTCTTTCACTTGGCTCTCTCCTCATGTCCCATCCTTTCGATGGTTCTGACTATGGAAACTTTATGTCCTTTAAGAGCAAATGAGTACAACTCTGTTTACTGAACAGCACCTGACACTCCAGAATGTCATTTCTTCAAGAGAGCTGATAAAAGTGCATATTTTTAATGCTGTATAAAATCCTTCCGTTGTTAATATGGAGGAGATAACACCTTTAGAAAAAAAATTGTCAACTGAAATTGTATAATGATCTCTAGCACTTACTTCCCATCTCTATTGAGATATTCAGATCGTTACTTCCAGAAATCTTCTCACATTGTGAAAGTTATTTCTATTTGTTTGCAGCAGTAGTTATTGTTATGGTTAAAATACATCTTTATTACATTTCTGCCAGCTGAGTGCTACTTACCATTCCATTAAGGTGACCACTAACAAAGCAGTTAGACATATGCATAACTTTATACAGATAGTGTCACTAAATTCAGTAAATCAACGGATTACTTGCTTGTTAACTGTAATTTTATGCTTTATGAAGATTCTTAAGTGCTTGCCTAAATGAAAGGTTATAACCCTGATTTTTAAATCTGACTTAGTATTATTTGATATTCCACAAGAAAAGCTTGAAATTAATTTCCTCCAAGACCACTAAAAGGTTTACCAAGTGAAATAAATTATCATGATAACTTTGTAGTGCTCAAGGACTGCACAACAGTAATACCTTACACCAGCACCACTGTGTCTCAACATTTCATCAGGAACATACCATAGGTAAAAGTCTGAATATGATTACATGTATTCAACTCTTCCTTAGACTGTTCCTGTAGAATAAGACCTCTAGTCTTGTCAATAAAGGTACTTCTGATCCTGATTCTTGGCACAGGAGTTGGCAGGCCTCATCAAAAAGTTTGAAGAGGGAAGGGGTGGAATCCTTTAGCAAGGCTCATTGATGGATTAGGAACTATGGCTGAGCCTGGAAATGGTCAGGTAGAAGTTAGACCTTCCTACACCTAAAGGTAGTGGAACTGGTAGCACAGCTGAAGTGCTTTTACACTAATGCACGCAGCAACAAACAGGAGGAGCTGGAAGCCATTGTGAAGGCAGGAAAGCTATGATGTAATTGCCATGGTGGAAACATGGTGGATGACTCGCATGACTGGAGTGCTGCAATGGATGGCTACAAACTCTTCAGAAGGGACAGGAAAGGAAGGAGAGGAGGAGGGGTGGCCCTGTATGTTAGGGAGTGTTATGAACGTCAAGAACTAATTGAGGGCAATAGTGAGTCAGGTGCCTATCAGTAAGAATCAGGGGGAAGGCTAGCAAGGCTGATATCATGGTGAGAGTCTGTTACAGACCACACAACCAGGATGTAGAAGTAGATTAAATATTCTATAAACAGCTGGGAGAGGTCTCAAGAAGTAAAGAAGACAGAGCCAGACTCTTCTCAGTTTTGTCCAGTAACAAGAGGCACCTGTAGCTGTAGCTCCGTCTTCTCTGAGCTGAGGGAAATAGACTAGACATCTCCAGAGGGCCACCCTCAACTGTTCTGTGATTTTGTGAGCAGTAAGTCTGTTTCGGAGGTCTAGTGATCTAGTGGTCAGAAAGTTGCAAATGATCAATGACATGAATATTTGCAGACATTTGACTTCAACACCAAGACAGGACAGGAGTAAAACAGCCACAGAGCGCCTTATTTGCTGCCTCATTTCCTGCTGTTGAGTACCAAATGAGGAATATCTGAAAAATCAACCTAATATGTTATAGAAGCATCATCTCTAAATGCAAATGTATATTATCATTCTATGCATGTATTGCTTTTGTGAATTTATGCAATGCAGACTACACAATCCTGAATGAGAAAGGAAGATGACCCATGAAACACCCACGCTATTAATTGTTGTCAGCCCAGTGGAAAGGCTTCAGGAGCTCAGCTCTGAATAGCTTTGTGTAAGAAAAGCTAACAAAGGCTCAAGCACTTAAGAAATTATACCTGTAGTGAAGGCATGCATGATATGTATGATTCTTATGCTTATTCGGGCATGGAAATGTATAATGCTTTCTCTTTAGAAGTAAGATTGAATAAGAAACTAAATATCTGAAGATATGCGTAAATAGAAACCCGTTCATGTCTCTGTAAGAGTCTAGCTCTAGATTATAATTAGAAACAAATAAAAATCTTTGTTGCAGTTCCACAGATCTTGTCTGTTGTAGACAATTCTTGATAATGGACCAAATATTCCCAGACATTAATACAAATAATTTAATTAAAAATAGACAATCTTGTTGGAAGTGCTACTTGTTAGAAGACCTGCTTCCAGGAATGACACTGGACAGGTCAGTGTATCAAATTGTATACAAAATGGTATAACATTAAGATATACAAAATGGAATAAGCTGGAAAACTTCCGTTAGTGTATTTTTCTCATTCCTGTGAACTGCTCTTTTAGGATCCATTTAGCAATTAATTGCAGTCTCACTAGATGACAATGCTGCAACAGAAATCTACAGAATAAATTGTGGTGGTGCAAAAGAGGCAGTGATTGGCAGGCCTTTCTTAATCACGGCATTAGGTTTAGCACTTGTGTTAATCTGAAATTCATTAACATGTCTCCAGATACCACTAGTTAAATCCAGTTTGCCAACAGGCAGAGTCAGCTCTGAAATTAGTGCTTCAGAAAACCTTGCTTACTGCCTGCTGTCCTGTGGAAAAAAATACACTGAGGTCAGGTTTCCTGACATATTGTTTTACTGGATTCCCAAAACAATTTTGTGATATTCTCAAGAGGCAACTCTGGACACACAAAAGCTAGAATGGAGTTTGTGCCAGAATCACTTACCTACAAGTAAATCTCGTACTTCTTCAAATAGGTTCTTAATTCCTCCTTTTATACTTTATTGATATAGTCTTTAATGCTGCATTGTCACAGTTATTCTACCCATATAGAAAACTCTGTGATGATACAGACAGAAATGCAAATGAGAATAAAAGATTTAGGGTTGGGTTTTTTTTTTTGTTTTTTTTTTTTTTTTTTCAGAAATGGATCAGGCTAATGATCCTGGCATCCTTCTTTGACAGATAAATTATTTCCTTTAAAAGGAAACTATGACAGATATAATCTCTCCAGCTTTCAGAATTTTATTCCATTGGAAATGACTGAAATTGAGAAGGCAGGAATCAGTAGCTGGACCATAAAGTAGATAAAGAACTGATCAAAAAGGAGATCAAACAGGTTTTGCTGAAAGTGTCTGGGTATTGGTGGGTTCCCTTTGCAGTTCTTCACAGTCTGTTTTGGAAAATTGTAGTGTTTTTCCCCAGTGACTATGCCCCCAAAGAGCAAAAAAAATATATATGCTAAGGAACAGTGTCGATAGTGTGCAAATGGAATACTTTAGTAATATGGAACAAGATCAAACATTACATGGCAAAATCCAGGCAATCTTAGGGACTGAGGCAATAAAAAATAAGGTGATATGTATATTCTGATGCATTTGCAGGCTAATAACAGGACCTTTGCTAAGAGTACATTGTACCTATGTTTCCAGGCACATGAGAAGAGAAATAGTGTAACATTTCAGATAAATCCCACACTAGGTTCCTATCTTCACTCTCTTTCGTCAGGTGTATTAAGGATGTACCTACCTTTATAATGTTGTAAAATTCTTTTTATTTCATATTTTGATCTCTGGTATAATTACATTGGGATTCTCTATATTATCCCAACTTTTTTCCCAATCTTATTTTGTAGACCTTTCTTATTATAATCTCAGAGCAGTAAACCTTGCAAAAATTTGACACAGATCTTCTAAGATTCCTAAATAGGCCATCATATGAAGTCATGAAATACAGCCTGTTATTAAACTTTGAAATTCATGTCTTCTAAGTCTAGCTTCCAGCTTTATGTCTATGTTTTCATTCTTACTGCTTTTTCACTCATATAGGAAATAATTTTAGATACATTTCTTAGAATACATCGCATTCTTTCTTGGAAATGTTTTGTCATTTTGCACTGGATGGACAGATGCCTTAATGTTGGATTGGGTGAATGCTACAGAAAAATGAACTATATATCTCTTTCCTCATCTCATTTCTATAGCTACAATTATGAAAATTCCTCCCGTTGAGGAGTGCTGACAAATGACAACTGAAAAATAGCATTATGTTATTGTGCTTCCCAAAGTCTCCAGAATTAAATGGAATACTCATATCACATCTAATTCTATTTCCCAGGTAAATGCTCCAGTTTACTTGAGTTCCAAATAATAAATAACCTCATAAGTACTATTGCTTGCACCCATGAGCGTTTTTTTCTTTTAATGTTCAGTTCCCCAGCCTTGTTAACCCCTGTCATTTATTGTCAGAATTGCTTGTCTAACTGTTGTACAGACATACTGTATCTTATATTCTGCATTTACATGTTTCTATCCACTGTTTTTTCCTACTGGTCTCAGTAGGCTCTTTGAGATCAATTTTATTTTTATTTCTCCCAATCTTCTTATTGGTGTTTCCTCCCCCCTTCCTTTCTCATTGTCATTTTTATAACCCATGATTTTTTTTTATTTCTTTTGTTAGTTTTAAAGATGCTTTCATTTTGGCCTAAATTAAAACCTTGTTTGACAAGACGTATCTTAACTATCTTCTTCATTGTTAATAGCTTTATCTGTAAGGAGATCTTATCTTTTGGACATGTCTTAATTAATCTATACAGTCTCTGTGTGTATGAGGGAAAACTCCATATTGATTACTTCTCCTTTCACTGCTTTTAAAGCAGACAGAAAATAGTCTAATTTTATTACTAAGTATTTTATGGATATTGTTACTGGTGATTACATTAATAATACTTGTAATTATATTAATATAATAATCCTAATTATTAGATTAATATTACTGGTAACTAGATTAATATTAATACAAAGTAGTGTTATCATATGGCTTTTGTACCTGCTCTAAGTTTCTGACATTTCTTCTTTCATTTGGTAAGCAGCTTTCAGGCAATTTACAATAATAACTCATCACTTTATTCCCAGCTCCAGCTGACTTTTCCCCCAAAAAACAGAGTAGTATTGGAGTAATCTCAGCTGTGTTTGGAAATAGACATCTAAAGCGGATATATTTTTTTAGGTTTGCTCTGCTATCACTGAAGGCCCCTGTACAGTACAATTCATCTTCTGTGTTTTAGACAAGTAAATGATGAGGTGAACCATGCCCACCAATTTACTTTCTCTTAATTCACTATAAAAGCAATGTAATCAACTAGTTCACATGTAGATATCTGCCCTGTACATATCTAATGTGAAATAAATTGAATTCCATTCCTATGCTGTTCAACTTTATGAATAGCTACAGTCTCTGTGTCCCTGTATTATTCCGCTTTTATATTTGTCCCCTTTTCTACTTTAGCTAGGTGCATGACACACAAAATAGAGCAAACCGAGTGGATCATAGCAGTTTTACTGCTATCTTTTCACAATAGTAGGAAAAACTGCATCTTTTATCACCCACATCATCGTGTGTCTATGTAGTTTGCTGTTATTTTTCATGGGGAAAAAAGCGGGGGAAAAAAAGCAATACCATTATAAATAGACCTTGTCTTTAATCTTGTCTATAATCTATCTACTGTTCAATATTTGTAGCACATCAATTTGCTGAAGTTATAAACTCTTCTGGTTTTCTGTGCCTAATCTTATTACTTTCCATTTCCTGGCAACATATCATATGTTTCTGGTACCAGCTTGTGACCCTGTTCTATGGGAGTCATGTTCATCTGTTCTCACCCTCAGATCTTTGTCCGCAGTTTTCTACTATTGTCCGGTTTCATTATCCTTCTACATTTCCCTGCTCAGACCCCCTCTTGTTACTTATCTGTCTGGCATTTCATATCAATGTCTGGGTTCATTCCTGTTAAATACTCCATTAGAAATCATTAGCAAGTCAGGATCATGAAGATGAAAGATTTACATTTTCAGAAATATTCTTCCATTGATCTGGATGTTATTGATTCTGGCAGAGGGACCTCTGAGGGAGGACAAAGAAGCAATTGTAGCAGTAGCAAGGGAGAAAAACTAAGAATATTTATAGTCTTCTTTACAACATGTTAGGAATAACAGATGCACATACCAAATCAAGGAAATAACGGTTAATTTTATAACAATCTATCTCTATTCATTTTTCATATAGAAGCCTCAATAAAAGATCTATATGTAATCTCTGAAGACACTGAACCCCATGAGAATTATCCCCTTTCTTGATCACTTCCCATTTAAACACAATTCATCTATATTTACAAGGTCTGTGTTATCACAGAGTCCAAGGATTTTACAATCTAAAAATCACTCACGTGAAACAGGAAGACGTTTTTACAGGAAAAAGACCCACAGGCAGGAGAAGATTTCAGCTGCCTATTTTGGTGACCAAGACCTGAGTTGAACTTAGTTATCTAAGAACTGTCCAAGAAACACTGATTTTGCATCTGTAAGTTTCTGAAGGATCAGCATTTACATTCCTATTTTCAGAAGCTCCTTATTCCAACCAGTGAGACTTGTTCTTCACCCCTCTTGCAGCTCAGATACAAGAAAGAGGAGCAACCCTCTTCTTTGCCTGCGTCTCTGATCTCAGTTTTCTTCTCTGGACAGAATTCAAGAGAAATGCAGCTACAAACTCGGGGGGATCCTGGCTGCTGCAGAAGGCAACACTCAGCTCTGCTGACATGATACCATTGTCCAAATTTCAGACAGACCTCCCCTGAAGGTCAACAATATTGGAAGCTGAGATTCCATTATTCCTAGGACCAATTTCCCAGGGTTTTTCACTTAAGGACCAAAGTCACAAAAAGAGTTTCTTGCAATTGCTCAGTGAAATCAACATCCTTCTCAGGAATGGCAATTAATTGCCAGTTTTCATTAGTGATTGAACTGATAGGAATATCATTCACCAAGTACAGCTTTAGACCCTGGAAACATTCTGATTCTCCATGAAATTAATTTTAGTTTAATTCAAACTAAAAATAAACAATTAAACAATAAGAAGAAAAAAGAATCCTTCCAATCAAAGCCTGGTTTTGGTTGTTTTTTTTTTCAAATGACACAGGATAAACACAGAGTCAGCGGGTGTCAGGCAAATAACACAGAAACATGAGAAATCTTCAAAAAGTCCAATTAGGTCTAGGACAAATTGGCTGAAATAAAGAACAACCTCAACATTCATCTACAACTGGAATTAAAAATTAACAACTTTCTTAGGTTTGGGAACACCTACTTGAACATTACTTTCTTTATATTTTACACATTCCTTCAAATTTTCCAATTCACCATACAAAGCTGAGGACAACTCTCTTACTACAGTAAGAACAAAAGCATGTGCATTTTATGCTCAGGTAAGCAAGAAATCCTGCCTAAGCACTGTGTGCATGGACAATATCCCTTGCTGGTAAGAAACAGTGAAAGTGCAAAACAGAGAAAAAATTATCAGTGTTCGAGCTGCAGTTAGTCCATGCATAAGAGAGGATCAATACAACAATTTGTAACTATCAAGAGCTGGAGCCTTTAAATGCCAGCTGGCTTAGCAGAAACCTTCCCACAGTGGCTGTATGTCAATACAAGGGTTATTTCCAAGCACCTTTAGTTGTTTTTCTCCAACATGATAAGCAGTGGACTCTAATATCCTGAGGCTTTCTCTTCAGATCTCTGGGTAGGAACTTGGAAGAACCACGGCAGAGACTACACTAAATAAGCCTTTCAAGTCTGCGCAGTCTGGCATGTGCTGAGGAGTCTGACTGCCCTGTAGCATCATATCTTACACACAGATGATGTCTTGAGGTTCCATACGTCATTTTCACTTTCCTTTAAAATGCATAATACTTTCCTCCAAAAAGTGGGACACAGCTACCGTAACTGGCCATATTATGAGTTGTGACTAAATGCTACTGAGGGATACATTTATAAAATGTGATTATGTGTGGCATGGGAACGGTGCCAATATATTTTTGTCTCTCAACTCGACCAAGCTATACTGGAGCAAAGCCAGGGTAGTCCTAGAGTGGCTGCAGGGCCAAACAGGAAAATCAAACGTTGATCCAGCTGGAGCGCAGTGTGTCTTCTGTGATTATATCTGTTTGCTTAGCCTTACAGTCAAAGGAAAGCACTCTACTACTGAGGTCTCTATAAGATGCAACATACCGAACTGTGGACCTTTTGTTTTAAAGAGCTTGATGAGTATATGTATGGCAAACCTTGAAAGAAAAATTCTAAGGAAGCAGCAGGACACAGTGCACAAGTGATACATAGCTGCTTCCTTTCCACCAAGTCTGTACAAGCTGCCACCTTTTCCTGCCACTGAAAAACACAAACTCCGTTGCCTTTCCACTGAAAAACATACAGCTCCCAGCAGAATATTTATTTAGGGAATGTCAAGGACTGTCTCTTACTGTGCTGGTCTTCTACTTCTGCAGATAAACATATGTGACAGAGAATAAGTGTGTAAACTCAGGATGTTCTGAATTCCCCAGACAGGTCAGGTAACCGCTATGCTACTATGATATTTTCTAAGCTCTTAGGAACTGTCTTCCAAGTTCAGATCAAGCACAACACCTAAAACTGAGGCCACACCTAAGTGATTTGGTGACACTTACAATAAAAATAAGTAATTGTAATTGCAATTTTTTTTCTATCTGTTTGTTTGTCAACTGACCTGGAATTTGCTTTAATTTATTTTTTTAGTAATCCTTTAAAACTCTTAAGGTGACTACTTTTTTACAGTTGGTCTCCAGTAAGGTTGATAAAGTATGGTATTCCAGACCCACTAAAATAAACAGTAAATTTTCTCTTAACTACAGTACACCCAGAACATTATAAACCTACTGGGGATAAACAGTGCGGCTGCTTTTCCCTGATTAGCTGGTGAATTTTCCTTTTTTAACTAAATAATAAACAGGTAGCATTTATTTGCTAATTTTCAATAAATATTTCAGCAAACTGAATGACATTTTTCCATTTCAGAATGTGAAATAAAAACGGTAAACTAATTTACAAAGAGGTTAAATACTCATAATCTCAGAAAATTCAGGTTGGCTTGATGGTTTTTAATACTTCTGGACACTGGAAACATCCGGACTGTAATAACCAGTTTTAATTTCTATCTGTTGTCATATTTGCATGTTGTTGTACTTCTAGGACAAGAACATAGATTACAGATGAAAAATTTATTGCAATCATCATTTAAGAACATTTTTTCCTTAATTAATTAAACACTTGAACAGATCAGAGTTTCTACTTTTTTGCTGGTTATTTTGGTAAATACTAATTACAAATGTCTTTAGCAACTCTGATTCCTTCTTTTGTTTTTATTGAAAATGTGGAAAAAAACTTCCAAGGAGATATGCAGACAGCATAGAATTGCAAATGCAAAAAAAATTACGGTAGGAACAAAGACATAACAAAACTATCACTTGAAGAACGGTGAAAAATGTTGGGCTGTTGCAAGAATGGACTTAACTAGTCACTCCCATTTCTCTGAAAATACTTTTAATCAGAGTGCTACCTAATCAAGCTATATATCACATATTGCAAGAATGTTATAAGAAACTTGAAAGATATTCACTTCACGATAGCATAACATCTAACTTTTTGTGGCTCATTGAAAGAAAATAAAAGTGATTGATGGAATAATCAACCACCGTTATTACACGAAAAAATTTTTGCCTTTATATTAAAACCATGATAACGTTGATAGCTTCTTTCTCTAACCAAAGTCACTTGGTTTTGGTTTAGCATATTTTGGTTTCTTATTGGGAAACAAAAAATGTTTATTAGCAAAAAATAATGTTTAAATATCATGCTAATTTCTCTAATCCTTTGGACATAATATAGACATATTACTTTAATCCCAAAGGGTAACTTGTAATTCGTCTTCCATAAAACGGAAAATTTTCATCTGAATGAAAAAGAAAAATATTCTAGATATTGATAATATTTTTTATTTGTGTATGGTGCACAATAAATCAATCTCCAACAAATTGTATTTGCAACTAAGATTTACTAACTAACTTGTATTGCACTAAGATTACTTATTTCAGTGTTGGCTGGGTAGAAATAAGGAGTCAAACATTTATAGCTGATTCAATTCTGTTTTCAGTAGATTACAATTACAGTGAAAACTATGACTTTATATAATCTAATAGACACTTAGGGCTACTAAGATAGGATATTGTGAGTCCATTTGAATAGAACTTCTAGGAAGTCTTGCATTTTTAGCTGCACAATGACTCAAATGCAACAAAACTAAAGAATATTCTCCCAGTCATGGTCTATACTTGTTTAAGACTTGCTTCTGGAACATATCTTCAGTACCCTTTGGATTAAATGTTTAGAATTACTTTATTTCCTTAGTGATTATCCAAATCCCAGACTACTATAAAAAGCCTGGGGGAAGGACCAAGCGCCAGCGTTTCTACCATCTTTATCCCAAAGCAGAGCTGGCACTGCAGTTTTAAATATTTCCAATTCCTTTTTGGAACTGTTCCGAGGCATAAACCTCTTCCCCTTGACTTAACTTAGAATGGTTGTACTACTCCCTTTTACCCTCCAGCTGAACTCCTAAAATATAGGCAGGTGAGCATCAACTTTCATCATACTGGGTAATAAAGCTCACCCACTGAAATTGGTGAATCTAAAGAGGAAGCCTTGATTGGTGTGTAAATTTTGATACAGTAGTTAAAAACACATCCATATTTTCATACTCCGAAATGTAGCTTAGCAGCCTCTGTTAATCTTACTTTTACATAAATAACTCAACTATCATCAGATAAAACTGTATTCAAGTAGAATACCAGTCAAGCTGATAATTTGTTAATAGAGCTGTAAGTAATAGAGAGAAGCACCATTTTCAAAACCATCTGGCTTTGTGGACTCCTATGACTTGGCTTAAAAGAGTTTAGGCTTCCAGGTGGAACTAATAATAAAGAGTATTCTGTATCTCCTATATTCTAAACTTTTTTTTTATTAAATGCTAATGTAATTATAGAAGTTAATAACCTAAAGAAATTGACACAAATTGAAAAATGTTAATATGGAAACTTAACTAATTCATTGTCACTTTGAAAGTTTGCTATGCACAGAATCCACAGAATTGCAACTAAAATCTTTATTGCAAATTATTTTACCTTTAATTATCAAATGTTCAATTTTGATGACAAAGATAACAGGGGAATTTAGAGAAACAGTCTCTCTATTTAAAACAGAATGCCTCAGGAATTTGTGCATCAAATCCATTTTATTTCAGGCTTACAAGGGAGAGATTTGGCTAAAACTATGGGGAGGAACATTTTGGGTCCAATCTGTTCTGCATAAAACGTAACCTGGTGTGTGGCCAAAATTATTGGATACCTTAATCCTCAGGAATACCAGCAAATGCTTGCTCTGCTGGAGTAAATTAGAAAAGCTTATCAGATAAACTATCTTCCACATATTTAATGCTTCATACTATTAGAAATGCTTTAACCAGCCTTTGAGAAAAATCTGTGACTCATAGCTGCTTGCAGAGAAATGTACAGGAGTAAATGAGTTGCTGTGGTGCCTAAATGCTAATGGGTAGGCTTGCTCTCTGGTAGCCTTTGGAGGCATTGGCCTTTCCCATCAGCTATATAGATGCTTGCTTTAAACTTCACCAGGTACTGAAACTGAGGGAAACACATTTACCTGTGAGGGATGAACTGAATCCCATTACTTTCCTCTTGGATGTCTTGTTTAGTTTGCTTGGATTCTCCCTGGTTTTGCTTAAGATCAGATTTGGTAGCAAGGTCTAACTTGCTTTTGAATCTTTTTTGAATCTGAATTGCTTTGACTATAGATCTGAGCTTGGTTGATTACTGCTGAACATAACACCTATACTTCCCTAGAGTAGAAAAAATAAATGCTGCTGTCTGCTGCTGTCAGCGATATCTGTTAATTACAATATTAAGTCTACCCAATTTTACTATCCTTCCCTTTAACACAGAGAAATGCTTATTTTCCCCTTATATGAGACTCTAAGATTCATCAAGATAATTCCACTGATATTGACCTCCCTGAAGAATTGCTGTAATTTTTGAGTTTGTCACTTACCAGACATTACAAGTTAGATCACTTTTTACATGAAGTTTAAATATATACATATACACATACAACTATAAATGTATCTTCTTTATATTACCAAATACCTTGTTGGCTTTTTCCCATTGATATTCTCTGGAATGTGTCTATTTCATTTTGTCAGTAAAAGTTGTAGGAAAATGAAAAAGTCTCACATTATTCTGTTACAGAGGTACTAAAAAGCAATTTATTTGCCCTCATGACTGCCCTGCTGGCTTGCAGAACTGTTGTCTTACCAAACAGGTCATAAATTGATGTATGGAAAAATTAATAACTTGTACAAACATTCTTACTTGATGTGATAGATTTAAGAGAATTTAAATTTAAACGTTAAAGTTAGGAAGCTTGTCAAGGTATTTTCCTCAAAACATGTGGCACACCTTCTTACTGTTAATAAAGGTAAGAATAATATCTGAAGGGCTTAATCATGCTGCAGAACTGCAGCTGTGATGTTTCTTACAGTGACTAAAAAGTAAAAAAATACACACATTATGTATCCAGTTTCTTTGCTCTCAAATACCTTTTCACCCACAACGGCAAAGGTTAGTTTGTACTACTCCTCAGTATTGCTTGAGTTTTTCACTTGATCGTATTAGAAAACTGCACTCTAATATATCTGAATATCCTCACCTATCAGGATATGCAAATCAATTTTCATGGGTGATGAAGGTAAATCCCCAATGACTTTCCTTTATATATTAATTATTAAAATACCTTATGAATTAGATCTTGTTCCTCAAAACAGAGAATTGCCCTCAGTCACATTCTACATCATGAATTTTGTATGTGGAGCATAAACACTGCTCAATTAATCATTACTTAAGATCTGTACATAAGCAAGAACATGGCTATGAATTCCACTCACTTTTAGGTTCCACCTTCTAATTTCACACTGACCGTTTTCATAATTTCTGATTTTAATCACATGGACTCATCAGGTACCTAAGTATCATAGTAGCTACAAGCTTTGCTTGCTGCGTGTGCTTACATTATAACCACACATTATTAAAACCCATTTAGAGTGATTCAGACCACTGTGCAATTTCATCGCTTGCATAGCCACCTGGATTAATTCCATTACAATAATTACCATGCCAAAGCAGAATTTATTTGAAATCATCCCCTGCTTATGCCCAATAATAAATTAACAGAGGTAAGAACTCCTTTCTTAATTTAACATATAGGTACTGGAAACTAGACACCATGATTTCTTTGTTACAAATGGTCTGTCATAGTCCCAGTGCATTCACAAGCCATATTAGCCACCTCTCAAACCATGACAAAAGCACGTGAAAAGAATGAACTTTTTTGAATTCTGGGATTTTATGAGTTCAGGTCTGTTAGTTTAATCTTTAATCATGTTTTCAAACATTCCTCTGTACCACCGAGTTTAAAAAAAAAAAAATTACATGTAATTAACTTATGACAGAACAAACATTGCTGATCTTAATAAAACTGCAGCAGATAATCCCCCTTCCACTCCCACTTCTGCAGCTGAAAGCAGTATCTTTATTTCTCCAGCAGAGTAAAAAAATAGTGAAACTAGAGTTGTTACCACAGTGAATCCTAGCAAGGTCAGCAGAGTTCAGTCCTTCCTAGCTCATTGTTAATCTTGTTTGTCCGTATCCCATCTACTCATCTGCTATTATCTCCTGTTATACTCTGATAGTTTTTAGCCCTATAAGAATATGGTACCAGTAGCATCATATGATGCTAAGTGTTTCTGACAGTACAAATCCGTAAATTATGAACTGACAACAAGAAGTCATAACTTTAAAAATCACAGGTGTGCCCAACTTCAACTATTTCAAAAAAGTTTTTCTCTGTGTTGGTAGTTGCAGATTTGAGAGTTGGATTTTTAAAAATCTGAGTTAGCAGCATAGCTCCAGCACATTTTAAGTGGGACATTTAGTTCTATTGTACTTAAATGTTTAAAAAATGTCAAAATTTAACAGCCTCAAAGGACACCATTTTAAATCTTCTGTTTTAATGACAAATAATGATTTGAGAATGCAAATTTTGTAGTCCATGAACGAATAGAGAGGTGTCAGCTTTCTTCAAGAAAACCTTTAAAACAGCCTGGGCTGAATATTAAGTCATGGAGTTTTGCACAGATTGATGCCTTAGCAACTTCAAAAGATAGCAGGAGAAGATTAATTTTGTAAACAACTGATTCCCCAATAATGATTCTCTGGAGGGTTCAAAATTCTCCATGAGAAATTTCATTCTTCTTTCTTTTTAAAAAAACACTCCTGCCCTATATATATTATATATTACAATGTCGAGTGTTCATTAATTTTTAGTTTACAAGTGTTGACACCTTATGCTGCATGTATGTGTGTCCTAGTGTGTGTAGCCAAAATTAAACTTCTCTTGAAAGCATTTAATTAACATATTGAAAACTCAAATAACAGCAAAGCTTACTAGTCCTCTCAGACTGTGGAAATTAGTTCTTGAAGAACAGAGTAAAGGTATCATATATCCATTTAATATTGTAAAGCAAGGCTAAGGGATATACTTTTCTTTCTTTCAAGTCCATCTAGGGCTGTAGCATCACGGTGTGGCTGAGGTGGGAAGTGACCTCTGGGGGTCACCTAATACAACAACTCTGCTTAGGACAGGCTTAGATAAAACAGGTTGCCTGTATCAAACCAGGTTTTGAATATCTCCAAGGAGGGAGACTTCACAACCTTTCTAGGCAACCTGTTCCACTGTTATTGTAGAATTGTCACAATATCCCAGCAAGAAACTTGGTTGCTTTACTTTGTCCCAGAGAAGGACAGAGAAAAGGTTGTACAATCAAACTCAGAATTTATCTCCTGAGTTTCCTTTTCAGTAGGAGGAGGAGGTGATGTTGCAGTGACCTCTGGCAGAAGCAGACAACATTTATTTAAGCAGTGATGGCAAAGGGGAGTCAGTGCTTCCACCTGCTCTCTGCTCCCTTCTCACTTATCCCTTCTTACCCAAAAAGATGTCAAAGGAGCAAGTATCCCTGCTTACCCGCAGGATAAGTAGCACATAAAAGCAAATAAAATGTCCTTTTGTGTGTATAAGACTAAAGGTCAAGTTGTACCCTTACCTTTAAGACTAAGTGAAAGACTCATATTGCAATATCTGTAAATAGTTCTAGTGTGTGATGTTTTCTCAATATTTATCCCTGGAACTACTACAGTGTGTTATTGTAAATATAAATACAAATATATGACTAAAGGTAGGCAAAAAACAGCTACTCTATACTAGCTATAGATAGATAGATAGATAGATAGATAGATAGATAGATAGATATAGAGTGAACTTTTTCTAATATGAAATGTTTTATGTACAACATAAGCAATTAAGCAATTAAATTTGTCTTTGAAATTTAACTATAAATTTTGATCTTTGCTTTTGTCTTATCACTTTGTGTTCTACGCCCACCAAAGAAATAGCACTGTATCCATGGTGTCATTCTGATTTTGCTTTGTCTAGAAGTGCGAAGATATATCTTTTTCTTAAAACACAAACCAAACCAAATCAAAACCACCTTTGAAACACCTCCATCAACCACAAATGCATGTTCAAGTCCTATTTCTGTTAAACGATGAGCACTTAAGTTGGATTCAGCAAAGCACTTCTCATAAACCACTCAGCACATGCCAGGGTAAAAAAAATCTTAGAAAACATCTGCTTATCTTGTAGACAGAATAATGGAATCAAATACAGTGAGAACACTAGAGCGATGTGATGGGAGAACACATTGAATCATGCCACAATTACACTATTGCGCATATCAACATTTATAAAACTAATTAACAGAAAAGACTATTTCATTTACATAAATATAAAACACCAGTTTCACATAAATATCTCATTTTGTTTGGATACAAAAACTGGTAGAGAAAATCTTTAAAATGTAGCACCTTTATTAAAATAAGAACACCATAAAGTGACAAATTCACTTTTTGCCTGGGGAAAAACAAAGATAAGTACGAGCATGAAACTTCTGAAAGCTCTAAGTATTCCTTGATCAAATAGCCAGAAAGGTCTGGTTATGGTCAACTAGCAGTGACCATCAGGAACAGAGGGAACTAAACATGCCTCACCTCATCACACTAGCTTTATATTCTCCTGTTGTTTAAAAATTTTTTTCAATGTACACAGCAATACGCTGTACCTGTTCCATGTTAGAGGGTTTTTTTCCTATACAATAAAATTAATTATTAAACTGCCCATTATAAGTGAAAAGCAATTGTTTTTAGGCACCACACTTTGCTAGCTGTTCTGAGAAAAAACAGGCAATACTAAAACAGGAGACTACGCTCAGCAGTAATTCAAATCTGATGTGCAAATAAAATTCTTTATTCCTGTACAAATGAAGATGTTCTATTCCCATTAAAATCACGCTGGATTGTGAGATTTTCTGCATTTAGCATACAACTGGTAGAAGAATATCTAAGCAGAAACAAATGTCCTATCAATTACATCAGCACACTGCGCGCTGGTGGTTATGATCACCCTTCAGTCATGAAAGCGTCATGGAATATTACACAGACGAATCCTTCAGGGCAACAATCTTCTTCATAATTTGTAAATAAAAATAAACAGAGTAAACAAAAATAAATACAATTCAGAGTGATCACTTGCAATCAAAAGCAAAACAGTTGCTCCAATAAACAGAAATATGTATGTCTCCTTCCCTTTGCAAATACATAAGACAGAGAGGTGTCCTTCATAATACCAGTCACACTTTTTCAGATTAAACCCACCAAGCTGAACCTAGAATGCACATCAAAATAGACACACAGCATTACTGTCAACTCCCAGGACAGGAGGTCTAGCAATCTATGTAAATCTTCACCTCTGTAAATGAAGTCAGACAGTGGCAGTGCTGTGCTGAGGAACAGGAATTTGGGATTAATAGGAAAAGACAAAGGGTTAAAGACTGTCCTCCCAAAACAAGATTAAAAAAATATAAGATTTGGGCATATAACATGACCAAATAAATTGGTATACCAGTACATAATGCGAACTATCCTAGTACAGAGAACGGTTAATGTATCCCACAAGGCAGAAAGTTAACCTCACAGAACTGTTCTTTTTTTTTTTTTTTTTTCTTTT